>JARQOC010000006.1:340825561-341144637 GCA_033576535.1 Allobates femoralis
AGGGGACCCGGGTACCTTGGACCAGGTGGTTAGCTTGACAGAGCGATATACAGCCACCGAGGAGTTCATTCGGTACTCTGCCCCACTGCGGCAGTTACCGGAGCTGGGTAAAGGTGTACGTCCATCCACCAGGGACTCTCCTAAAAACATACCCGCTGAAAGGATACCCCAGAATGGGGCTGGCAGGAGACCAGGCTCCCCAAGAAGGAGCTTCCGGCCCAGCGCTGCCACTGCTACGTGGTGCTAGCGGTGCAAAGGACCTGGACATGTGGCTGCCTATTGCCCACTAACGATGGAACCCATGGACTGCGGGTTCACACGCCAGCTCTCGATGTATGCCAGCCCCGTGTTCACCGCAGATGTAGCGGTTCCCCTAACGGAACCACATCTGTGCCCGGTGTTCATTAATGGACACAGAGCAGAAGCTCTCTTGGACTCTGGCAGTTTGGTGTCGCTGATTCGTGCGTCCTTAATCCACGGGTTGCAACTCACTGGGGGATTGGTCGGGGTCCGGTGTATACACGGGGACCTACACGAGTATCCGACCACGGAGGTGACTCTGTCCACTCCATGTGGAGAGGTAACTCACGTGGTCGGAGTGGTAAAATCTCTACCCTACGGGACGGTGCTGGGAAGAGACTTACCATTGTTTTTGTCCTTATTGGGAAGGAGGAGTAACCCTCCCCTGATGCCAGGGAATCAGGGTGCTGAACCCGATGACCCTGAGACCGGGACACCTGCTGTAGGGGTCGCCAACATAGGGCTAGAGTGTTCCCCCGATAGGTACCCGCTAGACGTATTGGCAGGAGAGGTCGAGGAGACCCCACCGATTACTGAGTTGGAAGTATCCCGGGGAGCGTTTTGGACAGCCCAGCTACAGGATCCCACACTGACCCGGGCCTGAGAAAGGGTAACCGAAGTAAACGGGGTAGCTCAGCATTCGGGGGCAGAGAATGTATTTCCACGCATGGTGCTTAACCGGGAGTTACTCTATAGGGTGGACAAAATCAGGGATGAGGTCGTGGACCAACTGGTAGTACCGCAGCCACAATGTCGGGCGGTCCTAGAGATGGCCCACTCCCACCTGCTAGGGGGCCACCTTGGGGCTAAAAAAAGCAAGAACGCATCTTGCGGAGGTTCTTCTGGCCGGGCATGTATGCGGATGTCCAGAGGTACTGTGACTCCTGCCCGGAGTGTCAGCTGACCACACCCATTGCCACCTTTCGTAGTCCATTGGTACCTCTACCCGTTATAGAGGAACCTTTTGAACGGATCGCTATGGATTTGGTGGGGCCTGTAGTGAAGTCAGCACGAGGCCACCAACACATACTCGTGGTTGTCGACTACGCCACCCGTTACCCGGAGGCGATTCCGTTACGCCGCACCTCGGCGAAATTGATTGCCCGGGAGCTGTTTGCTATGTTCTGTCGCCTAGGACTACCTAAGGAGATCCTCACGGATCAGGGGACTCCTTTTATGGTCAAAGTGACCCAGGAACTATGTAAACTACTCAACATAAAACAGCTGCGCACCTCGGTGCATCATCCCCAAACCGACGGGTTAGTTGAGCGGTTTAATAAAACCCTGAAGTCCATGCTAAAAAAAGTGGTAGCGAAGGATGGAAAGGATTGGGACATGTTACTGCCCTATTTAATGTTCGCCATCCGGGAGGTACCGCAGTCATCTACGGGGTTTTCTCCCTTTGAACTGTTGTACGGCCGGCATCCTAGAGGGCTATTGGATGTTGCCAAAGTGACGTGGGAACAGGAACCAACTCCCTATAGGAGCGTGATCGACCATGTGGCAAAAATGCAGGATTGGATCACAGCGGTCCGGCCTATTGTAAAAGAGCACCTAATGGATGCCCAAGGAGCTCAAAGCCGCAGGTACAATACACGGGCCACCGTTCGGACCTTTGAGGTGGGGGACCGGGTGTTGGTCTTAGTGCCCACTACGGAAAGCAAATTATTGGCCAAATGGCAAGGGCCCTATGAAATCCGGGAAAATGTAGGGGAGGTAAATTACAGGGTATACCAGCCCGGGAAAAGGAAACCCGTGCAGCTGTACCACGTTAATTTGCTTAAAGCGTGGAAAGACCGGGAGTGTCTGATCATGGAGGCTTCCGATGCACCCGGAGACCCTTCCCCCTCGGCCACGAGGGAGATCGAAGGGGTACAAACAAGCGACACCCTCACTAAGGCCCAACGACGGGAGGCTCGGAAGTTGGTACAGCAGAATTCAGATGTGTTCTCTGACCTGCCTACCTGCCTGGGCGCACTTCCGTCATCCAACATGACATTGTCACTGAGCCCCGGGTAAAAGTGCGAGTGAAACCGTACCAGGTACCCGAGGCCAGACGGCAAGCCATCGCGGCCGAAGTTAAGCACATGCTCAAGTTAGGGGTGATAAAAGAATCCCGGAGCGAATGGGCTAGTCCCATCGTGCTCATTCCGAAGCCGGACGGATCATTGCGGTTCTGCAACGGTTTCCGGTAGCTGAACGACGTGTCTAAGTTCGACTTATATCCCATGCCCGAGTGGACGAGCTGATTGAAAGACTGGGGTAAGCCCAGTACTTCACAACGCTCGATCTGACCAAAGGTTACTGGCAGGTGCCGCTAACAGAGTCGGCCAAGGAAAAAACCGCCTTTGTTACTCCGGAAGGCCTCTATCACTACGTCGTGTTGCCTTTTGGGTTGCATGGAGCCCCGGCCACATTCCAGCGGCTCATGGACATAGTGTTAGAACCTCATCGGAAGTACGCGTCCGCCTACCTAGATGACATCATCATTTTTAGTCCAGATTGGCATACTCACTTGTCCCAGGTTCAGGCCGTGGTGGATTCGCTCAGGGCAGCAGGCCTGAAGGCAAATCCAAAAAAATGTGCCATGGGGCTCGAGGAGGCCCGGTACCTGGGGTATGTGATTGGGCGAGGGGTTATCATACCTCAAATAAACAAAATCGAGGCCATTCAAAAGTGGCCCCTACCGGTGTCTACCAAACAGGTGAGGGGTACTATCGACGCTTCATACCCAACTTTGCTGGGCGAATGGCGGCCCTGTTTGACCTGTTAAAAGGGAAGAAATCTGCTTTGGTGCGTTGGAATCCCCAAGCAGAGGCAGCCTTTCAGTCCATGAAGTCGGCCTTGTGTGGACAGCCCGTCCTCATCAGTCCTAACTTCGAACACGCCTTCGTTGTGCAAACAGACGCCTCGGAGGTGGGGCTGGGGGCTGTGCTGTCGCAAGAAGTGGACGGAGAAGAGTATCCGGTCACTTAAGCCGGAAATTGTCCCCGGTGGAAAAGAATTATAGCGTAGTGGAGAAGGAGTGCTTGGCTGTTAAATGGGCCTTGGAGTCCCTACGTTATTATTTGCTCGGGTGACAGTTCCGGTTGATTACGGATCACGCTCCCCTAGTCTGGATGCGAAACGCCAAAGAACGGAACGCTTGGGTCACCCGGTGGTTCATGTCCCTCCAAAACATCAATTTTACGGTGGAGCATCGGGCTGGCAAGTTGCAGGGTAATGCGGATGCCCTGTCCCGGGCATCCTGTTTGATGGCTGGGGTTCAACCCCACAAGTTTATACCAAGAGGGGGGGGTGTGAGACAGTGCGGGGGATCATATGCGAGGGGCGCTATGTCTCCCCCAGAATGCGCACTGTTACATATTGAGCCCGGTATAGGGTGTGAGAGAAAGGGACTGTCCGCTTCCTCCACTCCGGGTCTTGCAAGGTCCCAGAAGAAGACACGGAGTTAAAAGCCTGGTTAGGAGGCAGGGCGGGGTCCCTTGTACACAGTTTTTGCCTAAGCTGCAGCAGGAGCAGAGATAGACTGGAGAGGTCTAGAGTTCCAGGAGGCCGTGTGCTATACTAACATGGTCTAGCCCGGGAGGGCTGGGAGCTCGGGGTGACCTATAACGGAAGGCCGTAACCTGAAGAAACCGGGTTACTTTGTATGAACTGTATCCTGTGTACCCAGCTGCGACCCGGATTCCGGCAGCTTGTGCCACTGCTGTGTGTGTATCAGCAATAAAACCGGGTCCTGTTTGAACTATTGCCGGGCTCAACGTGTTTCCTGACTTGCAATCCCGGCGCTGCCACACAATATATATATATATATATATATATATATATATACATATAGTCAAGCACAGTCTCCAATTAATATATGTCATCTTGCACAGCCTCCACATACACCCCAGCAGCAGCCTACATATACACCCCAGCAGCAGCCTCCATATACACCCCAGCAGCAGCCGGTATATACACCCCAGCAGCAGCCTCTATATACACCCCAGCAGTAGCCTCTATATACTCCAGCAGCAGCAGCCTCTATATACATCCCAGCAGCAGCCTCTATATTCACCCCAGCAGCAGCCTCTATATACACCCCAGCAGTAGCCTCTATATACACCCCAGCACTAGCCTCTATATACACCCCAGCAGCCTCTATATACCCTAGCAGCAGCCTCTATATACACCCCAGCAGCCTCTATATACCTCAACAGCAGCCTCTATATACACCCCAACAGCCTCTATATACACCCCAGCAGAAGCCTCTATATACACCCCAGCAGCAGCCTCTATATTCCCCAGCAGCAGACTTTATATACACCACAGCAGCAGCCTCCAGCACACAGTAACAAAAAAAAAAATAACAATTATACTCACCTTGCCCTTTATTCTCTTCATCCGCTGCTACTTTCTCCATCCTTTCTTCGTTCCCCTCACTGGCCCTGCAGGCTGGGAGATGCCGCTGCTTCCTCCTTGGCGTGTCCCGCCCACCTCTCTGCTCAGCTGCTTCCGGATTAGATGTGGGTGTTGCTGGGGGAGGGGTGCGAGCACACCCCTTGGATAACCAACCGCTGCCCTAGCAATGTGAAAGGGACTGTCACAGAACCTGTGTTAGAGAGCAAATGGAGGGGAAAATAATTATTGCGGTATGACGGCACGATGTGTGTGGGCAGCGGTGGGCCCTTGTTTCAGGTCAGGTCCCCGGCATTTGCCCGGGTATGCCAGGTGCTGACGCCGGTCCTGGAGAGGTTACCTTAATGAGCTCTCCTACATTCTACATCTAAAAACTCTGATTTTATTTTGTCAAAGCTGCTGCACCCAGTAAACTAAGTGATACATCACTGGAATCAGTGTCTCTTTTCTACATTATACTGCTGTCTAATAAGGTAACAGAAACCTACTGACAAATTTCCTTTAGGAGAGGCTCCTGTTCTTTTCTGGTGGACTCTGTATGTTTGTGTACTTTAGAAATAGCTCCAACTGCACCCAAATTGAGCAGGACTGTCCCAATTTGAGGGCTCAGTCCCACTGTCCTGGCAGTCAGGGCTTTGACCCAACTTCCTTTCATCTCTCCTCTCCAGCTATGTTGCTCCTTGGCATATCTTTGCACATGTATTAAATAAACAGTTATCTTCTCTGATCTTCCCGAGAATCAAACTTGCAAACTATTTGTCCATAACTTTACTAATGAGTCACAGTCCAGACTAAGAGAGAGATTTTTTTTTTTTGCATACTTGACTAGTTGTGTAGTCAGGGAACCCAGGAGCAGATTATTCAGGTACATAGAGATACATCTGTACAAAGCAGTGTATCTCTATGTCCCTGTATTTTAGAGGTGAAAAAATAATCAGATTGTTCCTATAGAATTACTAAAAAATAATTATAAAAGAAAACAATTGCAAAATGTCAATTTCTTACTAAGTTAAAAACATTTTCTCTTTTTTTAAAAAAAGATCCTGGGACTGAAACTGAAAACCTCTACAGTTGCAGGAAGGAGCTAAACCTAAGAGCCACAGCCTCTATTGATGTCAGTGGGAGAAATGCACTTGAAGCTGCATTGCAGACTCTGACACCACCGGCAGTTTATACTGGTACATAAAGATACATTGTCATATGTGTGTATCTCTATGCCCCTGCACTCTAGAGGAGAATAAAATAAATATTTTTTTCTTCCTATAAAATTACTAAAAAATAATATAAATAATAAAAGACAATTCAAATGATGACATTTTAATGTGATTTTAAAAAAATAATAAACATAACAAATCATCAAATAACATACAACTACTGGTGATATCATCTGATTACCAGAGATTCCAGGACTTGAAATATGGTTGATAAGCACGTTGTTGAGATGGCCTTCTTTAAAGTAGAGGTTGCCTTCATGAGTAGAGATGAATGGGTCCGAACTTTAAAGTTTGGTGTTTGTGAGGAACACTGACTTCACAAAAAAATTCAGTGTTCGAGTTAGAAGTTTGAGTACTTCACGTTTGCAAACCACTGGAGCAAGCATCGCTGTGCTCGGGTATACTTGTTGCTCGGCCCAGTATGAGCCGCTTGCAGCTTTTGAATGGCTTGCCCTTTGGGGGTAAAATCTGCAATTTTGGATGTAGTGTGTACGAAAAAAAAAAGACAAATCTTTGCTCTCCCTCTACTGGAAGTGCTTTGGTTATGGCTGGCTGAATGTGGGCAGAGAGCTGACTGTCGAAACCGTGACATGAGGATTCCTTGTACGGGCGGGGAAACCTTGGGCGGGGAAACTTGATTCAGATAACATATAAGGCTGTATATAAGGCTGTGAGTTGGTCAGTCATGCAGCAAACCCTGAGGAAGGTACAAGGTCTGTACCGAAACACGTTGGATGGAATAAAGAAGCACCTTGCATACTCTTGGCTTCCCTGGCATTTATTCGGGTACGGTGGGACGGCAGCGCGGATCACTAAAGCACGATCTCTCTCTGGTCTTTTATTTTGACATGAATACCTACAAACTACAATTGGACTTGCTCCACATAATTCAGCAGTGTTTCACATATGAACCCTTTAAGGTGACTTGTAGATTGTAAAATAGCTATTTATCAACAATTATCTGTTTCAATTATCATTTAGGCTGTGGTCACAGTTTTTTTGGTGCCTTTTAAAAACGCATGCTTTTTTACATGCGTTTTTCATGTCAGCATGAGTTTTTTAAGGTCTCTGATGGCTCCCTGCGTTTTTGGGTGCGTTTTTGAATCTGCACCTAAAAATAGTGCTTGTAGTATTTTTTTGAGCGTTTTGAAAAACGCATGCGTTTTTGTAGAAAACGCATGCGTTTTTATAACATGGGTTCCTATGGAAAACGCATGCAAAAACGCATGTACAGTTAGTACCTTTTAGTGCCATTCAAAAACGCATACGTTTCCCATAGGAGCCCATGTTAAAAAAACGCATGCGTTTTTTTAACATGGGCTCCTATGGGAAACGCATGCGTTTTTGAATGGCACTAAAAGGTACTAACTGTACATGCGTTTTTGCATGCGTTTTCCATAGGAACCCATGTTATAAAAACGCATGCGTTTTCTACAAAAACGCATGCGTTTTCTACAGAAACGCATGCGTTTTTGGATATGCTCCAAAAACGCATGGGACAGTCACACATGCTTTTTGGCTATTAGGGCATGCGTTTTTTAACATGGGGGCCTATGGGTGCGTTTTTTACATGCGTTTTTGAAAACGCAGGTCTCCAAAAATGCATGTGAAAAATGGTACTGTGACCCCAGCCTAAGGCTGTGGTCACAGTTGCCATGCGTTTTTTTTAGTGATTTTACAAAACTCATGCTTTTATTCATGTCAGCATGCGTTTTTTAACATGGGCTCCTATGGGAAACGCATGCGTTTTTGAATGGCACTAATTGTACATGCGTTTTTGCATGCGTTTTCCATAAGGCCCCTTATTAAAAAACGCATGCGTTTTTGGATATGCTCCAAAAACGCATGGGACATTCACACATGCTTTTTGGCTATTAGGGCATGCGTTTTTTAACATGGGGGCCTATGAGGGCGTTTTTTACATGCGTTTTTGAAAACGCAGGTCTCCAAAAATGCATGTGAAAAATGGTACTGTGACCACAGCCTTAGCCAGTTCTGTTTACTAGACTGTGTTCTCTACAAATAAGAAGGAAAAGAAGCGCACATAGAGTAATACCTTCGGGTTTGATGGTCACACGGACTCCCACAATACAGACTCATCTGGTCTGGTTGTGAATGGTCACAACTCCCTTGGACAAGCACGTATGGTCGCAGCAGGCTCCCGGCAAAAAGTAAGGATCCACTTGGAGAAAAAAGAACCGGATGGATAGAAGCCACGCTGACCACACTAAGAGTAACAGAGTAACACACACACTCTGTTTATTCAGTCTACGCGTTTCGTGGCAAACAGGCCACTTCATCAGGACATCAAGATTCAACAGCACATCCAGTTATGGTAAACTGGTAAATATGGTAAATTTAATGTAAGGCCCCTTTCACATCAGCGTTTTACGCTGGTCGCGGCAGATGCGGCGGATTTACTGTATCTGCCGCCTAAGGGCCCTTTCACATCTGCGTTTATTTGAAATCGCGGCAGATGCGGTGAAAAAACCGCATCTGCCACGATTGCCGCATAACCGCTGCACTTGCGGCGCGGTTGCGGTAATCCCCATAGAAAGTATAGGGGGACTTGCGGCAGGTGCGGCAAGTGCGGTTTTGCACTTGCGGCAGGTGCGGCAGCAAAAAAAAACCGCGGTCAGCCGCACTTGCCGCACCTGCCGCAAGTCCCCCTATACTTTCTATGGGGATTACCGCAACCGCGCCACAAGTGCAGCGGTTATGCGGCAATCGCGGCAGATGCGTTTTTTTCACCGCATCTGCCGCGATTTCAAATAAACGCAGATGTGAAAGGGCCCTTAGGCGGCAGATACAGTAAATCCGCCGTCCCTAACCGTCACACTTGCGGTTCACGTGTGGCAAGCCCCATGCAATGTCTATGGGGCTTGCGGCAGGTGCGGCAAGTGCGGTATAGTTGTGGTATCGCCACTTGCAGCAGGTGCGGCCGCAAAAAAAAAACGCTGCTTACCGCATTTTTTTTGCAGCCGCACCTGCCGCAAGTGCCGAAACCGCAACTATACCGCACTTGCCTCACCTGCCGCAAGAGCCATAGACGATGCATGGGGCTTGCCGCAGGTGAACCGCAAGGGTGACGGTTAGGCGGCAGATGCGGTAGATGCGGTAAATCCACCTCATCTGCCGCGATCAGCGTAAAATGCTGATGTAAAAGAGGCCTTAGACAGATGTCCAGTCTTAGGCTAGGGTCACACATAAGCCCTTGGTCCGTTTTTGGCTTCATTTTTGTCATTTTTTTTTTCTAAGTCCAAAAACTGACAGAAAAACGGATTGGATGTAATAAACACCCTGCCTGTTTTTTTCTGGACCTCAAAACATTGCTATGTCCGTTTTTGAGCCAAAAACGTTGCTAGCAACGTTTTTGGCATCAGTTAAAATACGCATGCATTTTTTTAACATGGGGCCCTATGGGAAACGCATGCGTTAACGCATGGCACATATAGGCACTTGCGTTAATGCATGCGTTAACGCACATGCGTTTTTAATGAAAATATGACCAAAAACGTTCAGGGGTGCAGGAGGCTCAAAAAGCACCCTATAAAAAACGGATTGGTGATGAAAATCACTTCCAAAAACGGACTTCTATGTGTAACCTCAGCCTTATAAGGGTACAGATAAAGGAACATTGGTCTTTGCTGAAGACATGAAAACACGTAAAATGAGGACTTAGTATAAAAATCTACTAAATGTGAGGATGAACAATGAAATTGTCACTAAGATCTCTAAAGCCAGATATTTTTATGTGACCACTGTTCCAGCACTGCCATTATTTTTTGTCGTCCTGGTTTTATGGCAAAAGAACAAGGCGAATAACAATGTAGGTGGGAACTGTCTTGAATTGAACATAACATCAGATTACTCCTTATTTGTATTATTATTATCATAATTATTATTATTTATTTGTATAGCGCCATTATATTCCATGGCGCTTTACATGCTAAACGGGGCAGACTAGGACAAGTAACATAGTAACAATACAAGTAACAATAAATGTGGACAATTCGGTCGTACAGATACAAGAGGGGAGAAATCCCGTCCGCGAGGGCTCACAGTCTACGAGCATATTTTGCATCAATCCAATGTTATTTTCCTACAGCAGATATTCGGTGTGTATAATTATGTCGAAAACACTACATTATAAAGTATAAACCTTTGCTAGACACCATTGGAAGGAATAAAACATTATGTTCTGTATCCTCTCCTCAGGGATGATCTGGTTTCTGTTACTTTGATGCAAAAAGCAGACAATCATATGAAGATGAAGTTGCCAAAAGTCGAGCTTTTTCTTTTATATTCATCCTGTCAAAATTAACTCTTTCATGACACAATTATACAGAGTGCCTGAAAAGCATGGATGTTAAAATCCTAAATGTAAGATTTTCCTGGTTTATTGCATATCACTGCGTATAGTGGCTGCATCAACTGTACTGGCCACCCAATCCCGAAATTCAGCTGCACCAACCTTAAATTATCAAAAGTTTCAGATAAATAGTTAAGTATCCCTTCCTGAAAAAGGTCTATGTGAAAAATGAATAATACAACTGAGATTTAACGTGTCATGATCATAACTGATAAACAACCACGAGTGATGGTCGAATAGTGAATGGCTTCAGATTATCCGTGTCGAATAATTTTTACTATTCCTACTGGATAACGAAACCAATGCAGGTCAAAGGGAAACGCAAATATTTTTCCACTGGACCCTGCGAAGAGGTCTGGGGGCATGTGAGAAGGCTGCAATGGATTTCAAAGTAATGAAACAGAATGGGAAGAGCCTGGAGCATACGCCTGCATGCATTTCTGACTCACATATGGTTTCTGGGAATTACGCCAGTTTTACTGAGTTACAAGAACCTACCAAACCTAACCTAAATTGGATTTTACAGGCAAAAATGTCCAGAATTTTTTTCCTTGCATAATCACGTGTATATAAGGCACATGAAAAAATAAAAAAAATACACTCCCCTTTGCTACGTTCACACGTTGCATTTTTGCTTTTGTTTTTCGCTCATTTTGTAGGTCCTTCCCTCATACGTAATTTTTATTTAGATAGAGCAAAACAAATTCCTGAGCATTTTACAATTCCAGGAACAGCATGTCTGTCGGTATTAAGGGCTTTGGCATCCTCCTCCTACACCACCATATCCACTGAGTCATCATGCGGCCCTCACTCCAAATTTTGAGAGAGTCGGCAGGTGGCCCTCAATCTGAGGTTTGGAAGAGCCCTCAGGTGGCCCTCCACCATACATATTGGAGGGCCCTCCCTCTCTCATGCATTTGGGAGGTCCTTCCCTCATACAAAAGTTTTACTTTGATAGGGCAAAACTTATTCTGAGATTTGGCTTTTTCTTTCTCCTCCTTGATCATATCAACAAAGTCATCATGCGGTCCTCACTTCAAATTTTGAGAGCAACAACAGGTGGCTCTAAACTCAGTTTTATCAGAGCCCACAGGTGGCTTTATACCAGAGATTCTGCACTCCTCCTCCAGGTCCTTGAATTATCATCCCTATCAGTCCCAAGCTGGAAGCACTGAAGGTGTGCCATGTTGGAGTGGCAACAGGATAGACTTGAATTGATATCTTTAGATATATAGAGGTGGTACCACCTGAGGAACACAGTTGAAATGCGTTGTGGCAGCACAAGGGGCCAATAAAGGTCTGATTTTATTTGATGCTCTGTTTGTGATTCATTTAGTGCTCCACAAGATGATAAAAACCCCCTTTTTTCCTGCGTGCTATCACTCCCTCTGGGAGTTTGACAGGAGCTGCTCTAGTGGATCGCAATACCTAACAAGCTGAAGGACCTCTGGTCTCTGTGGCAACTGCCTGGTGAATTCAAGGACCTGCGGTGACGTAATTCTGGCAGTAGCAGTCATGTGATGCGGAACCCGGAAGTATCACACTGAGGAGCCGCAGGACTGATACAGGAGGACACCGCCAACCTAGGCACCACGACCAGAGGACATAAGTTCAATAGGAGGCTTTATCCGGGGTTGTGCGGGGTCGCACAACCCCCAAGGTGAGTGGCCTAACGGCCCCCCTCTGATTCTTATTTCTGGAAGGTCATTCACAGGAAGCGCTCTATTGTCTCTTTTCTGTCTAGTAAGGAAATTGAAGTCACCCATGATAATGGTATGAATGTTAGCAGAGGGAAAGTAAAGAAGGCAGGTGGAGAATTGGTCAAAAAAGTCTGGGCCTGGAGATTAGTATATGATGGCCATTTGGAGATTAGAGGGAGAGTAAACACACAAGAATGTGGCATGCATAGATATGCATTGATCGGTGACTTCTAAAGTCGCCTTAAGGCAAGTATAATAAAGGGGTTGGGGATCTGTATGACCATTATCAGAAAAATGGATCCTACCAGATACTAATGAAGTTCTATTATGAACTAAGTGAAGAGAACCAAGACCCTTGATTCTGACTACTCTGTCAAGTCCGAAGCCCGTTTATTGAAAATAGATCTTACAAGACACCCAAACCGTTTGAACTAAATTTTGAATACACTTCATTGAATCGAGGGCCCCTATTATTGACACTCTGTTAGGCCAGAAACCAATGCATGCTGAAAATAGATCCGACCAGACACCAAAGGCATTAGAATAAAATTTTGAATACAGCAACAGCAAAAGCAAGCAAAGGCCTGTTTTGTGGACACTCTGTAAGACCTGTAACCAATGTTTGCTTACGATGGATCCTAGCAGACAACCAAAATTTTGAAAATAAACTTTGAATATAGTTAAGGCAAGCAAGGGCCTGTATTGTGGACAGTCTGTCAGGGCTGAAAGCAATGTCCCAAAAATGCCCAACCCTCATTGTATTGTACTGTAAGAATGCTGATATGTGTTTCTAATATTAAGTTCAACACTAATAAATAATGTAAGCTTTCCTGCAGTTAATTAGTCCGACCACTAGAGGTCACCATTTCAACACGAGTAGAAAGGACTGGAAACCAAAAGTAATTTTGTTCCGAGTCTCCTGAGGTAAATTTGGAGAGAGATCGATCCTTGGAGGAGACTGAGGAGAAGTTGAGAATCCATCGATTGTGGTCACATGTGGAATTGGGAACGGAATGTGCCTGAGGAGAAGATGCCAAGCTCCAGAGGTGCTTGGAGTGTGTTCAGAGACTGGAACTGGACGGTCTATTCAAGGAGTGACTGAGCTGCAGAGATCTAGCCCTGAGGCAGTGCAGTTCTGAGGAGATTCCTGAAGGGTCAAGACGTGTCGACGGTTCAGAGAGGCACATGGAGCTGGGAACGCGCTAAGTCCGAAGTGTGAGGACGTGCTGGGCCTGAGAAGTGTTGGAGTTCCCCATAGACTCAATTTGACAATGTGCTTCAAGAAAAACTGTGCGCTGTGAGTAATATAGAAATGTGACCGATCACTGCTATATAGAGAGATAGGGTGAGCTAGCTAGAGGTTGCTGAGAGCTATTTTGTGTGAACTCCTCTAGAGAGACTGATCAGACTTGGTCTATAAACTGTGCATTATCAAAGCTGAGAAAGAGCTTTACTTCTGCAGGAGGGGACACTGCATATGTTGTAAATAGTTTGTGGAAACGAGTTATAAAGGGGAATAAGGGATCCCGAATCACATTGTACATAGTGTGGGAGGTGGGTGTAAGATTATATCCCGAGGGAATCACGTGCCGCGGCCTCAGTAAAATCTTGGGTAGGCCCTTTACTAAGTAAGGGTGGGGTGGGATAGTCCTGGGGTGTTCGTCTCCTTCCTTGCGAAACTGGCACGTGAGTTCCCTAAGGCTGCATAAGTTGTGATTTGAGTTAGTGCTGTTGTGGCCCATACATCTGTAGAAAAGGTTACGGTATATCTCTTAACTGTTTGATATTCATAAAGAAAGTTAATTTACCACAATATTGGAGTCAGAGTCATTCATAGCAGCGCCGTATCCCTCTTACATGACAGCCTAGTCTCCCGGCTGTTACAGTATTTTGAAGCAGCTTACTCTAGGGAAAGACACAGAGGTGTCATTAAGCACTCTGCAAAGCCATAGGGACTTCTTCTAACAACTACATAACCAGACAAAATACTTTCCTTCTAACATTTTGAACACAGAAGTAATCAGAGTATATGGCCCAGCAAGAAGCGAGATCTGTGCAGCGAATCATGTAGAAGAGGGCAACTGTTACAGAACTGTGGTAAAGGACCCAGTGTGGCAATGCCCATGTTCTAATATGTGTAGGGCTACAACATGAAGAGATCTGTGGTATTATACAGGTGATGGGCACTCATACAGAACTCAGGTAAAGGACGGAGCAGGACAATGCCCATTTCAATATGTTTAAAGTGCTGCGTAATATGTCTGTGCTATTTAAATAAAATGCATTATTATTATTATTATTATTATTATTATTTTGTGTAAGGTTGTGACCTCAATAGTTCTGTGGAGCATATTATAAAGGTGACAGGCACTGGTACAAAGCTCGGGTGAAGGACTGAGCATGGCAATACCCATGTTCCAATATGAGTAAAGTACTGAGGAATATGTGAGCGCTATCTAAATAAAATATATCATTTGTTCTAATTATTAATATGTATAAGACTGCAACCTCAAGACGTCTATTGAGCATATTACTTCTCAGACCTGAAACTAATGCCCTGAAAATGGATCCTTCAAGACACCCAACCATTTGAAGTAAATTTTGTATACAGTGATGGCAAGCGAGGGTCTGTATTGTGGACAGTCTGTCAGGCCTTAAACCAATGTCTGGAAAATACACAATCTCCATTGTACTTTGAATCCGCTTTTCCCAGGGAAAGGCACAGAAGTGTCATTGAGCACTCTGCACAACCCTAGGGACTTGTTCTGGCAACAACCCAACCAAACAGAATGTTTCCCTTGCAGAGTTTTGTACACAGAATTAATTAGAGGATATGGCCCAGCAATAGGTGAGATCTGTGTAGAATATCATGTAAGGCTAGGGTCACACTTGCAGATTTTACATGCTTTTTTGGATACCTGCGTTTTTAAAAACGCATGTAAAAACGCTCCCATAGGCCCCCATGCAAAAAAACGCATACCTTAATAGCAAAAACGCATGTCTAAAGTGCCATACATTTTTGGCATGAGTTTTTGCACTTATGTGAGTAGCTGCCTTCGAAAACGCATGCAAAAACGCATGGTACATTAGTACCATTTAGTATCATCCAAAAACGCATGGGTTTTTCATAGGGGCCCATGTTAAAAAACGCATGCATTTTTAAATCAGCACCAAAAAATAGTTCATGAAGGCCTTGTCCACACACCTGCGCTCTAAGTATTTAGAGCTTCTGCGCTAAATACTTGGGTTTTGACAGAGAAGCGCAGGTGCGTATGTGTGGGCGCTTTCTGCAGACGCTGTCCGTGGTTACCCGATGTGTATCGTGGTAACCAGTTCATACAGCAGGGTGCCTAGTGACCGCTTGTTGCGAGCGCACACTATGCAGCCTGATGTATGAACTGGTTACCACGATACACATCGGGTAACCACGGACAGCGTCTGCAGGAAGCGCCCGCACATACGCACCTGCGCTTCTCTGTCAAAACCTAAGTATTTAGCGCTTCTGCACTAAATACTTAGAGCGCAGGTGTGTGGACAAGGCCAAACTTTTTTTGGGTGCTGATTCAAAAATGCATGGAAAAATGCATGGGTGCCTAAAGGCATGCAGAAATGAAATAAGCATGCAGAAACGCATGCTTATTTTTAAGGCACTTAAAAAACTCATGCCAAGTGTGACCCTAGCCTAAGAGAGGGCAACTGTTACATAGCTGTGCTAAAGGACCAGTGTGGCAATGCCCATTTTCCAATACTTGTATGGCTGACACCTGAAGAGATTTGTGGAGCATATTAAACAGGTAATGGGCACTGGTACAGAACTTAGGTAAAGGTCGCAGCGTGGCAATGCCCATGTTTGAATATGTTTAAAGTGCTGCATAATATGTCTATGCTATCTAAATAAGGCTGGGGTCACACTTGCATTTTTTTCATGCTTTTTTGGAGACCTGCTTTTTTAAAAACACATGTAAAAACGCACCCATAGGTCCCCATGTAAAAAACGCATGCCCTAATAGCAAAAACGCATGTCTTAATAGCAAAAACGCATGTGTGACAATACCATGCGTTTTTGTGTGCGTTTTTGCAATTATGTGATTAGCTGACATCAAAAACACATGGTACATTTGTACCATTTAGTACCATCCAAAAACGCATGCGTTTTCCATAGGGGCCCATGTTAAAAAACCGCATGTGTTTTTAAAACAGCACCAAAAAATAGTGCATGCGGATTTAAAAACGCATGCAAAAACGCAGGGTGCCATCAGACACCTTAAAAACTCATGCTGAAATGAAAAAAACGCATGCGTTTTTTTACTCATGCCAAGTGTGACCCCAGCCTAAAATGTATTATTATTCTTATGCCTTTCCTTATTATGTGTAAGGCTAGGGTCACAGTTGACATGCGTTTTTTTAGTGCCTTTTAAAAACGCATGCTTTTTTACATGCGTTTTTCATGTCATCATGAGTTTTTTAAGGTGTGTGATGGCTCCCTGCGTTTTTGGCTGCGTTTTGCAATCTGCACCCAAAAATAGTGCATGTACTATTTTTTGGTGCGTTTTGAAAAACGCATGCGTTTTTGAAGAAAACGCACGCGTTTTTATAACATGGGCCCCTAAGGAAAACGCATGCAAAAACGCATGTACAATTAGTACCTTTTAGTGCCATTCAAAAACGCATGCGTTTCCCATAGGAGCCCATGTTAAAAAAACGCATGCGTTTTTGAATGGCACTAATTGTACATGTGTTTTTGCATGCGTTTCCCATAAGGCCCCATATTAAAAAACTCATGCGTTTTTGGAAAAGCACCAAAAACGCATTGGACTGTCACACATGCTTTTTGGCTATTAGGGCATGCGTTTTTTAACATGGGGGCCTATGGGTGCGTTTTTTACATGCGTTTTTGAAAACGCAGGTCTCCAAAAACGCATGTGAAAAATGCTACTGTGACCCCAGCCTTAAAAAAAAGCATGCGTTTCTGCATGCTTTTTTCATTTCAGCATGCGTTTTTTAAGGTGTCTGATGGCACCCTGCGTTTTTGCGTGCGCTTTTAAATCAGCACCCGAAAATAGTGCAAGCAGAGTTTTTTGGTGCTGTTTTAAAAACGCATGCGTTTTTTTAACATGGGCCCCTAAGGAAAACGCATGCGTTTTTGGGTGGTACTAAATGGTACTAATGTACGTAACGTTTTTGATATCAGCTACTCACATAAGTGCAAAAACTCATGCCAAAAACACAAGGCACTTTAGACATGCGTTTTTGCTATTAGGGCATGCGTTTTTTAACATGGGGGCCTATGGGTGCGTTTTTACATGCTTTTTTAAAAACGCAGGTCCCCAAAAAAGCATGAAAAAAACGCAAGTCTGACCCTAGCCTAATTGCCGCGACACTGATCATGGTGTAAATGAACAAGCATATGGCTATGTTCAAGGCTATGTACAGCTAAGGTGGTATATATGACAATGAAACACAGTAAATGCTGCTATAGAATATAAGGAAAAAAAGAGAGTCTTAGCTTCAACAATGGCCATTGGGGAAGAGCCCGGTAACTGCGACAAAGTGCTCTCTACCTACCGGGTCCTAACGCACTAGTGCTTCATGCGGTATGCAATTGCTTGGGATTTTTATGTCTGTGAGATACAATGGCCATTGTTGAAGCTAAGACTCTCTTTTTTTCCTTATATTCTATAGCAGCATTTACTGTGTTTCATTGTCATATATACCACCTTAGCTGTACATAGCCTTCAACATAGCCATATGCTTGTTCATTTACACCATGATCAGTGTCGCGGCAATTAATCTCTTTATTCATGTATATTTTTTTGCCAGCACCTTTTCATGTAGGTGATGCCGTCATTTATTGATATATATAGTATAATTTTTCTGACGAGCTCCCTTTCCCCTCCCCCAGCCCAGTAGCTGTGACCTTACTCCATCTTGCTGTAGCCCCAGTCCACAGACACACTATACCAGCAGGTTTTAATTGCATCTCACAGACATAAAAATCCCAAGCAATTGCATACCGCATGAAGCACTAGTGCGTTAGGACCCGGTAGGTAGAGAACACTTTGTCGCAGTTACCGGGCTCTTCCCCAATGGCCATTGTTGAAGCTAAGACTCTCTTTTTTTCCTTATATTCTACTAGCTGGGTGCCCGATGCAGATGCATCGGGATTCTAGCAGAGCGAGTCTCTGACTCGCAATGGCCGCTTCGCGGCCAATGCTTCGCGCTGCTAAGGCGACTCGCCATGGCTGCTGCGCGGGCATAGCGAGTCGCCTTAGAACTGCTCGCAATGGCCGCTGCGCGGCCAATGCTTCGGGCGTATCCACATGACCACGCTGACTCGCAGCGTGAGCGGACTCAGAAGGGGCAAAAAACCCATTCGTGATTATATAATAGATAGCAGCATTTACTGTGTTTCATTGTCATATATACCACCTTAGCTGTACATAGCCTTGAACATAGCCATATGCTTGTTCATTTACACCATGATCAGTGTCGCGGCAATTAATCTCTTTATTCATGTATATTTTTTTGCCAGCACCTTTTCATGTAGGTTATGCCGTCATTTATTGATATATATGACCCTAGCCTAAGGCCTGTTTCACATCTAAGGGTGGTGTGCATTTTGCTTAATTTGAGTTTCTAGGCGTTTTTACAGCTAAAAATGCATTAAAACGCTTTCAAAAATGCAAAACGCATGCGTTTTTGCCAGCGCAGCACTAGACGCATTCGTTTTGTGCGGCGTTTGCAAAAACGCATGCGTTTTTGAAAACGCACATGCGTTTTCGCTTGCGTTTTTAAATGCATTTCCATTAAAATCAATGGGGACAAAAACGCTAGCGTTTTAATGCGTTTTTAGTGGTAAAAACACCTACAAATTTAGATTAAGCAAAACGCACACCAACCTTAGATGTGAAACAGGCCTAAGACTGCAACCTCAGAAGGTCTGTTGAGTATATTACCCAAGTCTCTCAGACCTGAAACCAATGTCCTGGAAATGGATGCTACAAAACACCCAAACCTTTTGAAATAAATTTTGAATACAGTGAAGACAAGCAAGGGCCTGTATTGTTGGACACTCTGTCAGGGCTGAAACAATGTCAGGAAAATGCACAACCTTTATAGTACCTTGAAGCAGCTTCCTCCAAGGAAATTCACAGAGGTGTCATTGAACACTCTGCATACTCATAGGGATTTCTTCTAGAACTGCACAGCCAGTCAGAATGTTTCCCTTGCAGAGTTTTGGACACGGACGTAATTACAGGATATGGACCAGTGAAAGAAGAAGTCTGTGGAGCAGCTGATGGGAACAGGTACAGAACTTCAGTGATAGACCTCTTAGGACAAAGTATGTGTGGTGCCCCACTAAGAGTGCATCAAAAAAGGGGTATGCACTCCTGACTGAAGGTGCCGTATGCTTTGTTTTGGTAATGGGTAGAATAAGCCTGAAGCTCCAACACCATATGCAAACATCTAGTGATAGAGGACCAATTAGATGCCCGTTACAAGGGTAACTGGTCCTGGTGGGAGGAGAGGCTAGGTGATAAAGCAGTGGGGAAAGCAGCAAGGAGTTAGAAGGAGTTGGTGGAGTGAAAGGAGTTAGTCAAGAGAGAGAGTGCAGTGGAGTTAAGAGAAAGAAGCGGGAAGGGGAAGCTGCAGATGAAGCAGAGTTGGAGAGCTGCAGAACAGCAGAGAGAAGCTTACAGGGAGGGCACCTCAACCTGGTGACCCAGAAGAGAAAAGGGCCAAGAACAGATCGGGTAACCGAATATCCCAGCCCAGTCCAAATCTCGAAGGGCCTATTATAACAAGCGGGATCCGTGCAGGGCAGCAGAGCAAGGGACAGTGAGCATGATAGAGAAGGAACACCGGTTGAGCTTCAGAGGGACACTGCTCATTGCCAGAACCACCCGGTCCACTACTCTGCAAGGAGAACTGCATTACCCTGTAACCCTGCAGAATACCAGAGTAAAATACCCGTTCAGAGTGAGCAACGTGTCAGTGATTTCTTCATTGAACTGTGATTTACCTGCCTTGCTCCACAGTGACTGTGCTGCCAAACTCCACCATAAATTACTACTTCCAAAACCCTGGGGACCCTGCTCCTCCTGTAGGGAGCTACTCCATCTTGCTGCCACCCATCACCCCGGAGGTTCCCGCAGCGCCGATACCATCACCGGAATCTACAGGTGGTGTCACGAACAAAATTTATTTTATTTTTATTTTATTTTCCCTTTTAATTTGGCCACCAGGGCCACAGCCTCAGGCACCGCCATCTGTGACCTCCAGCCTGCGCCTGAGATCTGAGTCCCTTGGCCTGGGTGAGTCATATGCCAATGGTGCTGTTCCACTATGTGCAAGTGCAGACCCTAAAATTAGAAGCAGGCTCTCTTATACATGCTGGAGGACACTGTGAGGAGGACCTCATTAAATAGTGCGCTAGCATTGATAAGGAGTGGAACTACTAGAGTAGTTGGACCAATGCAGTATGTGCAAGGGTGTAAAAAAAAAATCACTGGGCTTTGTGTGATACACTCTGAAAGAGACCATCGGAAGGGCCTCACAAAACATTGTGTTACTATTGCTAAGGAATGGGACTCCTACAGTCGTAGGGAGAATGTACTATGTGCAAGGGCAGGAAAAAAAGTACCTCTGGGAAGGGGCCATATTAGCCCTTAGGCACCGGAGGGCACGTGCCTAGGCCACCAGGCTGCAGGGGGGGTGGCACCAACACAGGTAAATTTTATTATTTTTTTTTTAAATTTTTTTTTACCTGCCCTCCCTCTGTTAGAAAATATAGGAGATCCAATGTCTTTTCAGATGGGGGGCAGGGTCTGGAGGGGGCGGGGGTGCACCTCCACTCACCTCTGGATACAGAAGGCTGACTGACCAGGAATTACTGCCTGCACTTCCGGGGTCAGAGAGGTCCCTGCTTTGGGAGACTGCGGTTCTCTGCCTGTTGTGAAAATGAGATCATCTCCCACTACACACATCACACCAGAGCTGAGGAGAAGGAAGACACAGGAGTGGTGAGTCACTCATAGAGCTGAAGATGGGATGGGGGGAGGGAGGCTGTGCTGCTATATACTGGGGGAAGCTGGGAGGCTGTGCTGCTATGTATTGGAGGGAGGCTAGAAGGCTGTGCTGTTATATACTAAGGGGAGGCTGTGATTCTATGTACTGGGGGAGGCTGCGCTTCTATATACTGGGGACAGGCTGTGCTTCTATATACTGGGGAGAGGCTGTGCTGCTATATACTTGGGGGAGACTGAGAGGCTGTGCTGCTATATACTGGGGGGAGGCTGTGCTTCTATATACTGGAGGGAGGCTGTGCTGCTATATACTAGGGGGAGGCTGTGCTGCTATATACTGGGGGCAGGCTGTGCTTCTATATACTGGGGAGAGGCTGTGCTGCTATATACTTGGGGGAGACTGAGAGCCTGTGCTGCTATATACTGGGGAAGGCTGGGAGGCTGTGCTGCCATATGCTGGGGGGAGGCTGGGAGGGTTTGCTGCTACATACTGGGGGGAGGCTGTGCTGCTATATACTGGGTGGGTTTGGAGGCTGTGCTGCTATATACTGGGGGAGTGGGGCTGTGCTGCTATATGCTGGGGAGAGGTTGGGAACCTGTGCTGCTATATATTGGGGGAAGGCAGGGAGGCTGTGCTGTTATATACTGGTAACAGGGGAGGCTGCTGCTGTATTATGGTGACATTGCAGACTGCTAATGCTGTATACTGGTGACAAGCAAGGCTGCTACTGTATACTGGTGAACATTTGAGGTTGCTGCTGTATAATGGTGACAGGGGAGGCTGCTGTATACTAGTGACATTTTAGGCTGCTGCTGTATACTGGTGGCATGGGAGGCTGCTGCTGTATACTGGTGACAGGGGAGGCTTCTAGGCTTCTGCTGCTGTATACTGGTGACAATGGAGGCTGCTGCTGTATACTGGTGACAGGGGAGGCTGCTGCTGTATACTGGTGACATTTGAAGCTGCTGATGCTGTATACTGGTGACAGGCAAGGCTGCTATTGTATACTGGTGAACATTTGAGACTGCTGCTGTGTAGTGGTGACAGGGGAGGCTGCTGCTGAATACTGGTGACTAGGGATGGGCGAATCTACTCGTTACTACTCGGTACTCGCCGAGTAGTAAGGGATTCGCCCGACTCGTTACACTGCGAGTTATCTCAGGGATGACTCGCAGTCAGTAACGAGTCCGCAGGGAGCGAAGGAAGAGAGGGGGGGGAGAAATGCTCCTTACCTCTCTTCCGGCTTCTGCTATGTGCTGTGTGCTGGGCTCTGGGACTTGCTGGCTGCGGCAGCTCCAGGGTCCTAGAGCCCGCCTACACAGAGATGTAGCAGAGCTGAGATAGTTCTCAGCCTGCTCACTCCCTGTGCATAGATATGTATATGTATGCACAGGGTTGTGGCAGTGAAGATGTCGTTTTTGGACTACGTCGGACGGAAGAGGATTTTTGGAGTAAAGATGGAGTCTCTAATGTCTTTTTTGTTTTATTTTTAATAAAAAAATTTTCTCTGTGTTGTGTTTTTTTTTTATATTGAGTACTGGAAATTCATGGCGGTCATGTCTAATATTGGCGTGACCGCCATAAATTTCGGGCTTAGGGCCAGCTGATAATACAAAGCTGGCCCTAACCTCTTTATTACCCAGCGTGCCAATGCCACCAGGGCCGCTGGAAGAGCGGGGTTCAGCGCCAGAAGATGGCGCTTCAATGAATGCGCCATCTTCTGGGGCGGCTGCGGGCTGCAATTTGCAGCGGGGGGTGCCCAGAAAGCTTGGGCATCCCTGCGCTGCGGATTCCAGCCCCCAGCTGCTTAGCTGTACCTGGCTAGACATAGAAATTGCGCGGAGCCCCACGCATTTTTTTTTTTATTATTTCATGAAATTCATGAAATAATAAAAAAAAGGGCTCGCCTATATTCTTGTGTCCGGCCAGGTACAAATAGGCACCTGGGGGTTGGGGGCAGCTCGTCGCTGCCTGCTGGATCCGGCTGGTTACAAAAATACGGCGAAGCCCACGTAATTTTTTTTTTTGAAAAATCTATAAAACAATCCTAAAAAAGGATTGCATCTTTACTAACCCCTCGACCATGGTGGAGGGGTTAATAAAGAGGCAGTCCCTTTTTTAGGATTGTTTTATGGATTTTTCAGAAAAATTTCACGTGGGCTTCGCCGTATTTCTGGAACCAGCCAGATCCAGCAGGCAGCGACGGGCTGCCCCCGACCCCCAGGTGCCTATTTGTACCTGGCCGGACACAAGAATATAGGCGAGCCCTTTTTTTTTATTATTTCATGAATTTCATGAAATAATTAAAAAAAAAATGCGTGGGGCTCCGCGCAATTTCTATGTCTAGCCAGGTACAGCTAAGCAGCTGGGGGCTGGAATCCGCAGCGCAGGGATGCCCAAGCTTTCTGGGCACCCCCCGCTGCAAATTGCAGCCCGCAGCAGCCCCAGAAGATGGCGCGTTCATTGAAGCGCCATCCTCTGGCGCTGAACCCCGCTCTTCCAGTGGCCCTGGTGGCAATGGCTCACTGGGTAATTAAGGGGTTAGGGCCAGCTTTGTATTATCAGCTGGCCCTAAGCCCGAAATTTATGGCGGTCACGCCAATATTAGACATGACCGCCATGAATTTCCAGTAATCAATATAAAAAAAAAAACACAGAGAAAATTTTTTATTAAAAATAAAACAAAAAAGCCATTAGGGACTCCATCTTTATTTTAAAAATCCTCTTCCGTCCGACGTAGTCCAAAACGCAATCTCAGCTCTGCTACTTCCCTGTCTGTGCTTAGACAGACAGGGATGTAGCAGAGCTGAGAACTGACTAAACAGTCAGAGTTCAGCTCAGGGCATTAGGACCTGAGCTGAACTCTGCTGTCAGCCAGACTCGCTCTGCTCCGGAGATTCCCGAGCAGTGACGCAAGTTAATTTATTCACTGCTCCTGTCACCATTCGGGAATCTCCGGAAACAGAAGCAGAGAGACTCGGGGAGCGAGTCTGCGGCTGAGGCGGCAGCGGCGGCGGAGGCAGGGGTAAGTAGCCGGCCGGGCCGGTGCACCCCCCCTCTCCCCCCCCACCAACCCTGACCCCCCTTCCCCCCTCCCCCCTTCAATCTTTTTTTTTTTTTATTATTATTCTTTAAAAGCCAGCGGCTTTTTGCTGCTGGCTTTAAAAGAATAACATGGGGATTTGCAGGTTTTTCCTCTGCTGCCAGACCCCTTATAGGGTCCGGCAGCAGAGGAATCGCTGCAATACTCGCCTCCCCATTCATTTACATTGGACTCGCTAGACTCGCAACGAGTAGCGAGTCCTGGACTCAGACTCGTTACAGTCTAGCGAGTCCGAGTAATTTAGGATTCGCCCATCTCTACTGGTGACATTTTAGGCTGCTGTTGTATACTGGTGACAGGGGAGGCTGCTGCAGCTGTATACTGGTGATAGAGGAGGCTGGTGTTGCTGTATATTCATAACAGGGGAGGCTCCATTCTCCCCTCCTCATAGGCTCTTATCACGCCCCGCTGGGCGTCATCATCATCTTCGCGTCCTCTTTTTTTAAATTCCTGCCTCCTCTTCATAGTATGACATTCAGCCGGACGTCAGTTCCGGTTGGGTGCATTGTGGAGGCTAATCAGGTGTACGGCCCGTCTTCAATATGTGCACTGAGCATGCTCCGGAGCTGGACCATGCAGCCCATACACCAGCACCTTGTGCAGGACTGGATATAGCATTCCGGCTGTGCGTCATACTATGAGGAGGAGGTGGGATTTTCAAAAAAGAAGACAAGAAGAGAAGAAATTATGATGCCCTGTGAAAAGGGGAGAATGGAGCCCCAGAGACCACCCATCTCAGTCTATGCCAAAGTGACACTGTGTGAAACTAGCGACACTAAATGAGTGCAGCAGCGCGCTCCAAGTGTCAGTGTGGGTGCACACAATGTGGCTGCAGGCTCGCTCTGACGCCTGGGACTTGTCTGCTCTTGGATTCCCTTTGAACACCTTCAGTAAAGAAGAGGGTGTTAAATGAGCAGACATCATGTCTCCATATCACAAGGCCTCTCCTCACTGAGACAATGTTTAGGTAACCTATTTTAATCGCTTAATGACTTTTAAAAGCTGAAGGTGTTAAGAGACTGAACCTGTGTGCAGCAAGTGCAGACATTCATTCTTTTAGTGTTTAATTAGCCATTTTTAAAGCGTTTTACAGACTAGATCTGCCTCAAATAGATGGCATGTGCACAAACTTAGTGTGTGACGTCAGTAAGGCGAGTGACCATTAAAAGTGCCTAGGGCAGCATGAAGGGCAAATACGGCCTTGCTCTGGGAGCTATGTCATACATGCTGGAAGAGACCTCGGGGAGGTCTTCTGAAAACTTATTTTTACCATTGCTTTTGGAGTGGGACTCTAGAGTGGTAGGGCCAATGCACTATGTGCAAAGGCAGAAAAAAATACCCTTTGGTGCTGTGTCATTCATGCTGGAAAAGACCATGGAGAGGGCCTCCGAAAACATTGTTTTACCATTGCTCTAGGAGTGGGACTTCTAGAGTGTCTAGAGTTGAGGAGTCAATGCATTATGTGCAAGGCAATAAATTGTTTTTTACCCGGGGAGTATATGTTTACTGTACATACAGTATATGAACATCAAGTACGTGGTGCAGAATATGGAGTAGGATGTGTTAAAAAACAGACTAGGGTCAGAGTAGAGTCAGCCATTTGGCTGACGCTTCCGTTTAAAACTTAGAATTCTGCAGCCTGAGCGCATTTCGGTAATGTGTTGTAACGCTGTGCTCAGGCTGCCTATAGATCGCTATGGTCACCGGTTCCCAGCACAGCCGGCAGCTTGACACACAAGGACCGGATATGCGCTATTCCTGAGTGCACAGGAAAACGCGGTTTGCAGCATTGTTCCTGTGCGCTCAGCAAAAGCCCACATAAGATCCTTCTGTTTCAAGCGGATGGCTGCACTGGGACACCAGTAACCATAGCAATGTATAGGCAGCCTAAGCACAGCGTTACAATACATTAACACTATGCGTTCAGGCATAGTTTTAAATGGAAGCGTCAGCCAAAAGACTGACGCAAATCTGACCCTAGCCTAAGGCACCATACACCATTGGGAGGTGCATAAGCAATTTGGTCTATCACTTAGTGTGGCTAGTTCTCAGGTCCCCATTCAGTAAAGCTGAACTCTGTGCCCGTAACCTGTGTCTATACCTGCTAACCCTGTATCTCCTCTTAGAGTCCTGCACCTGCTATCTTGAATACCAGTCTGCATCTGCCTGCACCTGCTGTCACACTGGACTAGGGAATATTGAGCACATGGCGACGAGGACCAAAATACTTGCTGAGTACCAAGTATCTGGAAAACCGTATTATTCGTGTGAGGAATGAATAGTGACAAGTATATTCGCCCAACTCTAATATTAATACAAATGGATTAAGAATGGGATGTCATAAAAACTCTAAAGGTACCTTTACACGCCGCTACAACAGGATGGATACCAACCGCTACTTCACGTGCACGAGCACGCCCAAACGGTTACAAACGGGAAACGCACCCTCTTTACACGCCGCCACAAGGTGCGCTACGCTACGCTACATCTACAGCTAGCTACATCGCCGGGTGTCTCAAGTAGCCATCTGTAGCTCATTTACACACCGCTACAACCAGCTACTATGGCCGTACCTGGTGCAGCAGGGACAGCACATAGGCGTGCTACAATTGTGGATTGCGAGACGTCCGTACGCTGATAGGACAAAGCAATAATACCATGATTGGCCAGGCATCGCAGGAGGCTGATTAATACTTGACGCTCGAGCAATTGTGTAGTGTTACTCGTCAGCTCCTTAAATATGCCGCCCTGTGCGGCGACAACCAATCGCAACGCAGGAGCTTCCTCCAATGATCGCTGAAGGGGGCGCGGAAACCCGGAGCCTGTGTCACGCCCCAGCTACATAGCATGGTGTAGGAACAACCCTTCTGTTCCTTCTTTACACGCCGATACAGCTCGCTACAATCGGCTTTGTAGCCATCTGTTATTGGGCAGTGCTCGGAAACAGATGTATCTGTAGCCGGCTGTCGCGTCCCGTCTTCTACGGGCGATATTGGCGCTACAAGCTACATTTGTAGCCTGTAGCGGGTTGTATCCATCCTGTTGTAGCGGCGTGTAAAGGTACCTTAAGGGTACCTTTACACGCGGCTACATTTCTAGGGTGGCTACAGGTAACTTACTGGTTGCAGTGAAATCATGGAGAGATTATTCTATTTGTACACAGCAACAAGGTAGAACCTTGTCTCCATGATTTCACTGCAACCAGTAAGTTACCTGTAGCCACCCTAGAAATGTAGCCGCGTGTAAAGGTACCCTAATAGGTGCAATGTGTAGTTCCTCCAATAGCTTTGTCTAAATTGTGTAAATTACTGCACACAGATTGAAGGCCATTGACATGAATTGGATTCATTCCTATACTTTTTTATATAAAATACATACTTGTCTACTATATAATCGTCTAAGGTTCTCTGTCTGTCATGAAAATTGCACGCCAGTACCAGTGGAGGACACCAATGAGCGAGGAGTATGCAAAACAAAATGCGCACCAAGCTGAAACCCAGCGACAGCGGCGCATTGGCGCTGCTATCCCCGGGATATAGGCGTCCGGCCGCCTCTACCTGTCCCAAGCGTGTGGGGGCCGCCAGAACCGCCGAGCTCCATGCCAGCATGGAGCGGGGTGGGGGGAGCACACAGGCAGACGAAGCGATGGAGCCGCAGTGAGTGTCCCTGCAGTGTGCGGACTCCTCACGGGCTCCTCACAGCCTCCTCCGTCCCCTCCAGGCAGACGATGCAATGAGCGGCGGTGAGTGTCCCCTCAGCGTGCGGGCTCCTCACTGCCTCCTCCATCCCCTCCAGGCAGATGACACAATGGAGCCGCGGTGAGTATCCCTGCAGCGTGCGGGCTCCTCACTGCCTCCTCCATCCCCTCCAGGCAGATGACGGAATGAAGCGCAGGTGAGTGTCCCCGGAGCGTGCGGGCTCCTCATTGCTTCCTCCATCCCCTCCAGGCAGACGACGCAATTGAGCAGCGGTGAGTGTCCCTGCAGCGTGCGAGCTCCTCACTGCCTCCTGCATCCCCTCAGCCTCCCCATCCTCACAGCCTCCTCCAACCGCTCAGCATCCTCCATCCCCTCAGCCTCCTCCATCCCCTCAGCCTCCTCCATCCCCTCAGCTTCCTTCATCCTCACAGCCTCCTCCAACCCCTCAGCCTCCCCATCCTCACAGCCTCCTCCATCCTCACAGCCTCCCCATCCTCACAGCCTTGTCCATCCTCAAAGCCTCCCCATCCTCACAGCCTCCCCATCCTTGCAGCCTACTCCATCTCCTCAGCCTCCCCATCCTCACAGCCTCCTCCATCCCCTCCAGGAAGACAACGGAATGGAGCGGTGGTGAGTGTCCCCGCAGCGTGCGGGCTCCTCACAGCCTCCTCCATCCCCTCAGCCTCCCCATCCTCACAGCCTCCTCCATCTCCTCAGCACCCCCATCCTCTCAGCCTCCTCCATACTCACAGCCTACTCCATCTCCTCATCCTCCCCATCCTCACAGCCTCCTCCATCCTCACAGCCTACTCCATCCCCTCAGCCCCCCCATTCTCACAGCCTACTCCATCCCCTCAGTCTCCTCCATCCTCATAGCCTCCTCCATCCTCACAGCCTATTCCATCCCCTCAGCCTTCTTCATCCTCACAACCTCCTCCATCCTCACAGCCTCCCCATCTTCACAGCCTCCTCCATCCCCTCAGCCTCCTCCATCCCCTCAGCCTCCTCCATCCTCACAGCCTCCTTATTCCAACAGCCTCCTCCATCCTCATAGTCTCCATCCTCACAGCCTCCCAATCCTCACAGCCTCCTCCATCCCCTCAGCATCCTCCATCCTTGCAGCCTCTTCTATCCTCACATCCTCTCCCATCTTCACAGCATCCTCACAGCCTCCCCACCCTCACAGCCTCCTCATCCTCACTCCTTACGCCTGTCTATAAGGTCTGTCAGTCAGTGTGATTCAGTTTACTCCTGTCTACAAGGGCTGTCAGTCAGTGTGACGCAGTTCACTCCTGTCTACAAGGTATGTCAGTCAGTGTCACAAACTTCACTCATGTCTACAAGGCTGTCAGTCAGTGTGACGCACTTCACTCCTGTCTGCAAGGCTGTCAATCAGTGTGATGAACTTCACTCCTGTCTACAAGGCTGTCAGTCAGTGTGACAAAATTCACTCCTGTCTACAAGGCTGTCAGTCAGTGTGACGCAGTTCACTCCTGTTTACAAGGTATTCTAGAATGCCCAATGCATTAGAATCAGGCCACCATCTAGTGTTTAATAATTGTGTTTTAATTCATTTTAGTTGCTTTTTGGTTGATCCAACTAAAAAGAATGTACTAGATGGCTATCATGCACTTATTATACAATGTACCTTTGTCAGTCAGTGTGATGAACTTCACTCCTGTCTACAAGGCTGTCATTCAGCGTGACGCAGTTCAATCCTGTGTACAAGGCTGTCAGTCAGTGTGACGCAGTTCACTCTTGTCTACAAGGCTGACAGTCAGTGGGACGAACTTCACTCCTGTCTACAAGGCTGTCAGTCAGTGTCACAAACTTTACTCCTGCCTACAAGGCTGTCTGTCAGTGTGACGAACTTCACTCCTGTCTACAAGGCTGTCAGTCAGTGTGACAAACTTTATTCCTGTCTATAAGGCTGTCAGTCAGGGTCACTAACTTTACTCCTGTCTACAAGGCTGTCAGTCAGTGTGACGCAGTTCACTCCTGTTTACAAGGTATTCTAGAATGCCCAATGCATTAGAATCAGGCCACCATCTAGTGTTTAATAATTGTGTTTTAATTCATTTTAGTTGCTTTTTGGTTGATCCAACTAAAAAGAATGTACTAGATGGCTATCATGCACTTATTATACAATGTACCTTTACAAGTTTTCCTATTTCACCAGGGTTTGATGAACTGTCACACAACATTATGACCTCATGTGTTGGAGCTAGGCCTAGTTTATAAAAATAAGAGGATACCGCAATGTCATGTAAACATGGTGACTTCACTTCCGGAGCAGTGGTTAGGCAGAGGCGGATAGTTGCAGGCTTCTTAGGATTGCTTCCAAAATGAAATACTAGATGTTTGATTTTGAATAAACTGTAATAACCCAGTCTAAAGCTGGCTTGACTGCACTAAATACAGTCAAGTTTAAAAACAGATGCAGAATTGAATATATATAGATATGCTGTAAAGGAAACAAAGGCAGAGAGGCTGGAAATACACTTAGTGTATATACAGTACTGTTATGAGCAATCACCTATCCTTTATATTCCAGACATTCACATTTATATACTGAGACTAGATCTACTAGGGGCAACTGTCTACAATTAAATATATTACAAAATTAAATGAGGAGATGTTCATTGGAACAATACAATTTAATCTCCAGTCCATGTGTGTCTATGCATGTATGTTTATGAACTTTGTTTTTTCAATATTGATAACAATTGTATTGCAGCCTATGCAATGTGAGGCTAAGGCTAGTTTTAGACTAGTGTTTTTTCGGTCCCACAATCATTTGTCGGAAAACGTGTCCGACCAAATCCATTTTCTTTGTGAAACAGGATCGTACCACACTGGTATTATGCCAGATCCAAGTGTCCTATCAGCTGACATGATTACCATGGTAACATGGTCAACTGACATGATTGGCACAGCACTGTTTTACCCATGCTCTATCTGGTGTGGTGGCATCAGGGTGATAGAACGGGTTAATGACAGCTGAGTATTGACAGCTTGTTATTAAGCTCTGGATTGGTGAGGTCAGGTGTCTTCTGACACCCGTACCGAGAAAATTCCTTTATTAGATATAAAACACACTGACATCCCTCATTTACCAATTTATTAAGTCCTAACAAAATACCCTCCAATGATAATCCACGAGCTACCACAAAGAACACTCATTTCTGATGCGGCGAAAATCACACTGAAGAAGGAAACATCCTATGAGCGTGAGCTCCGAGGTCACAATGAAGACACTGAGCTTTCAGCTGATGCGATTACCATGCTGACACATTTAGCTGACATGATTACCATTGTGACACAGTTAGCTGACACAATTACCATGGTGAAATGGTCAGCGGACCGTGTCACCATGGTAATTGTGTCAGCTGACCACAGACAGGGCCAAACGTCTCAGTAGAGAAACAAGATAGGTTTATTATAAAGGCTCAGAGCCTGGTACATTTTGATGTGCATTGTTAAGAAAGTTGCTGCAGATATCCCTATTGGCCACTTTACACGCGACAACAGGAAGATAGAAAACGGCAGGTGTCGGAGACAATTGTACCTTTTACCTTCAAAACACCTTGCAGATACCTGAATTACACGCAGCCACTTCAAGGTGTTTTGAAGGTAAAAGGTACAATTGTCTCCGACACCTGCCATTTTCTATCTTCCTGTTGCCGCGTGTAAAGTGGCCATCAGTTTTTTATCCTTAATGGCCACTTTACACACGGCAACAGGAAGATAGAAAACGGCAGGTGTCGGAGACAATTGTACCTTTTACCTTCAAAACACCTTGAAGTGGCTGCGTGTAATTCAGGTATCTTCAAGGTGTTTTGAAGGTAAAAGGTACAATTGTCTCCGACACCTGCCGTTTTCTATCTTCCTGTTGCCGCGTGTAAAGTGGCCATAAGGAATAGTATGGTCAAGCATTTATATTTAATCTACTCTTATCTCCCACATGATCTGTCAGAGGTAGTGATGGGCGAATCCTAAATTACTCGGAATCGCTTGACTCTAGCGAGTCCGAGCACAGGACTCGCTACTCGTTGCGAGTCTAGCGAGTCCAATGTTAATGAATGGGGAAGCAAGTAATAGCGAGTAGTGTGAGATTTACAAATCGCAGATGTGTCTCGGAAGCTTCAGCCTGAAGCAATCCTAGTTTTGTCATTTATTTGCATTGGACTCGTTTATTTTGTAAGTAATCGCTGGGAAACTCGCACAGATAAGAGTCCTGTCTGCTCAGTGTGCTGGCTGCCAGCTCCAGGGTCCTAGAGCCCGCCTGATGTAGCAGAGCTGAGATTGTTCTCAGTCTGCTCATTCCCTGTGTACAGACATGAATGTCTATGCACAGAGATGATGTAGCAGAGCTGAGATTGTTCTCAGTCTGCTCATTCCCTGTGCATATACATCTATATCTATGCACAGGGGATGTAGCAGAGAGGACATCGCGTTTTGGACTGCGTCGGACGGAAGAGGATTTTTTTAATTAAAGATGGAGTCCCTAATGGCTTTTTTTTTTCATTTCTAATAAAATTTTTTCTCTGTGTTGTGTTTTTTTAACCCTTTATTGGAGATTCTTAGTGGCTGGGTCAAACGTGGCCTGACATTAAGAATCTCGGGCTTAATACCAGCTTGTATAACAAAGCTGGTATTAACCCCTTTATTACCCAGCGTGCCACCGCCACCAGGGCCGCTGGAAGAGCGGGGTTCAGCGCCAGAGAATGGCGCTTCAATGAACGTGCCATTTTCTAGGGCGGCTGAGGGCTGCAATTTGCCCCGGGGGGTGCCCAGAAAGCTTGGGCATCCCTGCGCTGCGGATTCCAGCCCCCAGCTGCTTAGCTGTACCTGGCTAGACATAGAAATTGCGCGGAGCCCCACACATTTTTTTTAATTATTTCATGAAATTCTGAGATTCTGACTCTGACTCTGACTCTGAGAGTCTGAGACTCTGAAATTCATGAAATAATTAAAAAAAAATGCGTGGGGCTCCGCGCAATTTCTATGTCTAGCCAGGTACAGCTAAGCAGCTGGGGGCTGGAATCCGCAGCGCAGGGATGCCCAAGCTTTCCGGGCCACCCCTCGCTGCAAATTGCAGCCCGAAGCCGCCCCAGAAGATGGCGCGTTCATTGAAGCGCCATCCTCTGGCGCTGAACCCCACTCTTCCAGCGGCCCTGGTGGCGTAGCACGCTGGGTAATAAAGGGGTTAATACCAGCTTTGTTATACCAGCTGGTATTAAGCCCGAGATTCTTAATGTCAGGCCACGTTTGACCCAGCCACTAAGAATCTCCAATAAAGGGTTAAAAAAACACAACACAGAGAAAAAATTTTATTTGAAATAAAAAAAAAAGCCATTAGGGACTCCATCTTTAATTAAAAAAATCCTCTTCCGTCCGACGTAGTCCAAAACGCGATGTCCTCTCTGCTACATCCCCTGTGCATATGAAAACAAGTGCAAGCACTAAGGAGTTGATGTTTCTTAAAATAATACTTTATTGAACATATATAAAGTTACAGACAATAGACCATTTGAAATAAGGTACTTATGTGGATGAATCCAGATATAAACCACAGAGAGGTAATAGCACTACTAGGACAACGAAATATTGCACATATGCCACCAGAATAGTTAGTATCATAACATACATGGGAGAAATTCAGTAGTGAGGCACAATCGCCCGATCACTTACTCACCCATAGTAATTTGTGCCGTTACCCAGAGTTCGTTATGGTGCCCTCAACCGTGGCCCCCCCTACGACCGTTTCGCAAGGCTTTTTCAAGGGGATTGTGGGTAATAAAGGGGTTAATACCAGCTTTGTTATACCAGCTGGTATTAAGCCCGAGATTCTTAATGTCAGGCCACGTTTGACCCAGCCACTAAGAATCTCCAATAAAGGGTTAAAAAAACACAACACAGAGAAAATTTTTTATTTGAAATAAAAAAAAAAGCCATTAGGGACTCCATCTTTAATTAAAAAAATCCTCTTCCATCCGACGTAGTCCAAAACGCGATGTCCTCTCTGCTACATCCCCTGTGCATAGATATAGATGTCTATGCACAGGGAATGAGCAGACTGAGAACAATCTCAGCACTGCTACATAATCTCTGTGAGCAGGCGGGCTCTAGGACCCTGGAGCTGGCAGCCTGCACACAGAGAAGACAGCTGGACTCGCTCACAATGTAACAGCAGTTATTTGCGAGTTTCCCTGCTATCACTGGCACAGTAGCCGAGTCTAATGCAAACAATGGCAATCCTAGTTTTGTCAGCGTTTCTGACAAAACTAGGATTGATATTGATTTGCATTGGACTCGTGCGAGTAATCACTGGGAAACTCGCAGAGTACCGAGTCCTGCGAGTCCCTTACTACTCGCCAAGTAACGAGTCCTAGCGAGTAGATTCGCCCATCCCTAGTCAGAGGCCCCCATACACATTAAGTAGTCACCCAATACAACTGAAATGATCAGGTCTGGGTGACTCCAATTTGATATGTAGGTGGACCATAAGCTTCTGAATGCAAGATTTAGGGCTCCTGAAATACAGTTTGTTGACTATCTATGGCCTATGCAATTCTGCTTGACAGATTTTGATTGTAGGAAGGTTAATTGATACTAAGTGATGGTAATCCCTTCAAATCAATGGGAAATTTAATAAAATACATGAATGAGCAAAATGGTAATATTTTGAACTTTTGACTTTTAAGGTCTACATCTCATCATCCACTACAGCTTTGAGCATTAGACTATTTTAATCTTATAGCTAATAATTTTGGCTTTCTCATACATAAAGTTGACTTGCAACTATTAGGCTACATTCACACACATAGTTTTGGCTGCGTTTTGTGAGGATCTGTTTTTAGTGCAGAAACTGCACCAAGAACGGAGCCTCATAAAACGCAATCTTGTGTATGTGAATTCTGCTGCACTATTTACTCAACTCCCTGCACTCCCACGGTGATGTCCAGCAATATTCTCATTCCCAGAGGCTGCAGTGATCGGTACCTCTAGGACCCTGCACCTCTGACTGAGTGACGTTGCTTAGTCATATGGTTCAAGTGCCAGGTCCTCTTGCAGGTCCTATGGCCTGGGTATGAGTACATCACTAGAGATCACTGTGGGGAGGTGAATAAAAGTGTAGCAGCATTAACGCAAAATAGCTGACATGCTAATTCTTTCTACTGATCTGTTTTTCAGCCCAAGAACGGATCTGTAAAAAGCGCAGTGTGTGAATGCAAAGTTGTGAAATGCATTGACTTACTGCGACAGCCAATGTCACTGCATTTCACTGCAATTTCACTGCAATAGCGGATCCACCGAAAAGGCTACACTAACGGAGCAATAACGCACCGTGTTAATAAAGCCTAAAGGCCACTTCACACTCTAAGATGTCGTTAAGGATATCCTTCGAACGATCATGTGACAGTGATCGTTCTGACATTGTTAGTGCGTTGTCACACACAAGGATATCGTTAACAATATCCCATTCGGCAACTCGCCAGTTAAATAGGAGAGCAAGGACTGAACGATCTTTTAATATGGTTTGTAATCACTGCACACGTACAATGTCCGGTATGCTTAAGGTGAAAGTTTATTACACAGTGCTGAGTGAAGCAAGTTAGACGTTTCGGCCAAACATTGGCCTTGTTCACATTGTTGTTCTCAGGGTACCGTCACACGGGGAGATATCGCCGGAGATGTCGCCAGGAACACAGGGGCGTGGCCTAATTGTGGCGACATCGCCGGCGAATTGCCGCGTGTGACAGGACGATAATCAGGCGATGAATCGCCTGAGCAACATCGCCAGGTTTCCCAACAATGTTGGGAAACCTGGCGATGTTGCTGAGGCGATCATGCCTGATCGCCCTGTGTAACGCGGCAACCTACAATGTTGCGGGCGACACCGCCTATCTCCAACATTGCGAGTTATCGCTCGCTGGGTTGCTGGGCAACCCAGCGAGCGATAGCCACAGCAACTAGCCGGCGGCATCGCCGGTAAGTTGCTCCGTCTGACATCTCCCCGGCGATGTTGCCAGGGATGCGCGCTCCCGCACATCGCCGGCAACATCGCCGCAACCGTCGCCCGTGTGACGGTACCCTCATGGTTGCTTAGAAATAAACAGCGTGGCTTTATGTTCATGTGGTGAAGCTAGCTTTGGGTGATATATATACCCGTTCTTATGATGTCCAGCAGGATATATGCTTTCAGGACGAGGATCTGCAGGATAGGCTGCGTTTTCGGTCTGGTCTAGTGGTTACATGTAGGGATCTATGAATATATGTAGGGTTTTAGTATGTGTAGGATTGCTATTTAATGTGAAAAGATAGCTGTAACATACCCCTTCAGATTCAAGACTTCCCTGGATTATCATAGATGAGACAGAGTACAAGGGTCTCTGTGTCAAGAGCTAGCCTGTAATGTGAGTGCTGAGGGTTATACACATGAAAGTGCAACCAGTTAAATATGAGCTAGATTCAGGAGTATATATAATATAGTTACCCTTTAGTGGAGCCACAGGTGTTCTAGGCTGTTATGCCAGCTTGTGTTGTATGCTTAGTACTTAGTTGGTAATGCTATGGTGGCGGAGCTTTCGCTTTCTGCCAGTGGTATGGCAGTGCTAGTGTCAAGCCCAGGCCCTGGAGGTACTCGGTCACTCAGGCGTGGTCTCTGGGGAAGGTCACTGGTAGCGGTGCCTGAGGCCGTGGGCCCGGGGGATGCAGATAAAAGATGGAGATGGCAATAAAATAATAAAGTGTCTGTCGTGACGCCACCTGTAGGGGTCCGGTGATGACACAGGCGCAGCTTGGGCCTCCGGGGTGATGGGCGGCAGCAAGATTGAACTGCTCCCTACAGGACGAGCGGGGGTCCCCGGGGCTGTAGGTTGTAGTGAGGTTAATAGGGTAGAGCGGTCAGTGTGGTGTAGATGGAAGGAGGGACATGCACACATAAAGTCTTTTGGTACCTTTACTGGTGCTCTATACGGGTACACTCGACCGGAGATGAGGTAAACACTTCAGGATTTCCACAGCGAGTAGGGTTGTAGGCCTCCTGGTTTCGGTTACTCTGTCAGAGTCTGGCAGGCTTGGAACCCGACCAGACCGTTACTTCTCTTTCTGTGTGACTCTCCACACACGAGTTTGCTGCACTGAGGGCACTTCTATGGGACTTCCTGTCTGGCCTAGACTCCGGGCTCTCATTTGGTGGTGCTTCGGGTGTCCTGAAAGCTAAACCTCCTTGTAGTGCTGGTTTCTCTGCAGGGCCTATTCTCTGTGTCCCTGTAGCTCGGACCCAGTGACTGGAACTCTGCTGGGGTGAGTCGGTATGACTCCTCTGCCCCCTTCTTGTAGAACGCTTCTCTCCTCTGCCTGCGACCCCTACTCTGCGGGTCTACCACTGTCTCAGGTGGATGCTGGTATGGGCCTAGCGTGGCTCCAGTACCAGCTCAGTTCACTCAGCTCTTCACAGTTCTGTAGTGACTGCACACTCTGGTGTTTCTCCCTCCAGAACCCGTATTTATAGGGGGAACTGGCTTAAGGCAACCAGTGGAGCTCCCCTACAGGCCTGGGGTGAAAGGGTGTTGTGTGTTAGTGGGGTTACTCGCTGTGTAACATCCTTCCATATCCCAAGGGAGTCTGTGGTGACCTGGCACAGGGTGCCACACTAGCACATCAGTGCCTCAGCAACAATCTTTTAAACCAGCAGGAATAGGAGATTTTTGAACGACATTATTCATAAAGGTGTCACACTGTACGAAGTGGCTTCTTCCAGCAGCGTTAATTGGACGACGAACGATAGATTTGAGGTCAGGATCTCATTTTTTGGATGAACGTTTCAACGATTTTTCCATCGTACATTGTTTGCTTACACGCAACGACGCACAAACCATATCATTAGAACATTCACAAATCCGTGAAGTTTCAAGGATATTGTTAATGATATCCTAGTGTGTGAAGTGGCCTTTAGGCATATGTTTAGTTATGCAGATTCTTGTCATGTCACTTAATTGTTACTATTTTTCTCCCAAAAATCTAAATTTAAATGTGTATTATTTTGTTACTATTTTGTAAATCCACCTTTTGGCTGTCAACACTTCCTGAATCCTTCTGGGTGTACTCTAGATCAGATTCAAGCATGTTTTCATCAAAATCTGATCCCAGGTAATACACAGGCATTCCTGTTCTTATTTATGCCAGCATTCTGGTGCTTTCTAGTGTGGACGTCTTTGTACTCTCCTTTCCCCCGGCCAGCAGGGACACCAATACCGTTACTTCTCTGGCTACCCACCGGTCTTTGTGGGCATGCACATGCTGCGTGTTCTTTTGCTCTCCCACATGGTTGCCCACGTGCTGCATGGCTCACTGCTCTCCTTATTGCCTCCCACGGGTAGTGTGGACCTAAGTTTTCCTCCATGACTGCCCACATGTATTTCGGCCACTGGCTTCTGCCGAAGTCCCTAGGCCCCAGGCACTTCACATGCTGGACAGAGTTTCCTGGTCTCTAGCATAGGGTGCACGCGCATGCTTTCCCTCTCTCTTAAAGGGATGGTTAGTACACCTTCACAAGGTGTCATCAGAGCAACTCATTAGGTTCCTAGCCTAGTCCTATATAATGTTCCAGCTTGTTATTATTTATTTACTAGATGTGGGCCTGATGCTATCACATTGGGAGGGCAGTCATTGTGCTCTGTGTCTTCCCTCCCTGTGCATGTCTCTCCCCTGTGTGTTTTCTCTCCTCTCTGTGCTTGTCTCTTCTCTCTGTCTCTGCCTCCTCCCTGTGTGCTGTCTTTACCCTGCGCCTGTCTCTCCCTGGTTGTTTCTCCTCTCTGGGCCTCTCTCCCTCCTGCACACTGTCTCTCTCCCCTTTGCACTGTCTCTGTCTACTTTGTGGCTGTCTCTCTCCCTTCTGTGGCTGTCTTTGTCCCCACTGTAGCTGTCTCTGAACTCTGTGGCTGTCTCTCTCCCCTCTATGGCTGTCTGTCTCCCGTCTATGGCAGTCTGCCTCCTCTGTGGCTTTCTCTCACCCCTCTGAGGCTGTCTCTGTCCCCTCTGTAACTGTCTCTCTTCCCTTTGTGGCAGTCTTTCTGATAGGAAGTAAGTGAGGCTGTGGTTCCACATAAGCCCTCAGTCCGTTTTTGGCTTCAGTTTTCTCATTTTTTTTTTCTAAGTCCAAAAACTGACAGAAAACGGATTGGATGTAATAAACACCCTGTCCGTTTTTCTCTGGAGCTCCAAACATTGCCCTGTCCGTTTTTGAGTCAAAAACGTTGCTAGCAACGTTTTTGGCATCAGTTAAAAAACGCATGCGTTTTCATGCGTTTTTTTTTAACATGGGGCCCTATGGGAAACGCATGCGCGAACGCATGGCATATGCGCACTTGCGTTTGCGCATGCGTTTTTTTAATGAAAAGTCCAAAAACGTTCAGGAGTGCAGGAGGCTCAAAAAGCATCCTATAAAAAACGGATTGGTGATGAAAATCACTTCCAAAAACGGATTTCTATGTGTGACCACAGCCTGAGAGGGATAGAGGACCGGAAGTAAAAAAAAACTGTGGGAGACTGGTAAGATGATCTGTGTGTGTTTGGCAGCTTTTGGTGCTTTTTAGGCGACGTGCACACGCTGAGTATTTGATGATTTTTTTATCTCAGGATTTGTAAACAAAACCAGGAGTGGAGCAATCAGAGGAAAAGTCTAATAGAAACACCTGCCCTACTTCTGTCTTCAATTATCCACTCCTGGTTTTGGCTACAAATCCTGAGGTGAAAAACTCATCAAATACTCAGCGTGTGCACGTGGCCTTATATGTTTCATGTTGCTTGCCATTGATTTCATTGGTGTTTGAGGGGTTCGACAAGCTTTTTGGCGAATAATTTAGTGAACAACTCGGCATTTGGCATACTGAACTGACTCTGAACACTCAGGTGTTCACTCATCTCTAAGGGCCGTTTTACATCTATGCGAATAGCATTTGCCTGCCCTGCTGTAGCGCAAGTGCAAGCGCAGGTGCTCTCTCAGGCAAGCGCATTGGCGCATAGATGCAGAGCCCTTGCGCTTGCTACCGCTTACTGCCATTAACTTCTATGGAGAGCACACGAGAGCCCGGTACTGCAGGTCTGCAGAGGGGCACAGTTAAAGCGCATGCGTCACTCTGGACGCATCAGAAATATTGCATTATTCGTTTCCTGTGTGTCCGAAGTGACACATGCGCTCTGACTGTGTCCCTCTGCAGACCTGCACTTCCGAGTTCCACTCCCGTGCGCTCACCATAGAATGTAATGGTGGCGAAAGCGGAAGCAAGCGCAAGGACTCTGCATCTATGCGCCAATGTGCTTGCCTGAGAGAGCACCTGCACTTGTACTTGCGCTAGCACAGGGCAGGCAAACGCTGGGCGCATAGATGTGACACGGCCCGAATTGTTACCCTTTTGCGTCTGAGTGTATCTCACTACATCTTTTTTTTTAAATAAAAGATATCAGTGTGCATAAAACCTTTTATACTGTTGCGTAGTTCATTTAATTATCTAAAGACGAGTTGAATAGCAGGTCATGTCTGTGTCATATGCAAATATCAGGAAACCGTCAGTCATCTTTGGCTTTGCTGATTTTACTGCAGGACAAGTTGTACACTTAGTAAATGTATAGCTACCGTATAGACTACATCAATGCCAGACTACTCCATTAACAAAGCCTTTCAAGCCTGTCTGTGCAGCTGCAGCCTACAGAAAGCTTTATGCATGACCTAACTTTACTTCCAGCAGACACCTGTTAATGTAATATTAGTTGAAGGCGACTCTTCCGGCCTGGAAAGGATGCACATTTTATTAAAAATGTTTGGACTTGGAAGTAAAACTGGTACACTTAAAAAGCATCTATTATACCAAGGAGCAAATATAAAGGATGGAACCCAAAGAACCTAAAGGCCGTGTTAATGTTTCCTGATTCTGTGCCAGGCACTGCAGGCAGCTTAATGTTTTTTCCAGTTTAGCAATCATTGGGTTTATTACTACATAGTACTTTACAGTTGGACTAGCAAAATGTAATTGTAACTTGAACGCAGCTTGGTAAACAAAAAAGATTAAAATTCCGGTTGTGCTGTCGAGTGCCGACACTTGTACAAGTAGATCAGTTCAGCCATGGAAGAGAACCTGCTTGGATTGGCTGCAGTGTGTGAGAATCCTAGAGGATATATAGAAAAAAGGATAAAAAAATAAAACAAATCCTAGACTGCATTAGTATAAAGCAAGTTGCAAAAGCAACAAGTAGATGGCAGTAGAGACTCTAAATATAGTTATTCAGAGGGGTATATGAAACTTTGGATCTCATAGGTTTTTACATGTATTTTAATTGTGAGTGGAAATAGGAATTGCTCCATTCTCAGTTGTAATTGGGTGTGTTAAGGCCCCGTTACATGTAGCAAATCGCTAACAATATCACTGCAACGTCACAGGTTTTGTGACGTAGCAGCGACCTTGCCAGCGATATCGCTGTGTGTGACACACACCAGCGAGAGTATCCCCCGCTGTGAGATCGATGATCGTTAACGAATGGCCTGGACCATTTTTCGGTAGGCGATTTCCCGTTGGTCATCCTGCATCGTGGTGTGTGACAGTGGCAACGACCAGTGATCCCCGATCTGCAGCCGAGAACCAGTCTGGCATCTCACCAGCGACCACATGTTCCAGCGATCCCGGCCAGGTGGGATCATTGGTGGGATTGCTGGAACATCACTATGTGTATCGGGGCCTTTAGCCAGGAGGACTAAGCATGGTCTAAGTTCACACTTAAGGTAGTTTGTGTTTGCGTTTGTATGCATTTTTAGACTGCATTAACACATAGAAACGCAATGAAACGCAAGCGTTTTTGCACCCATTGATTTCAATGGAAAATGCATTGAAAACGCAGGTAAACACGTCATTTTCTGCAAATACAAAACGCACAAGGACACATTTTGGGTCTTGTTTGCAAAATTGCATGCGTTCTGCAGTTGTAGAAAATTACATGCATTTTTACTTGCGTTTGCAATGCGTTTTTGGTACACATGCTGTCAAAAACGGATTGCAAGCCAAACAGATACAAATGCAGATGTGAAAAAGGCCCTTTGTCATTCATAGGAGTGTCCTCAGATTGTTGAAGAGATGGTGCTACTGTTGAGGGGCCTGAGACAGAAACAAGAGGAGCAGGTCTGTACAAAAATGGGATCACCCAAAATAATTTAAGCAAATAACAACAACTTTATTATACACAAAAGGCACAGTAGAACCGTTAAAAAAAATAAAATACTGGGACGGGGTACTCGGTACCGGACTGGGGTACTGCTGGGGGTGTCACGGAGGTCCTGGCCCATACCATGTCCCAGGTTCTCACAAATAAAGGGGGGTATTTACAAGGGATAAGGTTTGTCATGACGCCACCCACGGGTTGTGGTCAGTAATAGGACCAACGCTGCAGCGCTGCTCGGCTCACTCTGGCCTACTAACTCCTTCCTCCTTTATCTCCTCTATTTGTGCTCTCTGTCACCTGATCTACATTCTTTCCTATCCACTTTCCTCTACACTCACCACCACTTGCCCGCCTAGTGTCCCGGGCTCCGGGTTGGGTGCTGCCTCTAGTGGTGTGTGTGTGTCCATGAGGGTGTTTATTGTACAAAGTGTCTATCTTCCTGCCTTACTGCAGTTCCCTATGTGGCCACCCTGGTCACAAGGGCGCCACACATCCCCAGCCAACTTCCAAACGCAGATACAGCTACAAATATATGCAGGTAAAGTGATAAAGTTTCGCTATATAGCCAAATATCTATAGGATTATAGTCCTCCTAATGAAAACAAGGCAGAAAAAAACAACATACAGGATAATCTGAGACTCGTATATGTATACACAATATAAAGGATATAGTGGTGAGTCCCATATTGAATAAAATCTTCATCTTTATTAAACAAGATTAAAATATCATAGTGGTTGGATTATTCTCTCAACATGTTTCAGGCAAAAGCCCTTAGTCACTGAGATACAGAATCACTATAACACAAGGTTCAGCTATTGATGGCCGACGCTGCGGTGTGGAAACTCTGGGGATGATGGAGATGCAGCTGAGGTGATATTGCTCCCCACGGGTGGAGTTGTTCCCCAGGGCAGCCGGTAATGGTCTGCGGCAGTGGCAGGTTGCCGGATCCTTCAGGCTGAGGGGGATGGATGGGCCTCAGTCGGGCAGGTTCTCCTTGGCCCTGTTGGCTTATCAATCGGTGACTCCGCAGGTGGGGAAATAAACAGTCTTACACACAGTTTCTGAGTTCTATACCCGTTTTACTCAGTGTTCACTTTAGCAATGCCGCCGTGTACTGTTCCTTGCCAAGTCTCAGTCCAGATAGTCCTCAAAGAACCAGGATAGATTGTCCAAGACATCTCTTTATGTTCCTTTTTCTCATGGGTTGCTCTCCCATTGCTAATTGTTCGCCTCTCTCCTGCTCGCGTCTCCACACTCAGAGCCCCAATGCGGCAGCCACGGGCCCTGTAGGGCGATCGGTACCAAGTCCCCTGACCCTAGTACGGCTACCTTCTCGGCGGATGTGTCAGGTGTCAGCCACAGCTCCTCTAGATCTCGTGGCCTACGGTTCTGTGGTTGGAGTATGGAATCTCCTCACCACCTTCAGGGCCGGTCCCCTGGTTACCAACCTGCCCTTCCGTCTGACTGCAGTCAAACTTGGATTCAGACACATGGGTAGTTCTCTCTGCCTCTGCCCATGCTCCTAGGGCTCCCTCTGCCTCTCTTGCTGTCTGTTGTTCCGCAACCTAGGATGAGCTCCTCACTGCTCAAGTCCTTCAGGTCCTGTCTTGTCGACCTCTCACTTCAACTACTCCTCTCCGACTCTCTACTCACTAACTTCTCACCCTACACTTCTCTTCCCTCCGTCCTCTGACTGAGCCCTCCCCCTATCGGGTCCACCCACCGTCCCTGGGACTGGGTGTGTTGGGTACTTTGTAGATGTCTCAGACTTACCATCCCATTACCCTGAGAACAGGGATACCACACCGGGGGAATGGGTCCAGTACCCCTTGTGGCGACTAGACCACAGGGGCCCCACATTTATATTTGTCACGTTATGTATTTGATTTGTTTTTAATGGTTCTACTGTGTCCTTTTGTGTATAATAAAGTTGTTGTTATTTGCTTAAATTATTTTGGGTGAACACATTTTTGTATACACCTGCCCCTCTTTATTCTGACTCACCGTAGCCAGGTCTTCACGTCTCGGGCGTTGCTTCTCCCATCACGGTTCAGCGCCTGAGGCTGTGGGGCCCGGTGGTCATATCAAAAAGGGGTTGATTGAACGGATAGGAGTTAATTCTTACTTGTCGTGACGCCACCTGCAGGAATTCGGTGATCTCACCGGCGCTGCTTGGGCCTCCGGGGGATGTGCATCCACAGGATGAGCGGGAGTCCCTGGGGCCAGGAGCTGTCCTTGATGGAATATAGCAGCTCAGTAATGCTGAAAGTGTAGATTTAAACAGTTCTGAAAGAAACACGGACACCAGATTCCTCTGCAACGGGTGTTTACTGTAACCGGTGAGATGGTACAAGGTATACAGTCAACAGGTAACGGACAGAGTGGTCCCAGCGATGACTGGTGTTGGCTCAGAGCTCCGCGGTGTTCCTTCCTTCCTTAACCTCTCTAGATGGTTTGCCGATGTTGCCTTAGAATACCAGGTCAGGGTACTTGGGAGACTCTTAATTGGAATCCTAAGCTGGTTCGATTCAGCTGGACCTGTGTCCCAGTGGCGAGTCCCTGCTGGCAAGACAACTAGGTTGCGGCTGTGGTGAGGTGCCTCGTGGAAGCAATTCCTCACCCTGGTTTGCGGAGCTGCGGTGAACGACTTGCTCGCCTCGGAACCAGTGATCCGGTGGGTGTTTTTGGGCACGGGTATAATTGGACCCGTTAAGTAAATGCCCGTGTCCCGGTCTAGGGCACCGTTAATGGCGCCAGCCGGTAGGTGGTCTTCAGGGCTGCACGGAACTGTGCAGAGCCCTGCTCCTACGTTACATTCCTCCTGACGACTACTACCTCCTCTCCTACTTTACTCCCACACACTACTCCTACACTCCTCCCACCAGGACCTGGTTGTCCCTCTATTCTAGTGGTGCATGTAGGGTATGGAGCTCTGAGTTTTAACCGTGTCATCACCGAGACGGAAGATATTACATCTTCTGGCAGGGATGCAATACCTTCCTGTGACGCACTTGTTGCGGGGCGCCACACTCCCCCTTGGGAAATTACACTTGTCCCCAAGTGTCACGAAACCCAAACAGTACAGGGAAAAGAATTGCATTTTTATTGTAAACATGAATAAACATTTTTATTAACAACACGATTGCTTAATTTTTCTTCCCCTTAGGGAGGCAACTTTTACTTTAAATGTTTCCAAATTCTTTTATGCAAAGAAAACAGGTTAACCATTGCGAACCCGGCGGGTAGGTTACTGTCCCAGAGCAAGTCCAGATTTTACCGCCGGGCCGCTCTGCTGGCACTCAAGTAGCGGGAATTGTCCATGACAAAGTAACTGTTAAAGTCTAAACAAAGTTATTGGTTTAAGGGTGTGAAGAACATTTCTTAACCCGGAGAGCGTACCACCCTTGACAACCAGCATGGCGTTCATAGGTGATTGCTTCTCCCCGGTAAAGATCGCGGTCGGGATGTCCCTTGGGGAGGTGCGACTCCACGTCCCGGCGGCCCACAAAAATCTCCTCATACACCCCCTCCTCCTGGGCGAAACCCCACCCGGTGACCAGGTTAAATGATGTAACGATACCTGATTTGCGGAGTTCTAACGATAACGGGGGTTGGCGGCGGGCCTCGGCACGGGCTCGCAGGTTTGCTTGTTCCTGGGCCCACCATTCCGCTCTGCGTTGCCGGCGTACATCATCGTCGGACCGGCATGGAGTGTGGACGTAGTCCCAGTGACGGGTAGGGTGGTGACAGGTCAGGAGCTGGTCATAACTTTGGACCGGCACCCGGACAAGATGATCAGGGGCAGATGCAATGGCAGCACCAGACCACTGGATCCGAGCTGCTTGCAGCTGCTCGGCAGGAGCTTCCGTGTCGTCCTCCTCTCTGGAACCGGCATGGCGGGAGTCCTCAGGCTCACTGGGGACCTCGTCGTCTTCTTCCTCTACTCCCTCAACGACCACATCTGGTTCCTCTGCTGGCGGGGACTCTTGATCGGGGTTCTCCTGGTGATTGGACTGTGGAGCTGTGGGGTCTTTCTCTGGGTCATCCTGTGGGGCTTCTAGGCTGCCCGCCTCCTCTGTCGCCTCTGTACGGTTGACGGTGGTGCTTCCGCTCCGGTAACCGGGTAGGCCTCAGTGAGTTCAGGGCCGGTCTCCGGTTCTGGAGTGGAACAGGTGGTAGGTCCCAGTTCTGGGACAGGACAGGTTGCAGGCTCTGGCTCTGGAGTGGAACAGGTTGTGAGCTCCGGTTCTGGAGTGGAGCAGGTTGCAGGTACCGCTGCTGGAGTAGAACAGATTGTTGGCTCCGTCTCTGGAGTGGAACAGGTTCTCAGTCTCTGTTGGACAGCCCGTGCAATCGGTAAGCCAGACTCGCACTCCAACGGCGGATGGTCCATTCCGTAGCCTCCATCAACCGCACCCTTAAGTCCTGCAGCGCGGTCTCCCAAAACTCGGGGTCCCCGTCAATGGTGAGAACGGGACCCGGGCCCGGGTGGCCGATGACAGCACGAGCCTCCTCCTCGACCTCTCTCATCAGCTCGCGGAGTTTTAAACTTGCCATCTTGCTTCTTCCAATAACCACACCCGTTAGACCTGGTAACCATTCCTGGAACAGAGCTGTTAGGAAAGCCTTACCACACCTGTTTCTTTGTCGTTTTTGTAGTCCATGGGTGGGCTGAAGTCTTTGGCCCGCCCTCTTAGTTGTTTCCAGCAATCGGGGCGGACAAGGATTTTGAAGCCTCTGCCATGGCCCTCCCATGAAGAGGGGCGGAGGCACACCCCTGGGCCAGCACATTGTGGTTCACGTGGCAGGATCTGCCATGTCGGTCGCCATCTTGGCCCAGCGGTAAAAAGGCGGGAAAAAGTTCGGTTTCGTTGAATAACGTTCTTTAAGCACACAATACCCGTTGGGAAACGGCTCTGCTCGTATCCTGTTCGTGACGCCAAATTCTGACTCACTGTAGCCAGGTCGTCACGTCTCAGGCGTTGCTTCTCCCGACACAGTTCCGCGCCTGAGGCTGTGGGGCCCGGTGGTCAGATCAAAAAGGGGTTGATTGAACGGATAGGGGTTAATTCTTACTTGTCGCCACCTGCGGGAATCCGGTGATCTCACCGGCGCTGCTTGGGCCTCCGAGGGATGTGCGGCAGCTAGATGGGACGCTCACCACAGGATGAGCGGGAGTCCCTGGGGCCAGGAGCTGTCCTTGACGGAATATAGCAGCTCAGTAATGCTGAAAGTGTAGATTTAAACAGTTCTGAAAGAAACAGGAACACCAGATTCCTCTGCAACGGGTGTTTACTGTAACCAGTGAGATAGTACAAGGTATACAGTCAACAGGTAACGGACCGGGTTGTCCCAGCGATGACTGGTGTTGGCTCAGAGCTCCGCGGTGTTCCTTCCTTCCTTAACTTCTCTAGATGGTTTGCCGGTGTTGCCTTAGAATACCAGGTCAGAGTACTTGGGAGACTCTTAATTGGAATCCTAAGCTGGTTCGATTCAGCTGGACCTGTGTCCCAGTGGCGAGTCCCTGCTGGCAAGACAACTAGGTTGCGGCTGTGGTGAGGTGCCTCGTGGAAGCAATTCTTCACCCTGGTTTGCGGAGCTGCGGTGAACGACTTGCTCGCCTCGGAACCAGTGATCCGGTGGGTGTTTTTGGGGATGGGTATAATTGGACCCATTAAGTAAATGCCCGTGTCCCGGTCTAGGGCACCGTTAATGGCGCCAGCCGGTAGGTGGTCTTCAGGGCTGCACGGAACTGTGCAGAGCCCTGCTCCTACGTTACATTCCTCCTGACGACTACTACCTCCTCTACTACTTTACTCCCACACACTACTCCTACACTCCTCCCACCAGGACCTGGTTGGCCCTCTATTCTAGTGGTGCATGTAGGGTATAGAGCTCTGAGTTTTAACCGTGTCATCACCGAGACGGAAGATATTACATCTTCTGGCAGGGATGCAATACCTTCCTGTGACGCACTCGTTGCAGGGCGCCACATTTCTGTCTCATGCAACCTTTTGAGGCATGACATGGAGATCCCATAGGTGTTCATTGTGGTGCCCTATACCTTAACTACTAACACTAGTGTTGAGGGGCCACCGCCCTGTGGTCTTGGTAGTCAGAGGGCGAGGCAGAGACTTGGCTGTGGAGCAGCCCTGATTTTGCAGCACGTGATAGGGAGCGCATATGTCACTCGGGACGCACTGGAAACACGTATTGTGACGTTTCTGATGCGTCCAGAGTGACGCATGCTCTCTGACTCAACCCCTCTGCAGACCTGCGCTTCCGGGTTTCATTCCCATGCGCTCGCCATAGAAGGTTATGGCGGCGGGAGCACAGGCGAGTGCAAGGGCTGTGCATCTATGCGCTAATGTGCTTGCCTGCGCTTGCCTCTCATAGCCCCTGTGCTTGCACTTGCGCTAGCGCAGGGCAGTCAAACGCATGCAAACCCAGGGGAGCATAGATGTAAATAGGGCCTAAGGTATTCACCTAACCCCAGGGATTACACAATACCTGCTAGTATACCAATATGGCAGTTACGCCCATAAGACAAATACTGAGCTTTCACAATGTGCATCAAAAACACATAAATGTGTACAGAGATGATTACAAGTGCAAATATATGCAGACATCAGACAAATATCTAGTAAATAACCTGAGCACAAAGGGTGCTGTTGAGCCAAACAAATGCTGCAGTAAATTAGTTACCAAGCATAACTACCTGTTGGAGTGCCTATTCATATCCCTACAGGGGTGCTCATTTTGTGAGGCAAGGAGAAGATACCCCAAGCGTATCGCTTAGTACATAGCCTTCCTCAGGATGACTGATGTAGTTATTTCACACATCAGCAGTGTATTTGTACAGCTACAGCTCTTTTAATTATTTTTATGTGTGTCTGTATTTTGCTATTTCTTGTATCGCATTAGAAAATAAAATAAAATTTGAGAATTGTGTTAACAAGATTATCTATGTAATCCCAGTTATTATATATTCTGTAACTATTTGGTACTCGCCGAATAGTACGGTATTCAGGTACTCGCTACTCCGCGAGTTTCCTTGTGATTATTCATTCGGAGTAGCAAGTAGTACATTCACTTTTCCAGTGTATCTATATACACTGCAAAAGTGAAATAAAAGTTAATAAAAGGTTTTAAAAACAAAAGCTCGATTCCCATGAGCAGCGATCTAAGAGCCTGGGCGCAGTGACCCACTATGTGCATCACTGCGCCCGGGCTGTCAGATTGCTTTCTGCAGCTCGATCCCCATGCATGGGGATCGAGCTGCGGAAAGCAATCTGGCAGCTCTGGCGCAGTGATGCACATAGTGGGTCACTGCGCCCGGGGTGTCAGATCACTTTCTGCAGCTCGATTCCGTTGGGATCCTGTTGCTCCAAGCATCCTCTCTTGCATATGGATTATATCTATGTATATTGAATGATATCTTGTCTGTGTAAATCCCTTGTTTGAATATGGCTTTCTTTTTCCATGCAGCCTATGTGAATGAACATATCAGCTCCATTGAAGTAGGTTGTTGACCAGGATTTATGGTAGAAACCCCTATTGATTTTTTCTTTTATTCTATGTTACTGTAGGTACATGAATATTGATCATGTTGTAATATATTTTCTTTGTTCTTATAGCAACTGATGAAGGCCAGTGGGCCGAAACGTTTTGCTTTATAATTCTGTTCACGTGAGCTGCCAAATAAATATAGAGATTTTGCATCATAATTAGTGCCAAGTCAATTATTAGAGTTATTACGGGTTGGAAACCCTACTTGAGCACTCACTCTTTGGTCATCATTAATACTTTTTTCTATAGACATTGAGAACCTGGCTGAGGTTCACTAGGGGGGAGAAAGATGTCTGATCTGGAAGGAAGAGAGCCCGTGGTGAGCCAGGCCGCAGCCCAAAATGAGACAGCAGCACAAGCCGACGAGGCAGCCCCACCCACTAACACACCCTAGCCGAAACCCTGGTCGCAGCAGCAGTAGTGGCACCCGCGGCAGCGCCAGCTATGATGTGATATATGTGATATATGTGAGGGAGCGACCTGGCTACCGCAGTATTCAGGGGATTCAGATACCCTGAACGATTTCAAGGAGAGACTGAAAAGTTTGACTGAGGAACAGAGATGAGTGGTATTCGACTCGAATTGTTCGCCAATATCAAATTTGAGCTGTTTTTGGCGACGTTCGAGTCGTTCGTCGAATTAGAACAATTTGCTCTAAATTCGGCAGTTCGAGGTAATGTTCGATTTTAGTTCGATTTCAGTTCCGCAATGTATATACATACATTGCGGAACTGAAATGAAGTAAAATCAAGGGTTAAAAATAAAAAAAATTTTGTACTCACTAGAGATGGGCGAGTCCTAAAAGACTCGGAATCGCAAGACCCCAACGAGTCCGAGTCAAGGACTCGGGACTCGTTGCGAGTCCAGCGAGTCCAATGTTAATGAATAGGGAACCGAGTAATAGCGAATAATGACATTTACAACTCGCTGATGTGTCTCTGAAAGTGTGCGAGTCCAAACTCGCTGGTTTTTCTCTTATTTGGAGGCTTGGAGCCGATGATGATGCACACTACACTCCCTAAAAAAATTGGTTTTAAGTGCGCACAGCCACCCAGATGTGGCTTGGTGTTGCTGAATGCGTCACTTGCTGGCGGGGTAAGTGTGCGCGCTCACACTTGGCAGTGAAGCCGCACACTACACTCCCTAAGGTGGTGTACGTGCTAGCAGCAACGCACTGGTCTGCCACAGAAAAAATAACGCTCTATGGCTTATTAGGAACAAAAATCGATCTGGTGCAAAAACAAAAAGGAAACAGCACCTCAGCTAAGCCTCTGACTGCAGCTGTTAGCAATGCTGAGTGAGTAAGCTAAGCTATGAGGTCCGTCCTGTGTGCACTCTAAGGCTTCTCCTTCCTTCCCTCCCTGCCTGCCTGCCTGCCTACACAGCACTACTCTGTCCTCCTCCTAGCTCTCAGAAGAGCTTTTTGGGTTAATATAAGGAATCTTCCCTACACTGACAATCCCTGATCTGCTCCAGCATATATCTCTCTCTCCCTATACTAGGTCAGATCGTCTCAGGAATGTGGTCAAAATGGCGGGGACAAGCCTTATATACTGCCTTGCCTGTCATAGATGACATAGGCATCACGATGGACAGCAGCCAATCATAGTCCTGACACAACCAACTTTGCTATGCCATTACTGACTATGATTGGCTATCTTCACAAGTTTTCTGACCTAACACGCACGCTGTGCTGACTCGGAACATAACAGATTCTGTATTCGAGAGTCCGACTCCCGAATACAGTATACAGGACTCGGAATCGTAGACTCGTAGGACTCGGAATCGTAGACTCGCTCAGACTCGCTGCTGACAGCGGGTATCTGTGAAGAGTCAAGCTTATTGCCATTGAATTCCATTGGACTCGTCACTGTGCGAGTCCAAGCTGGGAGATTCGCCGAGTAACGAGTCCTGCGAGTACCTTCAGAATCGCCGAGTCCCGAGTCCTAGCGAGTAGACTCGCCCATCCCTAATACTCACCTCTCTAATCCATCCAGCGATGCTTCCAGCACTATATACCTGTCAGAGATGTGATCCTGGCAGCGTGTCCTGGTGAAATGACGAGTTCTCGCGATAACTCATCATGTGACCGGAAACCGCTGCCGGGATTATGACGTCACCGCAGGTCCTACAGATCCTCACTATTATTCACTACTAGTGAGGGCCTGTAGGACCTGCGGTGACATCATAATCTTGGCAGCGGTTTACGGTCACATGACGAGTTATTGCGAGAACTCGTCATTTCACCGGGAAACGCTGCCAGGATCACATCTCCGACAGGTAGGCAGTGCTGGAAGCGTCGCTGGATGGATTAGAGAGGTGAGTATCGATTTTTTTTTTATTTTTAACCCATGATTTTACTTAATTTCAGTTCCGCAATGTATGTATATACATTGCGGAACTGAAATTGACCCACCACACTAGTGTTCTATTGTGTTCGAAGGGTTTTCGACGAACATTCGACGAACACACCTCCCATTCGACGAACTAAATCGAATTCGAACACTAGGGTGGTGGCTAAACACTACTGAGGAACAGAGAGTGACCATGTTGATAGGACAGTTGACGGGTGTTGCCCTGGCAAGACAATGACAAACGAACTGTTAAAGCTTCACCAGGTTGAAAGAAGCCTTTGACACCCGTACTGCCGTGGAAATTAAAATGAGGTTTTATGGGTGCAAAGAAGAGGTGCAGGACAGTATACGGGACTATGAATTAAATCTCCAAGAGATGCTGAGGACCATGAAGCAGGTAGACTCCGACAATGCACGAGATGAAAGAAAGCTGTTGACTGAGCAGTTTATAGAGGGGCACCAATCCCATGCCCATTGGAGACAGCTATGTAAATTGGCCCTCCAAAACTCTGACCTGGCCTTTGTGCAATTTAAATACCAGGCTATTCGTGTGCTGCGAGAACCAACTGCCAGCAGCCCAGCACCCTCCCAGCGACTGGCTCTAACATACCTCCCGGAGGTGGTGGCCTCTTCCCTGGTCACAGTGGGGGCCACTGCACAGACTCTAGGAACTGCTATGCCTGAGGCCTTACAATTGCAGGTGCAGCAGCTGACCAAGGGTATGGCTGAACGAAAGCTGTACAGTCTATGCAGGGGTCCAAAGCATTGGAGAAGGTACCGTTAGCCTCCAGCCCTAATGACGTCCCGTGGCTGCACCAGAAGAGGTATCTACCGACATGAGAACCAGCGTTTGCTATTGTGGAGCCCACTGGGATGGGGTACTCGGTACTGGACCGCGGTACTGCTGGGGATATCACGCCGGTCTTGGCCCGGACCGTGTCCCTGGTTCCGCAAGTAATGAGGGGAATATTTACAGGGGAGTTTGTCGTGATGCCACCCACGGGTTTTGGTCAAGATGACCACCTCTGCTGCAGAACCTTCGGGGATGATGTTTGGCAGCTGAAGATGTAACGACTCTCCGCAGGTAGAGTCTGGTTCCCCGGGGAAGTGATAGTTAAAGTCTATGATGGATGCTATGGATGTTCCAGTATAGGGATAATAGTGGAGGCAATGGCAGTTTATGAGGGAAAGTAGGGCTTGAGTACAAGGATCACACACACTCACTGTTTTGAAGTTTTCCAAGACTTTACTGCAGATGTTCTTTAGCAGAATACTGTCCACGGAGTCTGTACCGGGGCCGGGTTGCTCCCACCCTTGGCTTCCTACTCCTGCGCCTTGTGTGTGGCCCTGCTGCTGCTTTAGCTGAGCTGCTGGCCCTGTCTCTCCTCATAGGTACCTCGTTTGCTAGGCAACTTGAGTCTTTCCGTGTGCTTCTGACCCCGATGTGTTGCTTCACTGAGGTACTGTGTAGATCTATAACCTCCACTATCCCGGTGTTTACTGTGCTGCATGTGTCAGTCACAGTTTATCAGTCCCAAAGCAGGGAGTGCGGTTTTACTCCGGCTCTCATATGTGGGTATCTCCTCTGCAGACTGCAATGGGTTGGTTGTGGTGAAGCACCCTGGGCCCCTGGGGTGATGAAGAAAATCAGGTCCTCCAGTAGGCATCTGTTGGGATGGATACAGCATGTCTTTAAAGTAATTTACACATCAGGGAAACTCAAAAGGAGTTTTTTTTACCCATTTCATATCAATAATTTGTTAAAGTATTCACACTATCCCATGTAGTCTAAAATTTAAACCTTTATAACAATTTTATGAAAAAGTGATTCAGGCATTCACAAATACTGGAATGTGGGATTTATCCAACAACATGAACATCAAATATATATTTACCGTACATACAATTGCCATGTGCAAAAAGTCTAACAGACATAAAACCACACGTGATCTTCCTTCACAGAAAGTTTCAGGCTACAATTATAGCGCAGGAGGGGGGGAAAGGAACCCCTGATGCTAAGGTCAAAAAGGGAGATGGTGGCCCCTTGATAAACTACCGCCGACACCTGGCTCCCCTAACGATCCTATACAGTTTCCACAACTGTCGCCAGGCGGGACACCTATTCCCTCAAATAGAGAAGAAATGTAGCCGCACTCAAGGCTTCTGGCAGTGGATATTTATTCAATCTTCATACAACAGGTTGTGCACAGCGGGTGGGAGGACGGGGGGGGAGACTACATCATTTCGCCCCCTGTCTTGGCGCTTCAGCAGGTATAATCCTCCACCTATTCCCTCACTGTCGCTGAACTACAATTACACAAGGATCAGAGCGGGTGAACACTAGTCAGCCCGGATACTAACTAAAGATACACACCAGGGAAACAAACAAACAAAGAAGGAAGGGAAGAAACACTTAGCTTCAGAAGATACACACAGCAATTCAACAGAAACTCCAGGATTCACTGCTTGAGCTGAGAAGCTACCTCCAAACACCTGACAAGCTATCACCAGCAGTGCATCCTGGGAGTCAAGTGGTATAAATAGACAGCTCAAGGTAAGAGATCAGCTGGGTCCTAGTGACCACAAGATTTCACTAAAAGAGAAATGCATCTTATAGCGACAGAGACATTTTTTAGGATTTTGACTGTTTGGCCAAACGCCACAACCTTCTGCGAGTGGCCTCTACTGTCTCATCCGTACCTCCTGACACAACCATGACAGGTGGGCGCTGCCAAGTTCTGTGTGCCTGGCCACATTCATTGACAGTATGCAGCTGAATGCTAGAGGCTATTACTTCTAGAAAATGGCCACAGATCTCCATCTGCGGCCATTTTGCAGAAGTCTCAACCTCTAGTTGAGGTTTTGTTGGAAAAATGGTAAGTTTTATTTTCGCAGCTCAACATTATGCAATTCTTTAAAGCATCTGGGGGTTCAAAGGGCTCACCACACGTTTAAATAAAATCCTTGAGTGGTGTAGGTTGCAAAATGGGGTCACTTGTGAGGTGCTTCCACTATTTAGTTACATCAGGGGTGCTCCAAAATTAACATGACGTCCGCTATTGATTTAGCCAACCAATTGCACCCAAACAGTAGTTTTCTACCACGTATGGAGTATCATTGTACTCAGGAGAAATTGCACATCAACTTTTGAGGTCCATTGGCATCCATTAAAGTGTTTCAGAGTTTATAACCTCTAAAATTGACACTGGTCAGACTTGATGAAAATGGCCCAGTCAGGAAGGTGAAAAGAGACTAGGGGGAGAGAGGGTGAAATAGATAAATTGCTAAACGTTAAAGGGACTTTCCTGTAATACATTTTTTAAAGCCACAAGTTTTAGGAGTTATTATTAGTAAACAGAGCTTTATCTGGAAGGCAATAGTCTCAAAAAATGTTGATGCTAATGCTTTTAAATATATTTACCCATGACAAATCTATATGCATTTCAGTCATATTTTATTATTTGGAGCAGTTTAAAGTTTTTAGTTTCAAACTGAAAGGTGGAATATTATACTCCACATGACCACTAGATGTCAGACTTCTATTGCAGCCACTCAAACTAGCGAAGCGTAAATCTTTTAATCTGCTTATATAGTAGAAACGTCCATCAGCAATTTTTACATCTTTTGCTAAATATTAAACTAAAAGTAGATTTTTCTACTTCTTTTCTGTCTTTTCTTTTGTTTTTTACGCTTGACAGATTCGACTTTCTCACTGCACCATAAAAAGAAGATGTTTGTGCACAAAATACTGCTTTTGGTCACAGAACTTGGTGTGCTTTTAGCTGCTGTTTTAGGATATTAAAGTTATTGCCCTAATATAGCCAAAAGTAAAGAACACACATATTATAGGCAGAAAGGATGAACACTGGCAGAGAAGGCCCTATATCATTTCTCATGGGTATTGTATAGATGCACATATACATATGCATATTCACATAAAGCAAGGGTCTCAAACATGCGGCCCGAGGGCCACATGCGGCCCCTGGGGCTTCACTATGCGGCCCGCGGCACCTTGGACAACTTAATGATGCATCGCCCCAGTGCAGGGGGCCACTTCAGTCCCCGCTGTGTGATGACTTTCATCCGCGGCACTAAGAAGCTCTGCCACTCAGCAAGATCAATGCAAGCTGCCAGCCAATGAGAGGACCACAGCTGATGGCAATATATGACGTCACATGAGGGCCTCTGGCTGGAAGACTGCATTGATCTTGCTGAGCAACAGAGCTTGTCTGAGTGGCGGCTGGAGGAAGTCATGGCACAGCGGAGGCCAGAAGTCAGCACAGCGGGGACCGCGGCGGCCCCCTGCACTGGAGCGATGCATCATTAAAGTGAGATAAGAGTGTGTGTGAGGGTGATTTTGTGAGGGTGTGAGTATTTGTGTATAAGAAGTATGAGTTTCAGTGTGTGTGTATGTGTGTGTGTGTGTGTGTGTGTTTATGTGCAAGGGTGTGTGTGAGTGTGTAAAAAGAAGGTGAAACAGGATTGGGGGCATCACTATAATAGTAGATCAGGATGGGGGACATACCTAGAAAAGGGGATCAGGATGCGGGACATCAGTACAATAGGGGACCAGGATGCGGGATCTCACTACAAAAGGGGTCCAGGATGGGGGACATCACTACTAAAGGGGATCGGGATGGGGGACATCACTACTAAGGGGGATCGAGATGGGGGACATCACTACTCAAGGGGATCTGATGGGGGACATTACTAGAAAAGGGGATCGGGATGGGGGATATCACTAGAAAAGGAGATCAGGATAGGGGACATCACTAGACAAGGAGATCAGGAAGGGGACATGACTACAAAAGGGGATCAGGATGGGGACATCAATACAAAAGGGGATCAGGATGGGGGACATTACTAGAAAAAGGGATCAGGATGGGGGTCAACACTAGAAAAAGGGCATCAGGATGGGGGACATCACTAGAAAAGGGCATCAGGATGGGGGACATCACTAGAAAAGGGCATCAGGATGGGGGACATCACTAGAAAAGGGGATAAGGATGGGGGACATCACTAGAAAAGGGGATCAGGATGGGGGACATTAGTGCAAGAAGGGGATCAGGATTTGTACTTTACTACAATGAGCAAAAAATTCTGGTATTACTAAAAATATCACTAAAGGTACCGTTACACACAGAGATATATTGCTTGCAATTCACTGGTTGAAGTGAAATCATGGACACATTGTTACATTTTGTTACTGTGTACAAATACAACAATGTGCCCATGATTTCACTGCAACCAGTGAATTGCAAGTAATATATCTCTGTGTGTAACGGTACCTTTAGTCCTACAAGGGATGTGGCCCCCCGCTATAAATGTTTTTCTATGTGCGGCCCACCAACCCAGCCGAGTTTGAGACCCCTGACATAAAGCATACATATACGTATGTTATAGATTTTATACATACATAAAATGTGAATAAACATTAGCCGGACTATTATTAAAGGAGGGAAGCAACTGGGCATCCCCAAGAAGACTCCCAGCAGTAGCAGAGCAGAGTGCTTATGCAAGTAGAGAGCCCCCCAATCCCACCCCCTCTGCTACTTGTAACTATATTGGCAAGACAGAGTACACCCCAGTGCCCATCTGACAAGATTTGTCTAAATATTGTTGAGCAAACTGTAAACCCTCCACGGATGTATATATTTACATAAAAGGCTATGTTCCAGCCTTTTATGCGGGCCCATATGTTTCCCTGCACTTGATATCTGATATAATCCCACACGAAGTGCCTCTAAAGGGGCCGTCACACGCGTCAATATCACTGTCAATGTCGCTGCTGCACGTGACGTTGCAGCTATATTGACGCGTGTGACATTGTATATCAACCAGCGATAAATCGCTGGTTGATGGTTGCCAGGTTTTCGGACAGGTCCGAAAACCTGGCGATGGTCACCCGGTGGACACACAGCATTGCTGCGTGTGACACCGGGAGACGCGCGATCAGCCAGCTCCCAGCGCCTCTCAGCAAGCGCTGGGAGCTGGTATCTATGGTAAACTGTGGGTATCTAGGGACCCTAGTTACACGCTGTGTACCTTGGATACCAGACGGTGAGCGAAGAAGGCTGGTAACCAAGGTATACATGGGTATCTAGGCAGTGCACGCTGCCTAGATACCCGCAGTTTACCCTGGATACCAGCCTGCTTCCGCTTACCGCAGCCTGGCAGCGGGAGCAATACATAACGATATTTAAATCATTTCCACGATGTCGCTGGTCCACTGATTGCTGGTGAGTCTGCCTGTGTGACAGCTCAACAGCGATCAGCCGTCAATATCGCCAGCGATCAGATGGCTGGCGACATTGACGTGTGTGACGGGGCCTTGACAGCAACGAGTGGATCTCCGGTCCACCTGCGGCTGTTAGCCAGTTAAACACTGCTATCAATCTCTGACAGCAGCATTTAACACACACTTACAGGAAGCGCATCACTGGTCCCACCCCTGACTTCCAGTAATATGATTGTGGGATGCCGATGAGTTGTCATGACAGCTGGGGCCAGCTGATGACCCCTGTGTCTGGAATCACAATCCCAGCCTGAATGTCGGCTGCAAGCCAGTATTCATAGGTCATAATTTTTGCTATACGATGAGACTTTGAGATGATCACAATTAAAAAAACTACAGTAAAAACTCATAAAATGAATAATTTATTGATATGCATTAAAAGAAAATCAACTAGGTGAAAACTAAGTGGGAGTCTTAATCAAAAAACACCACACACCCACATAAAAAAGACAAGTAATAAAAGAAACACCCTATAAGATGAAGTAAAGAGAGTAGTATTGTCTTTAGAGGTAATTAACATTTCGTATCTATGTCTAATGGCCACTTTACACGCGGCAACAGGAAGATAGAAAACGGCAGGTGTCGGAGACAATTGTACCTTTTACCTTCAAAACACCTTGCAGATATCTGAATTACACTCAGCCACTTCAAGGTGTTTTGAAGGTAAAAGGTACAATTGTCTCCGACACCTGCCGTTTTCTATCTTCCTGTTGCCGCGTGTAAAGTGGCCATTAGAGTACAGATTAATAACTGTCTATTTAGACTAAGGTCCGTCCATAAGTCTTTCGCAACCCTATTAACCTAGTAATTGGTTGTTATGTAGAATATACTTTAGAGAGGTGTCACTACACCTACTAGTTAGTTAGTAGAAGATTAAAGTAACCTTTTCAGTAAACTTCAAGAAATAGGATGTGATTGATAAATAATGATAACATGACAATCATAGTTGTCCCCCAATGGCTGCTATTGTTAACATACTAGGGCATCTCAATGAATCAGAATATCATCAAATATCAATGTAAATTGCCATGTTTCTGGGAGACCCGAAACCCGTTGACTAATAAATCAATATTATATTCACCCTTTGATGTTTCGTGGAATACGGCAGCATGGTTTATAACTCTTCATCTTCCATACTTTAGTTTTCAGAATATAATGACCTCGGGGGTTTTCATTGGCTGTAAGCCATAATCATCAAAATTAACAAAAATAAACACTTGAAATAGATCACTCTGTTTGCAATGACTCTATATGATATATGAGTTTCACTTTTTGTATTGAATTACTGAAAGAAATTAACTTTTTGATGATATTCTAATTCATTGAGATTAGTGTACAGAAACACTCCGCAGCACTGTACAGACATCATCATTCTTTGGGCTCACGATTAGGGATGAGCGAGTATACTCGTAACTAGTCAGTATTCGCCAAATAGTACGCTACTCTGCGAGTTCCTTGTGATTACTCGTTAGGAGTAGGGAGTAGTACATGCACTTTCGCAGTGTATCTATAAACACTGCAAAAGTGAAATAAAAGTTGATAGAAGGCATTAAAAATAAAAAAAATAACATACTCACCTATCCGACGGCTGTCCCGGAACCCAAAATGTACACATCCGATGGGCTGCCAGGACCTTAAGTCTGATGGCCAATCAGATGGCCGGTAATGATCAAGTGGGTGTGTGAGTTGAGTATGTTATTTTTTTTTATTTTTAATGCCTTTTATTAACTTTTATTTCACTTTTGCAGTGTGTTTAGATACACTGTGAAAGTTCTCGCATTTCCCATTGACTTACTTTGGACTCGCTACTCGTAACGAGTACCCGAGTATGAGTATAGCGAGTCCAAATATTTCACTACTCGCTCATCCCTACTCACGATCTAACTTCTCTCAGTATGTCCTTGGAATTTAATCCCATTTTTAAAAGTAATGTAAAGAACTAATCTGATGAACCGAATACATCGTATTACATACAGTCATATGAAAAAGTTTGGGCACCCCTCTTAATCTTACTCATTTTTTTTTGTTTAAAATTGGGTTTTTGCAACAGCTATTTCAGTGTGATATATGTAATAACTGATGGACACAGTAATATTTCAGGATTGAAATGAGATTTATTGTCTAACCAAAAATGTGAAATATGCATTTTTTTCAAAATTTTGACAGGGCCAAAGTATGGGCACCCTTCTGATTTTCATGATTTGAATACTCCTAACTACTTTTTACTGACCTACTGAAGCACTATATTGGTTTGGTAACCTCATTGAGCTTTGTACTTCATAGCCCAGTGTATCCAATCATGAGAAAAGCTATTTCAGGTGTCCACTTGCAAGTTGTTCTCCTAGTTGCATCTTCTCTGAGGAGAGGCATCATGGGCTCCTCAAAACAGCTCTCAAATGATCTGAAAAAAAAGATTGCTCAACATAGTTGCTCAGGGGAAGGATACAAAAAGTTGTCTCAGAGATTTAACCTGTCAGTTTCCACTGTGAGGAACATAGTAAGGAAATGGAAGACCACAGGGACAGTTCTTGTAAAGGCCAGAAGTGGCAGGCCAACAAAAATATCAGAAAGGCAGAGAAGAAGAATAGTGAGAACAGTCAAGAACAATCACAGACCACCTCCAAAGACCTGCAGCATCATCTTGCTGCAGATGGTGTCACTGTGCATCGGTCAACAATACAGTGCACACTGCACAAGGAGAAGCTGTATGGGAGACTGATGCAAAGAAGCCGTTTCTGCATGCATGCCTCAAAACATAGTCGCCTGAGGTATGCAAAAGCACATTTGGACAAGCCAGTTTCATTTGGAAGAAGGTCCTGTGGACTGATGAAACAAAGATTGAGTTGTTTGGTCATACAACAAGGCGTTATGCATGGCGCCACAAAAACACAGCATTCCAAGAAAAACACTTGCTACCCAGTGTCAAATTTGGGGGAGGGTCCATCATGCTTTGGGGCTGTGTGGCCAATGACGGCACTAGGAATCTTGTTAAAGTTGAGGGTCGCATGGATTCCACTCAGTATCAGCAGATTCTCTAGAATAATGTTCAAGAATCAGTGTCAAAGTTGAAGTTACGCCGGGGATGGATCTTTCAGCAAGACAATGACCCAAAACACCACTCCAAATCTACTCAGGCATTCATGCAGAGGAACAATTACAATGTTCTGGAATGGCCATCCCAGTCCCCAGACCTGAATATCATTGAACATCTGTGGGATGTTTTGAAGGGGCTGTCCATGCTCGGCGACCATCAAACTTAACTGAACTGGAATTGTTTTGTAAAGAGGAATGGTCAAAAATACCTTCATCCAGGATCCAGGAACTCATTAACAGCTACAGGAAGCGACTAGAGGCTGTTATTTGCTAAAGGGGATCACTAAATATTAACGTCATTTTTCTGTTGAGGTGCCCATACTTTTGACCTGTCAAATTTTTAAAAAAATGCATATTTCAATGTGCAATAAATTTCATTTCAATCCTGAAATATTACTGTGTCCATCAGTTATTACATATATCACACTGAAATAGCTGTTGCAAAAAAAACAATTTTAAACAAAAAAAAATGAGTAAGATTAAGAGGGGTGCCCAAACTTTTTCATATGACTGTATTACTTACACACATTTCTTATTTATAATTCTAAAATCTGAATGTTACGGGAGCAATTGCTAATCATGTGTAGTAGGCATACAGCAGGGATTTTCTGCTTGATTGTGGAACGGGCATCTTGCCGTGGTAAGGAAAGCAAAAGAAATACTGTAAAACTCCTGAGAACCTCAATCTGAAGCTTGTCAAAAACTGAGGTTGTAGTAATTAAACCACAAGTCAAGTGCACGGGATCTTCTGGAGACTTGGACAATTCGGCTTCCTACCACAGGATGTCCTCGCAGTCGCTGAGCTGAGATTGATCCTGATGTAATGTTTACCCAAAGGGCCAGTAGAAGTGCAGTCCTGCAAAATCACTTTAATGTAAACAGACTGCTAAATAGCTCTTGTACTGACACCACATACAGCTATTACTGCTGCTTTCAGGAGCAAATCTGTGATCACGAGTCCTCAAACTGACACCGAAGCTTAAGATGGAACTGATTTAATGGTGGAATAAATAAATATGCACTAAATTATATTTCTGTTGTGTGCCACAAAAAAACGTATTTCTTTCTTTATACTTTTATATACGTTTTTCCTAGTTGGTTTGATTAGCACTCACTGGACCACAGACAGAAAAGGGCCCATGTGCAAGAACAATATATGGCCAGGGTCAGACTACCGTTTTTACCAGATGTCACGGACACCCGATGTTGATCGTGGTAATCGCCAGACATCCAGCTGAATAGCGGATGCTGTAGCAGAGCGGATAGGAAAACGCTGCATGCAACATTTCCCTGTGCGCTGAGGAAAAGTGGCTGCTATTCAGCTGGATGTCTGGCCGGTTACCACGTCACATACAACACTTACAGGTGATTTTTCAGTTATTTCCTGCCCTATAGGTTCTTTAGTTAATTTAGAATATAGGGACCACTTGCTTGCCTCACATCCTGTGATGTAACGTAATATGACTGTTTTTTTTTTGTTATACCCATTCAATTCCCCGATATACGAATTTCATTTAACTTAGAATTACAGCAATAACCTGTATTCACACTACATGTGATGCATATGCTATTAACTTGTATTTGTGTTTGCAACTGTACATTACTGTTTATTTATGTATGTACCTCCTCCCTTTCCCCCTTCCCCCTAGTTTATTCTGTTCCCTCCCCCACCCACCCTCTCCCCCTTTATAAAAAATTTTTCAATAAAGACTTTTGAAAACCACGATCAACATTGGGTACCAGGACAGCGTTGACGCAGCGGCGGTGAATACCGCATATACGCTGCTGAAAAAAAGACTAGTTTTTGAGGATGTCCGTGACATCGCTAAAACGTAGTCTACCCTGGCCTATGAACGCTTTACACACCAAAAGTTCATCATAATGCACAATTACACCTGATTTGGAGATAGAAATAGGTCCTCTTACCTCTTAGGCTAGCTTCACACCACGGTTTTGAGCAGTCAGGTTCTGTCCGGTGTTTTGTAAGAAGCACCAAACAGAATCTGACAGCCCCAGACAGAACAGAACTGGAGGGCAAATATGCTATGGTCCTGTTTCCTGCCAGAATCGGCAATCCACGGCTGAAATGTCAGGATCGCGGCTTGCGGGAGTTAGCCGCGGTCCTGAAATCTCAGCGGGAACTCTCCAGGTGCTGAAGTTCAGCTCCAGCCAGTGCTGAGCTTCAGCACCCGGCGTCCGGGAACAGAACAGATTTTCTGTTGTGTCCTGTGTGATCCGGCACCCATAGACTCCTATGTTATTGGGCGCTGGATTGCGCCGGATCCGGTTTTGTGTCACTTTTTGCCCCGGACACAAAAAACTGTAAGCTGCGATTTTGTGTCCACGGAAAAAAAAATGGTTTCTCCCCGGACTGATGGAAACTGGATGGCAAATAATTGCCATTCGGCCCCATCCGGCCCCATAGGTATACGATGGGGGCAAAATCGGATCTGGGGCTTTCCGTTCACACTGGACAGTCCCGGATCGCAAAAAAAGTGGTGTGAAGCTGGCCTTAGGCCCCTGTCCACCCTGCACTGGATCCTTGAGTGATACCCTGCAAGCAACTATCTGCAAAAGGGGCACCCAGGGAGAAATGCAGACATGAAGTGAGATGAGGTGGTGTATCATGACAGAGAAAATTAATTAAAAGTACAATTCTCTTAGGCTAGGGTCAGACATGCATCATGCATTTGCTAAATGCTATTTTCATGTACAAATCTGCAAAAATGCATGCATAGGCTCCAATGCAAAAAACGCATTGCAAAAGTGCAATGCATTTGATGCTATGCGTTTTTGCAAGTGCACCAAGAAAACGAGGTCTGCAGCATTTTTTGGTGCTTTTGCTAAAACGCATGCGTTTTTTTAGCATGGGAGTCTATGGGTAATGCATCTGTTATGTACCATGCGTTAACACATCAGTTAATTGAGCCACCAAGTATGCACACATACCATGAAAATGGCAAGGAAAAAAAAAGGATCCTTAATGCATCCTGCAAACGGATGCAAGCTCCCAAGTGTGACCCTAGCCTTATAGTACTTTAAGGGTTGCCCCCTTTCAGATATTTTTTAATAAGTGGTGTAGTGATTTGCTCACTGATAGTACGGGGAATACTCAAATGGTAGCAGAATTAAGGCAAAAAGGCATGATTTTTGAAAACTAAGTCCATTGTTTTATTACATCATAACTTTGGGGAATAGCTATTCTCCTTATGGAGAGCAATGAGGAGACTATGGCTAGGGTCAGACCTGCGTCTGCCCCTAGCCTGGTGGATCCGGGAAAAATGTAGAAATTTCCTGCCTCAGGGCATAGCATTACCAGCAGGTAACGCTATGTGCCACCAGGCAATAGATCTCTATGGCAACTGGAAGCTTACCGCAGCCTCCAGCTCCACAGAGATGTCCAAGATATGTTCTTTTGCAGAGCGCACAGGAAAACGCCTCAAACAGTGTTTTCCTGTGTGCTCTGCAAAAGCGCATATCCTGTGGAGCCGACGGCTGCAGTAAGCGTCCGGTTGCCACAGGACTCAATAGTCAGGCAGGTAACGCTATATTATATTTTCAAGAAAGGCAGCCAGGCTACTCTTAAATTTTAGTAGTGAGTCACTCATTACAACATCATGTAGCAGAGAGTTCCATAGTCTCACTGCTCTTACGTAAAGAATCCGCGTCTGTGATTATGATTAAACCTTCTTTCCTCCAGACATAGAGGTTGCTCCCTTGTCCCAGTCTCAGGCCTAAGAGTAAAAAGATCATTAAAAAGGTCTCTGTACTGTCCCCTTATATATTTAATAATAACATAGTGTTTAAGGTGGAACCTTAAGTCCATCTAGTTCAACCCATACCCTAACATGCTGATCCAGCTGATCCAGGGGAAGGCAAAAAAAAACCCATGTGGCAACACTAAGCTCCACAAGCTATGCACTGAGGCAGAAATTTTCTATGTTTCTGCCCGATCCGTCAGGCTAGGGCAGACACAGGTCTGACCCTAGCCTAAGACTGCGCTCACACACAGCGTATTTTTTGCATTTACACAGCGCTATTAAGCGCAGCACTATTCAGTGCTGCGTAAATGCCGTGAACGCAGCTCTCTTCACATTTCCTCTTTTTGTGGCTGAACATGGATAAAATGGATGAACATGTGAATCCTTTGCACCTTTTTAGGTGCTTTTTACTCACCTAGCCGCCGTTCCCCCGGAGATCTCCTTCACACCAGAGCCATAGGACCTTGCACAGGACCTTAAACAGCACCATGTGACCGAGCGATGCCACTGGTCACATGGTGTTGCAGGGTCCTAGAGCCCGCCGCTTACTGTGGGGAGAAGACACTGGCGGTCTGTGGGGGAGTGCGGCGAAGTAAGTAAAAGCGCGCTGAAAAAGTGCAAGCCTGTTCACCCACAGAATGCTGTGTTTTGTGAGGATGTGCTTTTGGTGCAGTTTTACACCTAAAGCGCTTCCTCAGAAAAACGCTGTGTGTGAACGCAGCCTTATACCCACAATGTTTCTCTGGGAAATTTGCACATAGTGCATATACATCAATGAAACATGTAAATGACCCTCAGTCTATCCCAATGGTGGATATACCCATCTGCCATTATACAGTCCCTGACAAAAGTTATGTCGCTTATCCATATTATGTAAATAAAAGCTTATAACCTGACATTAAATTCATCCATTGGTTGTATAAATTACCGTACTCTTTTGAAAGCTGAATCCCTCCAAATGTGGCTTAGGTTAAGAAAATAAATTGGCATCAATGCTGAAATATTGATCCTTTAATGAACACAGAATGGTCAGATTTTGGCAAGACAAAAGTTTTGTCACCCACAGAAAGTAATGTGATATTCAAACAAATAATTAACTTAAAATAAAAATATATGTTGCATAACATTGGTGAATGACGTTTTGGTGCTATTAGAGTCATATTTAATATTTTGTGTGACTTCCATGAGCTTGAAGGACTGCATTCATGCGGTTCAACAATGATTCATGCACTTTATTAATGAAGTCATCAGGAATGGCAAAGAATGCAGTCTTACATGCCTCCCAGAGTTCATCTAGATTCTTTGGTTTTGTCTTCCAAGCTGCCTCTTTCATCCTACCCCAAACATGCTCAATGATGTTCATGTCTAGTGACTGGGCTGACCAGTGCTTGAGCACCTTAATCTTTTTTGTCTGGAGGAGCTTTGTTGTAGAGATGTATGAGATGGAGCACCATCCTGCTGCAGAATTTGACCCCTTTTATGATTTGGAATGCAAGAGTTAGCTAATACGTCTTGATATTTTAGGCTATTGATATTGCCTTCCACCTTGCAAATGTTTCGCACACCCCCATACTGAATGTAACCCCAGACCATGATCTTTCCACCACCAAACTTGGATCCATATGGGCTCCAGTAGGTCTTCTGCAGTATTTGTGGATGCTGAGGTGTAATTCTACTGAAGATTCATCAGAGAAATCCACCTTCTGCCAATTTTCTAGCGTCCATCTGTTTAGCAAGCTGTGGGACTTTGCAAATGCCACACAGTTTTTTATTTGCCTTGTGTTTAGTGTTGGCTTCTGAGAACTGATTCGACCATGGAAGCCATTTCGAGACAGAATCCTACAAACTGTTCTAGTTGAAACAGTGACTTGAGGTGACCAGGACTGTTGGAGCTCTGCAGCAGTGGAAGAGGGGCTTGTTTTGGATTTTCTAACCAACAAACATTCCTCCTGAGCAGTTGTCTTGCGGGGTCTGCCAGACCTGGGTTTGTTAAGCACATCTCCAGTCTCTTCAAATCTTTTTTTAATTCTTTCTACTTGATGCTGAGACACATTAAAGGTGCCAACCACCTCTGTAGTGGATCTGGTCTTCAGCCTCTTGATAATCAAGGCTTTGGTCTCAGGGTGGATTTTTAGCATGTTGTCAGAGCTCAAGTTGCAGTTTAAGTGAAGGTCTGGGGTGCCACTAATTAACTGATCATTTACGGAGCACAGGTGAGGATGTAAACTATGATTGGGTGCATTATATGACCAGGCAACAAAACTTTTGTCTTGCCAAGATCTTACCATTCTGTATTACTTAAATGATCAATATTTCAGCATTGATGCCAATTTATTTTCTTAACCTAAACCACATTTGGAAGGGTTTCAGCTTTCAAAAAAGTACTTTATAAAACCAATGGATGAATTTAACATCAGGTTATAAGCTTTTATTTACATGACATGGATAAGCAACATAACTTTTGTCAGGGACTGTATACATTGTCCCTTTTAGACACACGGTTACCTTCCAGGAGCAATTCCCAGGTCCATTCTCTGACACCTGACATTCCATTTAAGAAACTGCCTCTCTGAGTTTGCCAACAGCTGTCTGTTCCTGATCCTCAGCAGGACTGTAGATTTTTGAATGTCCTTGTGGTCTCCTTGTGCCTTCAAGGATGCCGGCCGTTTCCATGCTTACCATACCAGGTGTATTCCAGGACAATGGTCACTCCAAGCACCAAGAAAGAGCCCTCAAAGGATCTGCAGAGCCATACCATGTTCTGCATAGGATTTCCGGACTTCATGCCTTCCAGGGTACCAGCTGGCCCAAATTAAGAGAGGTCCCCTTGATCTCTGAACCTCATGCCTTCCAAGGACACATTCTCCTAAGGAATGAGATCTAACTGACCCACCCCAAGGACGTGGGGTACCCAGTTCCGGGCATTGATTTAGTTGGGAATGTCACGGGGCCTGTTGCCTGGTTCCGTGGCCCTGGTGGTCGCTGAAAAAAAAAAAGGAAAATAAAAAAAAAAGTGTTTGTGATGCCACCTACGGTTCCCGGTAATAATACCGGCGCTGCTTGCAGACCTCTGTGGTGATGATGATGCAGCTAGTTGTTAACGCTCCCCATAGATGGAGCAGGGTCCCCGAGGCAGTTGTGGAGGTTGATGGCGCAAAGGGAGACAGCTTATACCAGGCCTTGTCCATGCTGCAGTCGGCAAAAACACTCAACACAGGCCAAAAAGGGGTCCGGGTGCACAGACAGCTCTGGTGGTCATTGTCTCTCACTGTCGGCAGTGTCCATCTCACCACCAGACTGTCTTAAAAGCACAGTATCACAGAGTCTTATGGCTTAACGGGTACAGTCCAAAAGCAGCATAAAACGGCATAAAGTTTACAAATTGTCCATCAAATAAACACACATAACATGTCAGAAAACTATATACAGGGGTTTTCTTCTAGTTCAGTCTGTTGCTTTGTAAACCCTTAGGGCATATCACCCCCTGGCCCCATGTGCCTCTCCACCTTGTCGGCCGGAAGCACTGGTAAGCGAAGTCCTAGTGCTCCTGGGCCAGAGCTGGAGCACGACCTCTCTCACCTGTCATGGCGGCTGCACTGACCTGTCCGATCGGTCTGTGCTGCTGGTGCTCCTCCCATCACACCGCGCGGGGCCTCGATGTCCCGACTTCCTGCAAGCTGTTGGCCTCATCCTCCTATGGTTCGTCCTCCCCCACGGGATCCGGGTGGCTGGCTGACTCCTCGATCTCAGCCTCCACCACCACATCAGGCATCTCTGCAGGGACCTCCAGTATGTCTACCTCAGGCTCTGCAGGCTCCTCCGGGACCTCCGATTCGGCTCCGGTCACCTCGTTCTAACTACCACCCTTTACAGGTTCCGGCAGGAGTAGTTTAGTCTCTGGCCCACCCCCTGGTGTCCTGTGGCAATTGGGGCGGGTGTGCATTTTTGTGCCTCTGGCATGGCCCTCCCACGATGAGGGGCCGAGGCACGCCCCTGGGCCTGATCATATTGTTAAGTCTCTGACCCAACCATCTTGGGGTGCATAACAAAATTCAATTTAAAACAAAGTTCAAGGCGCACAGTACCCGGTTTTACCAGGCACGGGATCCTGTTCAAGACACTAAAAGCTGACCCACCCCAGGGACGTGGGGTACCCGGTTCCGGGCATTGATTTAGTTGGGGATGTCATGGGGCCTGTTGCCCTGTTCGGTGGCCCTGGTGATCGCTGAAAAAAAAAAAAAAAAGAAAAAAGGATAATAAAAATAAAAAGTGTTTGTGACGCCACCTACGGTTCCCGGTAATAATACCGATGCTGCTTGCAGACCTCCAACGTGATGATGATGCAGCTATTTGGTAACGCTCCCCGTAGGAGGAGCGGGGTCCCAGGGTGGCTGTGAAGGTTGATGTCTCTGAATGGGTTTACTGGCAGGTTTGTAGTGCAGGCAAACAGGTGATACAGCCTTACGGGTTTTGCTAGCCTCAGTGGTGTGCCTGTCGTTCCTCTCCAGTCCCTCAATGCCATTCCTCTCCAGTCCCTCACTGCGCTCCCTCCTTTCTTCCTCAGCACCTCCATGCGCAGAGCCTGCACAGCTCCTCAGATTCTCTCAAACTAAGTGGCTCCTCTCTGAAACCTTGGGATCCTATATGGGCCTTTTTATGAGTGCGCCGGGTGTTGGCCACGACTTCTTGAAGAAGCTCAGGCCTCTGGTTTGGCGGCTTGGGGGTGAAAACCCGCACTGCTCTCAGAGCCGGTCCTCCATTCCGGGACCAGATCCCTCCAGCCGGTAGTCATACCGGGCCTGAATTTGGGTGCACCGCAATCCCTGGTGCCCCTAGGACCTCCCTCTGTTAGGAGGATCTCTCTTGAGATGTCCTCCGCTGTGCTCTTCACAGCCTTTCTGACTAACTGTCTTCCCGCTCTTCCACTAACCCACCTGACTCCTCCCAATGGGACTGGGTCTACCTGGCAATGGGTCCACCCAAATCCTCTGGTCTAAGGTTTGTGGATGGGTGTTGTGAGAGTCCTTAGTTAGCATCCTAGTTCCCTTGTAACAGGGATACTACACACTTTTATGTAGGAGCAGTACCCCTCTGTGGCATCGTGACCAGTGGGGCACCACATTACCTCCTGGTCACATGTCTTCCAGGGCAGCTCTCAAATGCACAGAGACATATAATCCCATTCAGTGTATGAAATAGAATCACTGCACACTTGTTTGTTCTTTTGCAAATAGTGAGTCTCTTTATTGACATGTGACTAGTTGTGACAGAAAAGACGTTTCGGCCACCGCACCATAGCCTTTATCACAAAGTATAACAGTGGTGATGTTCCTGGACCTCCATGGTGTTGAGAAGACTTCTTACGGTAATAAATTCCTTATGGCTAGTATGTAGGTCAATAAGGTACAGTTCCTTGTTTGGATTAGTTCCTCTAGTTACTGTTGATCCATAGCCGTCCATGGTGTTAGTTTCAAGAGAATGTTGTTTCCTACGGAACAGGCTGTAGTAAGCCGTCAGTGCATCAATTAATCCCAGTCTCAGGTTAGAGTCTGAAGGAGCAGAGTCTATTGACCTGCAAATTAGCTGCCAGTACATTGAAGATAATATTCATGATAATTATCATGCAGAAACTATTGTATATTTGAACATCATGTATTAGGGTCTCTCAGGTTTCTTCATCAGTTTGATATAAGATGCTGGGTCAAGAAACAATTTCTATTTAAAAAGCCTCAAAAATGTTTTGTCTTTATTCCGTTGAAAAATACAAAGCTTTAGTATTTTCATATTGATGAATGAAAGTCTGCTTTTCAAGGGATCATATGAGTCACATTCTTGGTGGATTTGACTTTTTTCTCCCTGAATGAGCAATATCCAAACCTCAGCTGTTCAGCTACCCAGCAGAGAGTGTTTAATTCCATATAGCGACAACACCAAGGAAATTAAGTATGACACAATTGGATATTTGAAAAAAGATTTTGTTAACCAGACAAACGCCTTAAAGATCAAGTAACAGATTCATAAAGAGCACATACCCCTGCTGCTAGAAGCCCGAATGATGCCATTAAGTTATTCCCCTCCACTGCAAGATTTGTATGTTAACTTTCAGGCCTGTTCCACATCTATGAGGTCCCTGCGCTGGGCTGCTCTGCCTGCCTGCGCCAGCGCAAATGAAAGCGCAGAGGCATTTAGGGGCTTGGGCAGCCTAGTGCAGGGACGCAGAGATGCCTTGCATTTGCGCTCAGCTGCGCTCGGTGCCCCCATTATATCCTATGGCCGAGCACAGCTGAGCACGCTCTATGGAAATTGTGAATCGCAAGTGAAAGTAGCAGACGCCACGGCGCATGCGCCTGGTCAGATGCTCCCGGAAACGCCCAATTGGCTGCCCAAGCTCCTAAATGCCCATGCGCTTGCATTTGTGCTGGTGCAGGGCAGGCAGAGCAGCCCAGCGCAGGGACCTCAAAGATGTGGAACAGGCCTTAGATTTGGGTTACCGTATATACTCGTGTATAAGCTGACCCGTGTATAAGCCGACCCCCCTACTTTTGCCCCCAAAAACTGGGAAAACTTATTGACTCGCGTATAAGCCGAGGGTGGACTCCAGCACAGGTATACAACCCCCAGCAGTGAGGTATACAGCCCCCAGCAGTGTGGTATACAGGCCCTCCCAGTGGTATACAGGCCCCGGTAGTATCGTATACAGCAGGCCCCCAGTGGTATACAGCAGGCCCCCAGGGGTATACAGCAGGCCCCCAGGGGTATTCAGCAGGCCCCCGGGAGTACATACAGCAGGCCCCCGGGGGTACCCAGCAGCCCCCAGGGGGTATCCAGCAGTCCCCTGGGGGTATCCAGCAGCCCCCAGGGGGTACTTAGCAGCCCCCTGGGGGTATCAAGCAGCCCCCAGGGGGTACCCAGCAGCGCCCTGGGGGTATCCAGCAGCCCCAGGGGGTACCCAGCAGTCCCCTGGGGGTACCCAGCAGCCCCCAGGGGGTACCCAGCAGCCCCCAAATGCTGGCACTCTCCCCCCTTGTAAGGGCTTCCCCTCCCGCTGCTTATATTACCATCCCGGTCTTCTGATCAGCACCGCTCCTTGGTGCTCCGTCCTCGCTGCTCCCGTCCTGCTACATCCGGGATCTCCGGCCGTCGCGCGATGACATCATATGCCCGCGACAGCCGGAGATCCCGGATGCAGCAGGACGGGAGCAGCGAGGACGGAGCACCGAGGACCGGCGCTGATCAGAAGACCGGGATGGTAATATAAGCAGCGGGGGGGGGGGGGCCCTTACAAGGGGGGAGAGTGCCAGCATTTGGGGGTAATTTATTTAGTTATGCACTGCTTCCCCCTGCCGCTGATTGACAGGGGGAAGCAGTGCATATATAATGAGCGGCCGCACGTGACGGGGCCGCTCATACAGCAGCATCCCCCCGCCTCCTCCAGCCTCCACAGCCCCCACCAACTCATACAGCAGCCCCCACCCGTATTGACTCGTGTATAAGCCGAGGGGGGAGACTTTTCAGCCCAAATTTTGGGCTGAAAAACTCGGCTTATACACGAGTATATACGGTAAGTGAAATTATAACCCCAGACTTACACTTCTGCAGAAGACCAATATACAGGTTATATTTTATGACATATTATGACAGTGAGCAAATTATGTTTTATACTGTCAATTCTGTAAAATAGTGTCAACGTAGGGGTTAAAGCCAAATATTAAGTTACCTTTCTAAACTTGCAAACAAACCTTGGATGCAAACTGAACATTTGTGTCATTCCAAGATCTGAGCTGCCAGTATAGTAATGTTCCAGAAGCAACACAACCCTTTATAAAATCTCAGTTGGTGGTTGAACATTTTAAGAGCATCCTCTGGTCTTTTTTGCAGCTCTTTTTCTATTTATTGGGTTCAATGAGCCTTCAGAGGCACAGCTAGGCCCCTGAGTAAATACCATAGCTGAGCCCTTCATCTACTGCCAAAAATTTCACATGTTCACTTTAACCTAATTATATAATTATAAAAGAAATTATTGTTGGATTTTTCACAACACAAGAAAGACCATTGGCCTCTACAATGCTGGGAGTCAATCAAGCCCCTACAGAAATGCCCTGATGCGGTCCTAGTTCCTGCCTATGTGCTTCTGATTTTACTAATGGTAATAGTGTAAGCTTTTCTTCTGTGAAACATAATTATATAGAGCTGGGAGATCATTATATAGATCTGATAAACTCTTAACTGCTTAGCTCTTGGACTGGATCAGGTCTTAATGGAGGCCTGATTAAGTCCCTGGTGCTGAAGATGGAGTCTAATGAATTCTTGAGCGCTGAAGCTGGAACCTGCAGTTAGGGTCCAATAGAGTCTTGTGCACTGGAGCTGAGCCCTGATAGAATATTTAACATCAGTGTTAGTTTCTTTTAGAGACTTGAGCGCAAGAGTTACTGTATAACTGGAAATGTATTAAGAGTTAATATAGGTGAATGTAATGGCAATGTAGAGTCTCTGTGATAAGGGGAGGGGGAAAAAATAATAAATTACTGATAGGGGTTTGTTATAAGTCCCCAACAATAATGGAAGTGGAGGAGAATATCCTCATAAAGCAAACAGATGAAGCAGCGACTCAGGGAAAGTCATTATTATGGGGGACTTCAACTACCCTGAAATACATTGGGGAACAGAAACCTGCAGTTCTAGCCATGGGTGTACCCAGCATGGGGCAGGGGGGGCAGCTGCCCCCCCAGAAGGGAGCCTGTCAGTTATGATCTGCTCGTGGCCTGACTGGAGCAGTGTGTGGTCAGGTCATCATGCTGCAATCTCACCACACACTGCTGCTGGAGACTCAGCAGCACGGAGGATGTAGAGGATGGCGGGACTGGTGAGGACTGGAGTGCAGTGCTCCATGGAGGAGTAGTGTGTGGTGTGTTGAGTGGTGAATGTGCTGTTTGCTGCCTCCCTCCTCGTCTGTGGCTGCTTCTAGCCGGCAGCAGATTTGTTTTACTTTCATTATCTCCTGACATGCTGCAGGCTTTGTTATTAGAAGCAGTCGGACGGCAGGGACACTGCACACAACACTCACTGGAGGGAGGTAAAAGACAGGGTGGAGGGAGTGAGTTTTGGGGGGAGAGAGCAAGAGCTGAGGGCCCCAGCTGTGCAGAGGAGACAAAGGCTGCCAGGTGCCCCCTGTCAGTGGGGCAGAGGGGACACAGCCTCAGGTGCCCCCTGTCAGTGGGGCAGAGGGGACACGGCCACAGGTGCCCCCTGTCAGTGGGGCAGAGGAGACACAGGCCATAGGTCCCCTGTCAGTGGGGCAGAGGGGACACAGCCACAGGTGCCCCTGTCAGTGGGGCAGAGGAGACAGGCCATAGGTCCCCCCTGTCAGTGGAGCAGAGGGGACACGGCCACAGGTGCCCCTGTCAGTGGGGCAGAGGGGACACAGGTCCCTCCTATCAGTGGTGGAGAATGGACACAGGTCCCCTTGTCAGTGGGGCAAAGGGGACGTGGGCCACAGATCCCCCCTGTCAGAGGGGCAGAGAGGTCACAGGTCCCCCCTGTGAGTGGGGCAGAGGGGTCACAGGCCACAGGTCCTCCCTGTCAGTGGGGCAGAGGAGTCCCGGGTCCCCCCCATCAGTGGGGCAAAGGGATCACGGGCCACAGGCCCCCCATCAGTGGCGCAGAGGGGTTATGGGCCACAGGTCATGGTGCAGAGGGGTCACGGGCCACAGGTCCCCCCGGTCAGTGGTGCAGAGAGGACACGGGCCAAAGATCCCCCGGCCAGTGGAGCACAGGATACATGTGCCACAGGTCCCCCCTGTGAGTGGAGCAGAGGGGTGACAGGCCACAAGTACCCCCAGTAAGTGGGGCAGAGGGGTCACAGGCCCCCCCGTCAGTGTGGCAGAGGGGTCACAGGCCACAGGTCCTCCCTGTCAGTGGGACAGAGGGGTCATGGGCCACAGGAAGCCAGTCAATGGGCCAGAGGGGTCATGGGCCACAGGAAGCCCCAGTCAGTGGGGCAGAGGGGTCATGGGTCACAGGTCCCCCCCAGTCAGTGGTGCAGAGGGGACACCGGACACAGATCCTTCCTGTGGTGCACAGGAGACGCGGGTCACAAGTCACCCCTGTGAGTGGGGTAGAGGGGTCATAGACCACAGGTCCTCCATGTCAGTGGGGTAGAGGGGTCACAGGACACAGGCCTTCCCAATCAGTGGGGCAGAGGGGTCACAGGTCCCCCTGTCATTGGGGAAGAGGGGACACAGGCCAACAGGTTTCCCCTGAGAGTGGGACAGAGGGGACACAGGACCCCCTTGTGAGTGGGGCAGAGGGGACACAGTACTCCCTGGACACAGGACCCCCTTGTGAGTGGGGCAGAGGGGACACAGTACCCCCTGGACACAGGACCCCTTTGTGAGTGGGGCAGAGGGGTCACTATACCCCCTGGACACAGGACCCCCTTGTGAGTGGGGCAAAAAGGACACAGGTCTCCTGTCAGTGGGGAAGTGATGTCACAGGCCACAGGTTCCTCCTGTGAGTGTGGAGGGAGAAGCAGCTCTATGGTCCCCCCTGTTAGTTGATGGGGAGACACAGCACACAGGGGGAGAGGTAAAGTGCACAGGGCGTCCCTGTCAGGGGAGGGGGGAAGACACAGCACGCAAGGGGGAGGCACAGGAGGAGAAACACAGCCCACAGCATATATACTGTATATCCATACCCTAGCCTCTATAATATATATCACAGCCATTATATTATATATATACAGCTTTTGTATTATATATACACAACCCGCAGCCTCAATTATATACACATATATATGTTTACAGCAAGTATGTGGCCCACCGAGTTTATTTTGCCCAGGGCCCACAAATACCTGGAGCCGCCCTGTGTGTGAATTATACAGTGCTGCTGTGTGTGTTTGTGTTATACAGTGGGGGTTTGTGTAGGGGGATATGTATGTTTCTGGGACAGTATAGTGATACTTTTATTTTTAAGGGCATCGTGTCAGAAAGTGCTGCTGAAGATGGAGAATAGGGAAGAGTCTGGAGAGACGAGCTGTGGATGTCAAATCTCATCATGGCGCCTGTGCTACAACGAAAGAAAAGGAGTGAGAACAACTCCAATCAGAGAAGATGTCATCTACAGTATAAGGTACCAAGATTTACATGTTGGTGATCCTGCCTGTGTCTCATCTATACTGTGGTTCCTGCATGGTCCGCAGTCTGATGATGACTGGTAACAAGAACTCCCAACATCTCCTTACCATTTTTAAAGACATTCTGGAAGGTATAGGTTCATATAAAATAAGTGTATCATGGGGCTGATCTGACACTGAAATTGCTCACTTTACTAAGCTTGGCACAGCATTCATGTCCTGACGCCACCGTTTCTGACGCTGCATTCATCTACTGATGGTGGTTCTGGCGCTGCTTTCACGTATTGAAGGTTGTTCTAGCCCTTCAGTCATCTATTGAGGTGGTTCTGGCCCTGTATCTCTCTGCTGATGTTTGATTCGGTCACTGCATTCATGTACTGAGGTCGTTCTGTCACTGCTTTCCTTTACTGATGGTGGTTTTGGCTCTGCGTTCATCTACTGACGGTTGTTCTGGCCCTGCATTCATCTGCTGAAGGTGGTCCTGGCCCTGCATTCATCTACTGAGGTCATTTTATCACTGGATTCCTTTACTGATGGTGGTTTTGGCTCTGTATTAATCTACTTATTGTGGCTCTGTCACTGCATTCATCTACTTATGGTTGTTCTGACCCTGCATTCATCCACTATCCACTGAGGTGGTTCTGGTTCTGCATTCATCCACTAAAGTTAGTTCCAATTTTTCGAGATTTGTGAAGTCTCACGAGTTTCGACCACAGGTGTGCTTGCATTGAGCATGGAGATGCTCCACTGCGCAGGCGCGAGAGCAGTGTGCCGTAACAGGAGGGGCAGCTTGTTCACTGGAGCGTGGCAGGCATTTCAACCAGCAGGACGGCGAGGACCAGATTGAGCAGATCCTCCAGGACCATTTTCAGCTAATTTCCATACCGTGCGGGAGATATAAAAATTTCATTTGGGAGGTATGCAGGGGGACCGCTAGGTATATAGAGGGGGTCACAGAAACCCTAAATACATCATGTATAAGGTGGTGGGCAGGGGTTAGAACAGCCAAAGGGGGTAACAGGTTCCCTTCAAAGGGAACCTGTCATCTCTTTTTGAAATTCCCGCATCCTCTGGTACTCTGACGCGCCAGCCAGAATGTCAAATCCAGCCCGGTGCATTGTGGGGGCTGATCACGTGTTCGGCCGTGCTTCAATAAGTGCACTGTGCATGCGCCCGAGCCCAACCGTACACGTGATCAGCCCCCACAATGCATCAGGCGGATATGACGTTCCAAACAACCATGGCTTGCCCCCTCCTAGTTTTGATCCTGGGTACCCCATGGTTCTAGCAAAGGTAATAGGTTTTTGACAACTATCAGAGACAATTACCTTTCACAACTGGTTCAGGACCCAACAAGAAGGGGGGCACTGCTGCACCTAATATTAACCAACAGACCAGACCGCATATCAAATATACAGGTTGGAGATCACTTGGGTAATAGTGATCATAAAATAATAAGTTTTCAAGTATCCTTTAATAAGATGTGTAGTAGAGGGGCTACAAGGACACTAAACTTCAGGAAGGCAAATTTCCAACGGTTGAGAGATGATCTTAGTGCAATAAACTGGGACGATATCCTGAGACATAAAAGTACACAAAGCAAGTGGAAGATGTTTATTAGCATCCTGAATAGGGCCTGTGCACAATATATACCTATGGGAATAAGCATGCTAGAAATAGGAGGAAATCCACTATGGCTAAATAAGGCTGTAAGGGGCGCAATAAATGACAAAAAGAAAGCATTTAGGGAATTAAAGCAAGTAGTTAGTGATGAGGCATTAAATAAATACAGAAAATGAAATAACATTTGTAAAAAGCAAATCAAGGCAGCAAAGATTGAGACAGAGAGACTCATTGCCAGAGAAAGTAAAAATAATCCCAAAATATTTTGTAACTACATAAATAGTAAGAAACTAAAAAAATGATTGTGTTGGCCCCTTTAAAAATAATCTTGGTAAAAAGGTGGATGAGAATGAGGAAAAAACAATATGCTAAATGACAACAGTATTTACACAAGAAAATCCCATGACAGCAATATGATCAGTGATAACTAAAACTGTCAATTAAATGTCACCTGTTTAACCCAACAGGAAGTATGGCATAGTCTAAAAATCACTAAAATTGACAAATCCCCAGGCCCGGATGGGATACACCCCAGAGTGCTGCAGAATTAAGTACTGTCCATAGATAGACCATTATTTTTAATATTTAAAGATTCCATAATAACAGGGTCTGTACCACAGGACTGGCGTATAGCAAATGTGGTGCCAATATTCAAAAAGGGAACAAAAACTGAACTTGGAAATTATAGGCCAGTAAGCTTAACCTCTACTGTGGGTAAAATCCTAGATGGTTTTCTAAGAGATGCTATACTGGAGTATCTGAGAAAAATAACCTCATGACCCAATATCAACATGGTTTTACGAGGGACCGTTCCTGTCAAACTAATCTGATAAGCATCTATGAAGAAGTAAGTTCTGGACTGGACCAAAGAAATGCAGTGGATGTGGTGTATATGGACTTTTCAAAAGCTTTTGATACGGTGCCACACAAAAGGTTGATACATAAAATGAGAGCAATGGGGATAGGGGAAAATATGTGTAAGTGGGATTAAAAACTGGCTTAGCGATAGGAAACAAATGGTTGGTCATTAATGGAACACACTCAGAATGGGTCACAGTTAACAGTGGGGTACCACAGGGGTCAGTGTTGGGCCCGCTTCTTTTTAATATATTTATTAATGACCTTGTAGGGGGCATACAGAGTAGAATCTCAATATTTGCAGATGACACTAAACTCTGCAGGGTAATCAATACAGAGGAGGACAATTTTATATTACAGGAGGATTTTTGTAAACTAGAAGCTTGGGCTGATAAATGGCAAATGAGCTTTAATGGGGATAAATGTAAGTCATGCACTTGGGCAGAGGAAACAAAAGGTATAATTATGTGCTTAATTGTAAAACACTGGGCAACACTGTCACTGAAAAAAGACCTGGGTGTATGGGTAGATGACAAACTCACATTTAGTGGCCAGTGTCAGGCAGCTGCTGCAAAGGCAAATAAAATAATGGGATGCATTAAAAGAGGCATAGATGCTCATGAGGAGAACATAATTTTACCTCTATACAAGTCACTAGTGCGACCACACTTAGAATACTGTGTACAATTCTGGTCTCCGGTGTATAAGAAAGACATAGTTGAACTAGAGCGGGTCCAGAGAAGAGCAACCAAGGTTATTAGAGGACTGAGGGGTCTGCAATACCAAGACAGGTTATTAAATTTGGGGTTATTTAGCTTGGAAAAATGAAGGCTTAGGGGTGATCTTATAATAATGTATAAATATATGAGGGGACAGTACAGAGAACTTTCTAATGATCGCTTTACTCTTAGGCCTGAGACGGGGACAAAGGGGCATCCTCTACGTCTGGAGGAAAGAAGGTTTAATCATAATCACAGACGCGGATTCTTTACTGTAAGAAACAGTGAGACAATGGAACTCTCTGCCACATGATGTTGTAATGAGTGACTCACTACTAACATTTAAGAAGGGCCTGGATGCCTTTCTTGAAAACTATAATATTACCAGTTATATATACTAGATTCTTTGATAGGGCTTGATCCAGGGAATTAGTCTGATTGCCATATCTGGAGTCAGGAAGGAATTTTTTCCCCAATGTGGAGCTTAGTGTTGCCACATGAGTTTTTTTTGCCTTCCTCTGGATCAACATGTTAGGCTATGGGTTGAACTAGATGGACTTAAAAGTCTTCCTTCAACCTTAAAAAATGTTACTATGTTACTATGAGTTTCTCCAAGGTGTTGAAACCTCTCACTGACCTTATCCATAAAGTGGCAGACATCTCTAATTGGGGACCAGAGGCCATTAAGAGTTTTTAGACACTTAAGAAGGCCATTTACTCAGCTCTAGTTTTGTTCTGGCCAGATGTAAATAGGCATTTGTGCTCTTCAAGGGATTCGCCACTCTAACGCCCTGTTCATTTTGTCTCAGGAATTCTCCCCTCCAGAGCTTAATTATGACATTCACAATTGTGAACTTCTCTGCATCAAACTAGCTCTGAAAGAGTGGATGCCTCATCTTGAGGGAGCCAAATACCCATTCTTGGGACTTACCGTCTATAAGAATATGTTTTTTTTTTTTGAGTATGAACTCGATGGGCCTTGATCTTCACTAGATCAATTTCTCAATCTCTTACCTCCCTGGGACGAAGAATTTTGGACAGATGCCCTTTCCCAGAGTCCTCGTCCCAGTTAGCAATCTGAAATGACTGAACCTGATTTAATTCTTTCAAAGGATGTTGTGGTCTCTTCATCAATTTAGCTTGGGAGGTGATTAAGGCTCATGGGATAGCTCAATCCAGTATGCATCATGGGAAATGATTTGTCCCTGACCAGTTACAGTTTGGTTTACTTAGTGTCATGACTCGGTCACAGCAAGCGATCCTGGCATCTAGGGGACCTGTCATTTGTTGAGTTGAGAAACGTCTTACTTTGTCAATTATTATACACAGTGGGTCCCACATATCCATGGACTGAATTACGGATCTCAATGACTCCAAGGGTATGACTACAGTATGGATTATTGTAGACCAATTTTCTAAAAAATGCATTTGGTTCATGCAGTATTATTGCTCAGGGTTAGGGATGAGCGAGTCCTAAATTACTCGGAATCGCTAGACCCGCACGAGTCCGAGCCCAGGACTCGCTACTCGTTGCGAGTCTAGCGAGTCCAATGTTAATGAATAGGGAACCGAGTAATAACGAATAATGCTATTTCCAAATCACTGATGTGTCTCTGAAAGTGTGCGAGTCCAAACTCGCAGGTTTTTCTCTTATTTGGAGCCGATGATGGGAGGGGGAAGCGATTCTCGGGCACACACCATGCTGTAAAAGCAAACATTTTATAATTTCTGGTGGCTTTCTGGGGGCTTGTAAAACAAGTAGCAGGTACTATTTCGTGAAAGGTACACACTAGAGGCTTAGGGCCCTTTCACATCTGCGTTTTTCGTAATTCGCGGCAGATGCGGTGAAAAAACTGCATCTGCCGCGTTTACCGCATAACCGTTCCACTTGCGGCGCGGTTGCGGTTTTTTCTATGCAAAGTATAGGCATACTTGCGGCAGGTGCGGCAAGTGCGGTTTTGCACTTGCGGCAGGTGCGGCCGCGAAAAAAACCGCAGTAAGCCGCGGTTTTTTTCGCGGCCGCACCTGCCGCAAGTGCAAAACCGCACTTGCCGCACCTGCCGCAAGTATGCCTATACTTTGCATAGAAAAAACCGCAACCGCGCCGCAAGTGGAACGGTTATGCGGTAAACGCGGCAGATGCGGTTTTTTCACCGCATCTGCCGCGAATTACGAAAAACGCAGATGTGAAAGCACCCTGCGATATTTTAAGACACAGATGGAAGGTACCGTGCGAGCTGCAGGCAGGACACCGTACAGCAACGCACTGGCACAGGAAAAAATTGTTTAGTACGCAGAACCAGGCACTGTTAGGCTGCGGTGCTGGCTGCGTGCAAGTTTACAAGTACCGTGCGAGCTGCAGGCAGGACACCGTACAGCAACGCACTGGCACAGGAAAAAATTGTTTAGTACGCAGAACCAGGCACTATTAGGCTGCGGTGCTGGCTGCGTAAAATGTTACAAGTACCGTGCGAGCTGCAGGCAGGACACCGTACAGCAACGCACTGGCACAGGAAAAAATTGTTTAGTACGCAGAACCAGGCACTATTAGGCTGCGGTGCTGGCTGCGTAAAATGTTACAAGTACCGTGCGAGCTGCAGGCAGGACACCGTACAGCAACGCACTGGCACAGGAAATTTTTTGTGGAAAAATGGCACCAAAATTATTTGGTAGACTAGTGCCAAAAATAAGAAAAAGCTTAGGATTACAGCTCTGCGGAAAGCTGGGTGAACTAAGCTCTGAGGATGGTGCTGGATTCACTGTAAGGCTGCTCCTATCTCCCTTCCTTACAGTCCTGTACAGCAATCCTCCGTCCTGGTAGTTCTGAAAAGAACTTTTGGGTTATGTGTGACTCCTACACTGCCTAACTGTCCCTAGATCTGCTCCAAGTCTCCCTGCACTAGGTCAGCTCTTCTCAGGAATGTGCCCAAAATGGCGGGGGCAAGCCTTATATACTGCCTTGCCTGTCATAGATGACATAGGCATCACGATGGACAGCAGCCAATCATAGTCCTGACACAACCAAAGCTGCTATGGCATTACTGACTATGATTGGCTAAGATGCTTGTCCTTCTTCACAAGTTTTCTGACCTAACACGCAATGCTGACTAGTAACATAAAAGATTCTGGATTCGCGAGTCCCGAATAGAGAATACAGGACTCGGAATCGCAGACTCGCTAGGATTCGGACTCGTAGACTCGCTCAGACTCACTGCTGTTTGGGGAGATTCAAGCTATATAGCGATGTGATAGAGCGAGTCTAGCGAGTCTAGCGAGTGAGATAAAGTAAACTCTGACAAAACTAAGATTGCCATTGACTTGCATTGGACTCGTTACTGAGCGAGTATTCGCTAAAAGACTCGCCGATTACCGAGTCCAGCGAGTCCCTTAAGAATCGCCGAGTAACGAGTCCTAGCGAGTAGACTCGCTCATCCCTACTCAGGGTTCCTATGAATATTTCCTCCAAACATGGGTCCCAGTTTATCTCCAGATTCTGGAGGGCCTTTTTTAAACATCTAGGGTCAAAATTCTTGTTTTCATCAGTTAACTATCCTAAAACAAATGGGCAAACAGAGCAAACCAACTAGTGTCCATAATCAGCATGAGGCCTTGAGAATGCCTCAATTACAGAATTACAGAATTCTTCTGTAATCTATGGTTTCATCCTAGGTCTCCATGTTTTGAGGGAGGGTATGGTGTATTCTGTGACTTTCCACCACCTCCGTAGGGTCTAATGGGAGACACGGGCCAGACAGCAGATGCCAGCTGCCTGGTGACAGCAGTCTGAGAAGGGCTCTGACCAAGTCCACGTCTCATTGCTCGGAGAAGTGTGAAGATCATCCCAGTCATTAAGTCTTGTCCAGCTGGGCAGCTGTGTAAAGTGCATTTGTGGCTGCCTCTTTGCTGTTTTGGTGCTAGTCTTGTGGTGTCTCTCTCCTTTAGTACATAACACTGAGAGAATCTTGAAGGTGAAATTAAGATCTGATGAAGTCTTGGCTGCTGAATTCTGGTGTCTCAAAGTCTTAAAGGTACCTTTACACGCGGCAACTTTTCTAGGAATTTCACTGGCAACTTACTGGTTGCTGTCAAACCATGGAGACATTGTTCCATTTGTACACAGCAACAAGATAGAACAATGTGTCCATGATTTCACTGCAACCAGTAAGTTGCCAGTGAAATTCCTAGAAAAGTTGCCGCGTGTAAAGGTACCTCAGTGTTGTAGAGTAAGGTAATAAGATCGTTGCTTATGTGTCTTCAAATGGCAAATCAGTGTCCATGACCCTGATCAATAAAAAACACATTTATAAGGATGAAAGGCATTAGTTTAAATGGACAACATATCAAGTGGAGTGACTTCTGACATGAAATTTCATGTCATTTATCCAAGGAGTAATTTTTGAAAAGGAAGAGTATGGACAAATATTACAAAAATTGATACATACATAGTGTATCACAATGTGAATACAACGAAATTAACAGAAAATAACACAGCTTCACTACTTTTACCAAATACATATAAAGTGAGCTGTGACAGCAGGAACCACATGGTTGTGAGTTGTCCTGTGATTTTATTTTTCAGTCAAAACTGTAAACTTGATCCTTGACCTTTTAGATGTTTGCTCCTCCTGTGCATTTCCCAGGAATTGTTTAAATTCTCCTTACAGTAACAGACCTCTCAGATCTCATGGGGAGAACATTCCTTAACTCCAACACCCTTTCCGTGAAAGTATACTCATCCTTTCTGCGGATCCTCCCACCATTCAGCTCTATTGTGTGCCTCCTGCCCCTCTTTCCCTCCAACACCTCTGCACATAGTTTTTAGTACTGGATGTTGAATTTATCATTGTAGGCGTATTTGGCTCCATTGGGTGCCGTATTGATATATTTTGACATTGTGGCCAAAAGAATTTGGAGGTTAAATAAATCAAGATAGAAAATAAACCTATATAGAGTGTATTTTGTTATCTGAGTATTGTTTGTTTTCCAAAAATATATACATTTTTATTAAGTGCTGACTTTTGGGATAAAATAGGGCATTACTGTGTTTATACATACAAGGGACATTACAGTGTTTTTAGCCTCCTTAGCCACTGTTCCCTTGGTACGACCATAGAAATGAGTTCTTAATAAAAAATAAATTTTTCATAAAGTATTAAAGGGATCCTGTCACCCCCAAAACACCTCTAAACCTATTAAAAGCTGTCCCTAGAGCATATTAACACTTTCCCTACACTCCTTTTACCTCCTAAATGCAGCAAGTGACATTGAAGAAAAACGTTTCTATAGTACCTCATTAGTGATGATAATGAGTGACTATGCTATTCATAGTCACTCATCCAGGCTGCCCCTCTTCTTCATATCACGCCTGAATAGGCGTGATCTACATGCCAGATTCAAATTGCCGCCTCCCTGTGCGCCTCCCTTCTCTCCCATAGCGTCCGGGCTGCAGTGTGGCTGGGTGACGCGATCCGCGTCATTCCCGGCGCCGGGTGACGTATTTACACCGGCGCCGCGCTGTCAGCTTCAAAATGCGCACTGCGCATGCGCATGGGCATGCGCAGTGCGCATTTTGAAGCTGACAGCGCGGCGCCGGTGAAAATACGTCACCCGCCGCCGAGAATGACGCGGATCGCGTCACCCAGCCACACTGCAGCCGGACGCTATGGGAGAGAAGGGAGGCGCACAGGGAGCGCAATTTGATATCTGCTGTAGTCATCGCTATTCAGTGATATGAAGAAGAGGGCAGCCTGGATGAGTGAACATGAATAGCATAGTCACTCATTATCATCAGTAATGGGTACTATAAAAACGTTTTTCTTCAACGTCACTTGCTGCATTTAGGGTAAAAGGAGTGTAGGAAAGTGTTAATATGCTCTAGGGACAGCTTTTAATAGGATTAGAGGTGTTTTGGAGGTGACAGGATCCCTTTAACTGTTTTTTGCTGTATATAGTACTGCTAATAAAGCATTGTAGATAGCATATAAAAGGTGAAAGGATTTATAGTTGTTGTATCATGAAGACAACCCATTTCTCATTTGGGAATCTCCTACATGAGCTGCTACAATAAAGAGGCTCACATTATGGAAATTATAAATATAATTGTATTACAGGGATGGCCAGTCCTATGTATTGCCCCAATATCATATTTATCTCTGATGCAGAGAAAATGCCTGACCAGCTACAGCTTTGTCTGGTAAAATAAGCAGTTTAACAAAGGTGCCAGAAACTGGACTTTGGGCAAGTCAGTGCCAGAGTATACTGTACATTCTAAGGGTTGACTCTTAAGGGAATATGTCAGCAGTAGTGAGAGCGAGTATGCTCTGTGCTGCTCATACTCGCAGGAGTATCCAGTACTGACTGCTCGTAAATAAGCAATCTGACACCATACAGCTCTTAGTGCAACAGTGAGGTGGCACCACAGGGAGCGATATTTTAGGATCCTCTGGGCACAGCAAGGTTATGTTCAGCGATTCAAAAAGCCCCCTCCCCCTTTCCCGCAATATCTTATAACTAGTCTGTGGCGAGCCTGCACATTGACTTATTGGGTCGTGTCAGCCAGTACACGTATTTGGTGCTCGCAACATGAGCCCAGCATTAGTGCTCGCATCACATCAGCAGGTTTGCTTTAACTGAAGACTCATATAGAAACAATTATTCAGATTTCACCTTACCACCTGCATTTCGTTTTTCATGTTCTCCTTCTTCCAGAGCATCATTTATTTTCGTCATATAGACCTATGAGGACTTGTTTTTTACAGGATGAGTTGTACTTTCAGATAAAATAATGTATTTTATCTTACAGTGTACAGGAAAGTAGGAATAAATTCCAAGTGCGGGGAAATTGCAAAAAAAGTTCAATTACACGTTTGTTTTTGGATTATGTATTCACCATGTTCACTATATGGCAAAACTGACATGACGGTATGATGTCTTAGGTTAGTACGAGTCCGTAGACACCAAACATGTAAACTTTTACTGATATGTAGGTGGTGAAAAAAACTCAGAAGTTTGAAAAAAAAATGCACTTTTTGCGCCATGTTCTGCGACCCACAGCTTTCTCATTTTTCGGGATCCGGGGCTGTGTCATGGCTTATTTTTTTGCGTCTTAAGCTGACATTTCTAATGATACAATTTTTGGGTAGATACGTTGCTTTGGTCACCCATTATTGCATTTCATTTCAATTTTGCGGCAACCAAAATAACATAATTTTGGCGCTTGGACCTTTTTTTCCGTTACACAGTTTACAGCTCAGATTCAATTGATTTTATATTTTGATAGATCAGGCATTTCTGAACACGGCGATACCAAATATGTGTATTTCTTTAAACTTTTTTAATACTTTTATTTTGAATGGGGCAAAATTGGGGTGATTTGAACTTTTGTGTTTTTTTTTTTTCATTTTTTTAAAAACGTTTATTTTTTATTAATTCTCTATTTTACACAGTCTCATAGGGCACCACACTGCTGCAGTGTTCAATCGCTTATGCCATGTCCCAGTGAGCTGCACCATATGGCACAAATGATTACTGTGAGTGGTTGGCAGGGCTTGCCAACCACTCACAGGAAGTAAACCCTAATAGCTTCCAGGGTCACTGCAGGACCCCAGGCTACCAGGTGATGGCCAGAAATCCTGCAATGTTATCACGGGATCTCCGATCTCAGTGGGAAACGGCACGGTCCGCACCGCGGCTCCTTTGGATCGTGCTGTCAGTAAGTGACAGTGCAATCTAAAGGATTAATAGCACCTATCAGATTGTGGATCCGATCCATGCTGTTAGCCGCACATCTAAGCTGATAAGATCAGCTGAGATGTAGAGGAAGTGATGTGAGCACACCGCCGGAGCTCACGTCAAAATACAGGACACGTACGTCATGGGTCGTAAAGGGGTTAAATTGTGAGCTGTTGTTTGCACACAATGAAGGTTTTAACTCCAGGAGATAATGACTCCATGGACTACAGTGCATGCCCACTCCTCTGAGAAGTAGCTTACCGTATATACTCGTGTATAAGCCGAGTTTTTCAGCACAAAAAATGTGCTGAAAAGTCCCCCCTCGGCTTATACACGAGTCATACAGCAGTACCCAGTGGTATACCCCCCCCCCCCCCGTGGTATACAGGGCTCCCCCTTCCTTCTGGCAGACCTGTAAAGGAAGAGATCATTATACTTATCGTGTCACTGCCGCCGCCGCTCTGTCACCGCCACCATTCCAGGTCTTCATGCTTCCTTCTCCGGCACACAGGAAATGACATCATTTCCTGTGCGCCAGAGAAGGAAGCATGAAGACCCGGAATAGCGCGGTGGAGGTGACAGAGCGGCGGCGGCAGCGACACGATAAGTATAATGATCTTTTCATTTACAGGTCTGCCAGAAGCAAGGGGGGGGGCCTGTATACCACTGGGTACCGCTGTATACACAATTGAGGCTGCTGCTTTATATACCACTGGGGCTGCTGCTGTATACACCACTGGTGCTGCTGCTGTATACACCACTGGGGGCTGCTGCTTTCTATACCACTGGGGGCTGCTGCTTTCTATACCACTGGGGCTGCTGCTTTCTATACCACTGGGGCTGCTGCTGTATACACCACTGGGGCTGCTGCTGTATACACCACTGGGGCTGCTGCTGTATACACCACTGGGGTTGCTGCTGTAACACTGCTGGGGCCTGTATATACCACTGGGGAGGCTGCTGTATACCACACTGCTGGGGGCTGTATACCTGTGCTGGGGTCCACCCTCGGCTTATACACGAGTCAATAGGTTTTCCCAGGTTTTGGGGGCAAAAGTAGGGGGGTCGGCTTATACACGGGTCGGATTATACACGAGTATATACGGTACTATCAAAAGATAATGCAAACTGTGGTGGGGGCAGGGTAAGCATTCTGAGCTTTGCTAAATACTACATCTAAGAACAAATAACAACTAATGCACCCAGTAAATTAAGTGATACATAGTTGTAATCAGGGTCTGTGATCCTATATTATTCTGCTCCTAGATAAGGTAGCAAAAACCTGGAGGCACATTCTCTTTCAGGTGTCATAATACAAATTCTGATTTCATAATACAGACTACATACATTTAAAAATATTGTGGATCTCTTATATTTGATCAAGATACCAGAATGGCTGTATAGTCCTTTATGAAATCTTAGATCTCTGCTGACCTAACCAGATTGACTGCTCCTCTGTGTTCCATCTTCCTGACTAAGATTAATTCAATTAAACTAATAAACCATCTTTCTTTTAGTTCCACTCATAAAATGCTCTTGTTAATATCAGGATTATACAATCTCAAGTACAACATCCTCATAAAGTCTAAAGCCCCCGTCACACATAGCGAGATCGCTGATACGTCACAGATTTTGTGAAGTAACAGCGATCTCCCCAGCGATGTCGCTATGTGTGACATGTAGCAGCGATCAGGCCCTGCTGTGAATTCGCTGATTGCTGCACATGATTCAGGACAATATTTCGGTCCTTGGTCTCCCGTTGTGACTGCAAGAGACCAGCAACCTCACAGGCTGGTAACCATGGTAAACACCGGGTATCTAGGAAGCGCGCGCTGCCTAGATACCCGGTGTTTATCATGGTTAACAGCGCTAAGCAGGGAGGACGCTGGTAACTATGATAAACAGCGGGTATCTAGGCAGCGCGTACTGCCTAGATATCCGGTGTTTATCATAGTTATCAGCGTCCTGCCTGCTTATCGCAGCCTGTAAGCAGGGAGGACTCTGGTAACTATGATAAACAACAGGTATCTAGGCAGTGCGCGCTGCCTAGATACCCGCTGTTTATCATAGTTACCAGCGTTTATCATGGTTAACAGCGCTAAGCAGGGAGGACGCTGGTAACTATGATAAACAGCGGGTATCTAGGCAGCGCGTACTGCCTAGATATCCGGTGTTTATCATAGTTATCAGCGTCCTGCCTGCTTATCGCAGCCTGTAAGCAGGGAGGACTCTGGTAACTATGATAAACAACAGGTATCTAGGCAGTGCGCGCTGCCTAGATACCCGCTGTTTATCATAGTTACCAGCGTTTATCATGGTTAACAGCGCTAAGCAGGGAGGACGCTGGTAACTATGATAAACAGCGGGTGTCTAGGCAGCTCGCACTGCCTAGATACCCGGTGTTTATCATAGTTATCAGCGTCCTGCCTGCTTAGTGCAGCCTGTAAGCAGGGAGGACTCTGGTAACTATGATAAACAACGGGTATCTAGGATGCACCAGTATCAGAAAAGACTTTGTCAAAATTTGAATAAAATCCACCTCTATGACAGGAGACATAGGAGGACCCCACTGCTGACACAGAGACATAAAAAAGTTAGACTGCAGTTTGACATAGGCTAGGGTCACACTTAAAACCTGAATTGCGTTCACCGCATCCAGATCCGGATGCGGTGAACGCAATTGTCTTCAGACATTTAGCAATCCGGGAACCGGATTGCTGAAGCCGCAATCCGGTAACCAGATTGCTCAGGACGTGTAATCCTAAACAATCCGATTACCGGATAGTTTGCTCATCCCTGCTGCTGCAGGGATAAGCAAACTGTTCTGTGTTTAGTGAAAGTGTAAATTTAATAAAAAAAAATGTTTGTTTAATGTCTCTAGGGGGTGCCCAGTCCCCCTAGAGACCTTCCACCCACTCCGGTGGGCATATACTGCTGTAATCTGTTATGTATAAAAGCTTAATCCTGTCAGCTGTTGTACAGTTTTATGAATGAAAGCGCCGGGCTCCTCAGAGCTATTGGTATAGTATGTGCGCCGCTCTCTGAGGTCCTGAAGCCACTTACAGTAAGATCTATGGGCAGCGCTGCCCATTGATCTTACTGTAAGTGGCTTCAGGACCTCAGACAGCGGAGCACATACTATACCAATAGCAATAGTATGCGAGCCGCTCTGAGGAGCCCGGCGCTTTCATTCATAAAACTGTACAACAGCTGACAGGAGTCAGCTGTTGTACATAACAGATTACAGCAGTATATGCCCACTGGAGTGGGTGGAAGGTCTCTAGGGGACTGGGCACCCCCTAGAGACATTAAACAAACATTTATTTATTAAATGTACACTTTCACTAAACACAGAGCACTTTGCTTATCCCGTCGGCAGCCGGGATAAGCAAAGTATATGCAGGAACCGCATTGCTCAGGATTACACATCCTGAGCAATCAGGTTCCCACATTGCAGATTACAGAACCACTCCAAAAACTGCAGCGTGCATGATTTTTCACGCAGGCTGCAGAGCCGGAGACGGAAACCGGATTGCTTGTGAAGCAATCCGGTTTTTATCATAGGCTCCTATGAGGAGCGTTTCCTGATCCGGATTTGAGTTTTTTAAAAGCTCAAAACCGGATCAGGTTTTAACAAAAATACCTGTTGTGTGACCCTAGCCATAATCCAAAATTCTGGGTAAGCGTTTTATAGATAGATGAGACCAATACGGGGCTATTGTTTACCAAAAACAGAATGAGGCCTACAAAGAAAAGTACATGGTACCTACAATCAAACATGGTGGAGGTTCAAAGATGTTTGTCTTAATACCTCTGGCACTGGATGCCTTTATTGTGTACAAGGTTTCATGAAATATGAAGATAACCAAGGGATTTTGGATTGCAATGTAGTTCCCATTATAAAAAAGCAGGGTTTGCAACCTAAGTAATGGGTCTTATAGCAGGACAATGACCCCAAATTTTCTTCAAGAAGCCTCCAGAAATAGATGGATACAAAGTGCTGGAGAGTTCTGAAGTGATCTGTAATTACCGTAGTTTGAATCTAAAACACATTGAACACCTGTGAAGAGATCTTAAAATTGCTGGTGGGAAAAGACGCCTTCAAATATGAGAGACCTGAAACAGTTTGCAAAAGAAGAGTGGCCCAAAATTCCAGTTGAGAGGTGTAAGAATCTTATTGATGTTTATAGGAAGTGATTGATTGCAGTTATCTATTCCCAAGGGAGTGCAATTAAATATTAAGTTGAGGGTGCCAATAATTTTGTCCAGCCCATTTTTTGAGCTATGTGCGAAATTTTGTAAATATTTCCTTTTTTCCTCTTATTTTTTTTAGTGTTGTCCAAGTACACACAAAGGAAATCAATATGTGTATACAAAATGTGTAAGTACAATATCTTTCTGAGGGAAATACTTTATTTTCTGCAACAAATTCAAGAAGATTCATAGAGAAAATTAATTGATATACAAGTACATATTACATCTGTGTCGCCCCTGCAGATCCAGACACCACAGAGATGCTGCACCCTGTTAAGGTGTTGTATCCCACTCACTGGTAAGGGGGGTACAGACTGGTACCGGGACACTCAGATCACACTAGAAACGATTGTAGTGTAGTTGGGTATTGTAGGAAGTAGTTAGAGAGAGCACTTGGAGAGGAGTGAGGTCAGGAAGAACACTCATAAATGACATGGGACACATGACAGAGGGTATAACAAGAGAGAGAAACCTCTAGAGCATAGGAGATGACAGTTAGAAGAAAGACAGTTAACAGAGAGAGTGACCAGCTGAGGAGAGGTGGTAGAACAGCTGAGGCAAGTGGAGGGACTAGGCCACCAGGGACATCGGGAACCCAAAAGACTATTGGAGAAGACTGTGGCACTTCAAAGGAGACACAGTCGACAACCGTGCACAGCTGCTGAAAAGGTGGCAATCATAGGGCTAGGGGAGACACTGCATGGGAACCCATAGGAAAAGCCCACAGCCACTGGCTCAGAGCTCTGTGTGACGAGGCGCAAGGCAGGACGGGCGAGGCAAGCGCTGTGTGAGACGACCTGGAAAGGACCAGTAGCTGGATCCCTGCCTAGAACCCAGTGCTCAGCGGGCTGCTACACAAAGACTGTGAGTAAAACACCTGAAGAGTGCAAGTCTGTTGAGAACTTTCCTAACGCAATTAAAGCACCATAAACACAACTACCAACTAACTCAGGTACCTTTGGCCACCTTAGGGGTCAGCCCTACCTATAGAGGGCTTAAGAACATTGCTGCCTCTCAACCATTGGTTCCTAGGAAGATTGTCGAGCAGCCCGCTATAGCCGCAACCTGAGGGTGGTGTCACGTATAAATTAACAAGTATCTCCAGGTCCAGTCATATCAGAATGAACCCTCCAATTAGATCCCTATCCCTAAGAGAGAGAGCCACCCACACCAAACTTTTAATGACAACGCAAGGGTCATGGAGCCAGGTCTCTGTCCCTGTGATCCCCGTAATGAAGCCTCAAGAAAGCCCGCCTCCGAGTATCCTTATGCCCTGAAGGGGCGTGTCACATCCAAAGGATTTTATCAACCAAAAATGAGGTTGAAAATGTTCCAAGGACCAAGTGAAAAGTCTTAAATTATGGCAACAACCATTGCAATACAAATAAGCAAATGGAGCCAAGGCACAAGAATAGCCACTGATATGGCTTCACTGCATCCCCCTTTTTGGCTACCAAAAATCCTTTGGATATAGTATTTACTTGCACATCAATTAATTTGCTGTATGATCTTCTCAACATCTGTGACTCTGATAACCTCCATTATTGAGGAATTCCTTGTATGACTCCGGGAATAAACATCTGACTTACTAAAATAAGTAATACTGTATATTCAAATAAAGAGTTGATTAAAAGAAAAGTGATTCAAACATTTGTTCTATCAGATCCAAGGCAACATTATTAGCTCCAATCTCCTGATAAACTCCAAAGGATAAAAGTGGGAAGAAACCCGTCAAATTATGGAAATATCCTGTATGTCCATAAAAAATTTATATAATCCTCTGTTATTTATTTATTTTTATTTATTTATATAGCGCCATTAGATTCCATGGCGCTTTACATATTGAAAGGGCAGACGAGGACAAGTACAATGTGCATGGACAATCAAATCGTACAGGTACAAGAGGGGAGAGGATCTTGTCCATGAGGGCTCACAGTCTACGAGGAACGGTTTGGGATACAGTAGGAAGGGGGAAGTGCCTACATGAGACGGTGCGGTGAACGGGTCTCATTGTAGGTTGTAGGCTTGTTGGACCTGTTATCTCTATTGATGAAACCAAAATCTACTCTAAATGAGAGCGATAAATGTTCTTCCATCATAACTTTGATCCTTAAAAACTTTGATCCCACCAAAACTTTATTGTATGTACTAAGTTATTATTATTTCTTTAGGTGAGGGAAAGCTGGAAAGGGATAGCCATCGTGTAATGTGGGCACCATAACCTAGGGTGTACTGTAAATGCTTCATTGATAAGTAGGAGATAGTCTCACCCTAGGGAAAGTACCTTGGTACGCCCATTTAGTTTTTTATATTTTTTAGCTTTGTCTATTTTTTATATTATTGATATTATCTTTTGTACCCTTGTCCCTTTAGACTTTTATGAATGTGCTAAATAAATATTGTTTATATTGTTTATTTTATATATTCAACAATATGTTTTTTGTATAGGTATTTTTCTTTGAACAACTCTGATCTTCTCAAACCTATGTATGTTACATAATTTTCTTTCGCAGACAATTTCGAGGATGCCAACACTTTCAGCCATAACTGTATGTAAGTATGGAAAGAGGGCATCAATAACTGAAAAAATATGTTTCACCCACTTCATATATAATTGTAAAGGAAAAAACATAAAATTAATATTAATGTCGGAACTACTACTGAACATCTGTAATCTCCCATGGCCATGGGTTGCACATCTGGAAAAAGACCTAAATAGGTTATGAACCCAGTGCTAAACATGACATATCTTATATAAGGTTGTCTAATTTTTCTATAGCTCTCTATAACACAACTGCAAATTATAATTTATAAATAAAACCAAATAGGATTATGGCCAGAACTTTGTCCCTGCAGATATCCTAAAGAGCCAGCGTACTGATACTTAATTTGTTGCTTCCTCCCACGGGTACAACTACTATCATACTTGTCTGTCATCACTTCAGAGGGGGCATCCTCTCCCCCAGCAATCAGACCAGCAGGAGTTAGCAGCCTTCCTTCCTCCTGGATCCTTTCTCAGCTGCTTTCTCGCAACAACAAGTTTATGCCAAGGCAGTGCCAAAAATACTGCATGCTCAAAGGGGTCCACTGGCATTGTGCACTTCCCTTTAGAATTGGTAAGAAATAAGATTGTAGTCGTCAATGGGAAGAGACTAGTGATAGTAATACTGTCTAAAGAAAAATCAGCTCAGTGCTTATTGTAACTGTCATAGCTACACTGCAGCACTTGGCTAGAAAGGAGCAGTAAGGTTATAGGACAGCTCAGGTCTATACCTTCAACATGGTTCCAATGTGAGTCTACAGGCTAGTATACTCTTGCTTGCAAAAATTGAAGAATGCGCACAGTCTCCTGTGTAGTTTTTGGTGACTACATTAAAAAGCAAGTAATTCTCACTTTGATTAAACGTCATAATTTAATTGTATACCTCCTGGAACAACAGTTTATAGCTAGCTTACCTTACCAATAGCTCTCTTCCTAGGCCAATGATGCCCATCGTTGCTGATGATGTGATGTCCATACATCACTGTAATGGCCAATTGACTGGGAATAACATAGTCTTGGATGATGGTGGGAGATTCACCAGATAACATAATATTGCATTTATAAATCGTTTGGAGTGATGTTTACATAATACTAAAGATGTGCATACATATCTTACCCAAACAGTGCACATTTTGTGTCCCCCATCTCCTTAGAGCAGAATGCTTACATCCGGCCAAAAGCTTCTAACTGAAGAATCACAGCTTTGGGAAACCTTCTTACGTGTGCGCCACATTGGGTTCTTTGAGTCTTAAATGGTAAGTAGAGAAAATCCAAACTGATGAGCGCAGAAAGACTAGTGACCAATATAATTAGCTGAAGCTCCTGATATAAATATTATAAAGACTGCCATATATCATGGGGTCAATGTAAAATGCAGGCGCATCTCAGTATTAGAATGTAATCAAAAAGTTAATTTTTTTATTAGTAAGACTGCCTTCACATTTGCGTTTGTGTCTGCATGCGGAGGACATGCAGACGCAAACACAGGGCAAATGCTGTCATAGTGATGTGAACGCAGCGGAGATTCTTCGCATGCACTCACATCAGTATGGTGGGTATGGGTGGCACGGTGGCTCAAGCTGGTTAGACTGCAGCCTTTGCAGCCCTGAGGTCCCAAGGTCCTGGGTTCAATTGCCTCCAAGGACGCTAAGGTCTGCAAGGAGTTTGTAGTTCTCCCTGTGATTGCGTGGGTTTCCTCTGGGCATTCCAGTTTCCTCCCACATTGTAAAGACATACTGATAGGATGTTTAGATTGTGAGCTCCAAGAGAGACAGCATTACTGATGTATGTAAAGTGCTATGGAATTAATAGTGCTATTAAATGAATAGATAGTATATTATTATATTAGTATGGTGTCCGGCCAGCGATCAGCGGCAGAGATCTCCTCCTCCCAGTCGCCGCCGAGATCGCTGATTGACCACTGGGAGAGATTTGAATGTGATCTTCAGCTTCTCCTGCGCTGTCATGCAGAGGACACTGCTGATCCAGGCATTGTCTGTGCGCTTGCTGATAAAACATGTAATGCACAAAATATGCAACAGTCTGCTGTTTCGGAGGGCAGAGGAGGGCACACTAATTATGCGCATCTGAACGCAACAGCAACCCGAACTGCAGCCAAATGCAGCTACTATGCTTTCCATGTTAAGCATAGAAACGCAGTGCGCATGCATTTGGCTGCGTTCTGTTATGCTGCGTTGCCTAATGTGAACCCGCCCTTAGTTAATAAATAAAGTGAAATGCATATATTATATAGAGTCATTACAGAGTGATCTATTTCAAGTGTTATTTGTGTTAATGTTGATGATTATGGCTTACAGCTCTGAAACGCCCTTTAACATAGCAATATCATATTGATTTGTCCAAAGAAAGAGGCCAGGAAGCCCTGAAACACGTTGACTAATAAATGAATATTTATATTCACCCTTTGATGTCTCATGGAATACGGCAGCGTAGTTTTGAACACTTCATCCTCCCCACTCTATATGCACCATGCTGGGGACTGCAGCAGCCGTGATCTGCTTTTATAGTGCTTGTACCTCTCACAATCACACAAGGTGAAGCCTCTGATACATATTTAGGTAATATCTTATCTCTCAGACCCTTCATCCTCCATGCTTAAATTTTCTGATATAATGATTTTTGGGTTTTTATTGGCTGTAAGCCATAATCATCAACATTTACATAAATAAACACTTGAAATAGATCACTCTGTATGTACTGACTCTATATAATATATGCATTTCACTTTTTATATTGAATTACTGAAATAAATTAACTTTTTGATGATATTCTATCATTGAGATGCATCTGTATATATTTGTACAGTATATTGATTTTCTTATGCCCATAATGTTTCAGAGGGTCCATAGCCTATCAAGGTACATTAATGTAGATGAGATTAGTAACATTATTCCTTAAAGGGGTATTGCACGCTACAAAGATCATCTTGCAGCCAGAATTCCCATTTAATAGTTTTTAATATCAAATAATAAGAGCGACTCCAATATTTTTTGTTTTTGATGATTGGATTAGAAAACGTGATCTTCAATCGGAAGATTTAAAGTGAACCAACCACCTCAGATCACCCTAATACACAGTTAGTACATGTCTCTGCACCCTAAGGATACCTTTCCAGCACTGTTTTTGTGTAAAATCTTGCATTAGTATAACTGATATAAAGACTTTATAAAGTTACTAGCCTGAAGACTTCTGGGCGTATCCCTCCTTCTGTTATACTTCAGGGCTGTGCATTGCATGCTGTGCTCCCCCTCCCTCTGTGCCTGCTGCCCTGCCCTGATGGGTGTGATCGTTATCTCCTCTGCACAGAAGGGAGGGGGAGCACAGCCATGCAATGATGCACAGCCTGAAGTATAACAGAAGGAGGGATACGCCCCAGAAGTCTTCAGGCTAGTAAGTTTATAAAGTCTTTATATCAGTTATACTAATGCAAGATTTTACACAAAAACAGTGCTGGAAAAGTATCCTTAGGGTGCAGGGACATGTACTAACTGTGTATTAGGGTGATCTGAGGTGGTTGGGTTCCCTTTAAAGAGAACCGTTCAGCAGCATTTTACTGAGGTGAAGATATAAGCTTTGTGTATTTTCTTTAATTTGCATTTGAAGTTTTCTTCTATTCATATCTTCGGCCATCGAGGCGGACTGTGGGGTGGGACTGGCTGTAAGGATCTTCAGCTCTGTTCTTGCACCTCCACTGCCTCTGGGTGTCTTTTATTCTTCCTTATTTAAATGTCATGCTGGCGTAGTCCTAGCTGCAATTGGCACTTGCGCAGATTGATCTGTTGGTGAGTTTCAGTAAAATGGCTCCAGCAGCAATGAGTAATCTGCACATGTGCAGCCCCCTGCACCATTTTACTGAAGCTCTCCATAAGATCTATACTCAGCTAGGACTGCAACAGTGAAAAATTAACAAAACAGACACCCAGAGGGCGTGGAGATGCCAGAATAGAGCTAAAGACCCTTCCACCATTCCTGCCCCACAGGCACACCACCATGCTATATAAAGATATGAATAAAAGAATACTTCGATTATATATTACAGAAAATATACAAATTAGATTTCTTCACCTCAAGCATCATTTTAATCAGTATGACTCCGCCAATATTGCCTTGTTTTTTCACTACTTAGCTGACAGCTTCTTTTTAACCAAAATATACCTACAGTTTGGCACTTCTATTTAAGCACCAATCCAGCATTTTTTAAAGTGCTGGAGTGATACTTTAACTGTAAGTCCCCCTTTCTCTCTCCTATACTCTCCTGCTGCCATCTTCATCTGTTTCCAGCGTTGCTCCCGTTGGGCTCTGTTGATCTGTGACTTGTTGACAGCTCTAGTGCTTCATGGAGCGTGCTGGAGGTCAACAATCAATACGTCTATTGTGTGCCTTATTATGGCATCATTCCTTCTCTCATACAGTTACATTGATTGTGTCTGTTTTAACTTTGGTGGTGCAGGAATGGAGCAGAGCCAAAAAAGGATGAAAGCGGTGAGTGTAAGACAATGGGCAGTTAGATTTAAAGCGCCACTACAGCAGTGAAAAAATGCTGGAGTGGTTATATAAAGAGGACCTGTCACCCCCCCCATGGATTAGCACTGAATGGAGCATCATGTCTGCTGGATTCAGGCAAGGGGTCCCCCATGGCTCTGAGGGGTTGCTACCCTGATATATAGGCTTATAAAACTTAGTGATTTTCCATGGAGGCGGGCCCTTGTGCTTGAGGCAGCTTGTCCACGGGGGCATTTCACGCCCCCTGTGCCTCTGTGCCGCCCATGTCCTCCTTCCCTTCATGTCCTCCTCACTCTGCCCATCCTTGTGGTGTTGATGCAAGCAAAGAGCGAACTTGAGGTTGAGGTGCATGCCCTGCCTCCCGCTATGATGTCGTCTCATTTCCCCTCCCTGCTCCGTAGCACAACACGGAGCAGGGTGGGGAAATGAGAGGAGGTCATAGCGGAAGGCAGGGCATGCAGCCTCAACCTTGCTCTGCGCTTGGGTCAACACCACAAGGACGTGCAGAGCGAGGAGGAAATGAATGGCACGAGCGAGGCAGCGAGGACATGGGTGGCACAGAGGCGCAGGGGGCGAGAAAAACCCCTGTGGATGAGCTGCCTCAAGCACAAGGGCCCGCCTCCATGGACTTCTACTGTAAGTTTTTATATGTCTATATTCCGGTGTAGCAGCCCCACAGAGCCATGGGGGACCCCTTGCCTGAATGCAGCAGACATGCTGCATTCAGTGCTGGACTTAGATTCTAATCCATGGGGGGGAGAGTGACAGGTCCTCTTTAAATGAAATATTATGTCAAAATTATTTTGTATGATGGTAAGAGTCATAATGTAAAATCTTTAGGGGGCACTATATCAATATTCTCTGAATTGAATGTGTCAGGGTGGATTATATGTTAAAAGTTCAATTTATAATTCAAGGAAATGGAAAATTGCATTTTATCCCCAGTTGTAAAAGGGACATTTAGCAGAAATGTCAGAGTCTAGAGACATTGGTCCTGCGTGCTCGACATTCCAGTGACCACCTTGCACTCTTTGAAGAGTGGATCACTATCATTCCCTAAAGATTAACTACCAGTTTTTGACATCTTCGCCTATGACATGTCTGGGGCAGCTGGGAAATAATCCTATGAATGCTTCTGTTCTAGGACTGTCTAAGAAATGACGTTCTGCAGAGAAAACTTATGTTACTTTACTCAATTTAGGTAAATTTATCACTGCATTGTAAGGAAGCTAATACTTTTTCTAAGAATCATTCCCTGTCTGCAATTAAAAGCAATTCAAATATGTCCCTGTATTGAACTGCTGTTTACTTAGAAAAGGCAGATTTGATCATATTTGATTTGATGAAATTAGTCTTTTTCAGGTAGTGTACACTGGGACCTGAAGCAAAGCAGAGAAAAGTTTACATCAATAAAGCAAACAGTTATTTCAAGGTTTTGCCTAATAACATTTATAAAACATAGAGACTGTGGTGTGGCAACCATCTATATTGTAAATGGCCGGTATGTATCACACAGGTGGAGGACTGCTGTGATGTAAATCTGAAGGTTGCTCTGGGACTTGTAGTTCCACAAGATAGTCATGCATTCAGATTATATACGGTATGCTGAGAAGACATGGGTGTATCTCATGTGTCACTTGCTTCAACGATGGGTATGTCTAATGCAATATCAAGTGACTGTTGACTGCATTTTAAGCTGGGTATTGCCAGGTCTTGCAAGTGAGCTGGACATGCTGAAGATAGAATGTGTGTTTGGAGCATGCCATAGCTCTGGAAGAGGTAACGGACTGGAAATCCTTGTGCTCACTGTTCGGGATCAGTAAAAGGAAACTATCTCTGCCTACATCTCTGCTCCCCAGACTCATCGCTATTTGGTTACAGTGTCTTTTTTTCCTTTGGTCATACTGCACCTGCCAATCACAGTAAGGCTGCGTTCACACGCTGCGTATTTTATCGCGTTTTTTTACGCGCGTCTTTTCAAGGGGAAAAACACGCGTAAAAAAAAGCGCGAGAGAACAACTCAATTCAACTTCAATTGCGCTTTTTTACGCGCGTTTTTCCCATGGCTTATAATGGGGTCTATGGAAAAAACGCGCGTAAAAAAACTGGAAAGAATTGACATGTTCATTCTTTTTACGCGCGCGTTTTTTGCTCCAAAAACGCTGCGTAAAATTACGCGACGTCTGAATGGCACAAAGTGAATGTCCATTCACTTTGCTGGGAAACGCAGACGCACATGCGTTTTTGGGGCAAATACGCGCGTAAAAAAACGCGCAAAATACGCAGCGTGTGAACGCAGCCTAAGACCATTATCAACGATAGATATGGCATTACTATGACTGACAAGCAATCCAAGCATGTTTATTGGCTGAAGGTCAGTCAGGAAATATGCTTTTCAGCTCACTCAATTATGACAAGTAAAATCCCAAAAATTCGCCGAGTAAAGAGCATCGTGAATACCGTACTATCCATGCGAATAGTAACGAGTATACCTGCTCATCACTATTCATGACATTTGGGCATGATTTGGACTGTTCTGTTGGCTGCACAACTCTCCATTTGGCAATTGTGGTAACAATCAGATTTCTGCATGTGATTATTTTTCTCATTCAATTGCTGATTTCTCCGCTACATGTGATCATTAATGCCTGTTGTCTCATGGGTGTTCAGTAATATAGTGTGTTTTGAAACAATTTTAATTGTTTTTAAATATTCTTGTTTCCTGTTGTTTTGGACTACTCAATAAAGTATTATTTTGTATTTAGTATTTAGTGATCATCCTTTCTTGTCTTATGTGGCTTTTTCTTTTTTTTTGTATTCTTCTGCACACATATTGGGGATAGATCCAATTCTATGACCTTGATAGCGCCCTCAGAAAAGTTTTTTCTGCTTCATCCATATTAACTGCACTGACCAGCAAATAGTCAATCACAGACACTCAAACTCTGTGAGAACCTCTGTGATTGGCTGTTGCAGTCAGTGCATTTCGGTGATTGTTCTTGATTAGTGTATGTAACCCTTTCTCATGTACAGCACCATGGAATGAATGGTGCTCTATAAATAAATAAATAATAATAATAATAATAATTAGTGTATGGCAACCAACCTGCTGTGATAGGGTGTTAAATAAACAAATGATATAAAAAAGTGTGGGGCTTCGCAGTATTTTTAAGTCTATCCCAGTGAAAGTAGACAGCTGTGAGCTGCCACCGTCAGCTGCGTAATTTTTCATTGGCTGGCAAAAAAAAAAATGCATGGTCTCCAGCCTATTTTGAATTGCCAGCCAAGGTAAAACTAGACAGCTGAGGGCTGATATTCTCAGCGGGGTGAGAGTTCATTGTTTTAGGCCCCCAACCCTAAAGAATAGCAGCCTGCAGCCACCCCTTAAAATGCCGCATTCATCATAGCGCCATTTCCAGGCACTTTAACAGACTCTTCCAGCGGCCCTAGTGGCGGTGGCACACTGGGTAATAAGGGGGTATCATCAGCTTTGTATTGCCAGCTGGTATCATGGCAAGAAAAAATACATCCACTCCCTGTGGTCACTGATCACTGAATGACAGCACAGAGACTTGCGGTATAGTAAGCAGTGAGGTCACTGTTGCCATAGCAACAGCATTTACTATAGCAAAGGTGACCTCACCGCTTACTATATGACAGTGCTGAGACCTGCGCTATAGTAAAACAGTAAAGCGCAGGTTTCAGTGCTGTCATATTATAAACAGTGAGATCACCATTGTCATAGTAACCGCTGATACCTATGTATACAAATGGAACAGGGAAAAGGAATGGCTGCTCAACCACAATTACTTACGGCTCCTTGGCATCCGTGTATTGTGGATTGGCTTCCACTTGATGCATATGAATAAAGACATTCCCAGTGCCAGATTCGAGATCTCTTAGCACTTCTTTATTGGAGTTAAAAATATAAAAACATCAGATGATCCCACACAGGGGGTCAGTAAACACTAGACGCCATTCAGGGGAACCCCCTAATTGTTGGTGAACATAAAATGACACATACACACATATATATATATATATATATATATATACTTTTTAAAACCAAGACATCTGTGATTTATTCGTATTCAGACTCTTAACCTTTAGCCTGCCTAAAATCCGCAGCTCAATTCCATCATATTACAAAGGTAAATATCACATAGGTTTGCACTTTTAGACAGTAATGATCCGCAATAAAATAACCTCACAATTCCAGAGTGTGCAGCATTGAAGGAAATAAAAAACAATTCTAATATTGTCATCAGATCCTCGGACAAGGGTGGCTCGGTGGTCGTTCTGGATTCCAGGTTATATAAAAAGGAAATCATGGAAATTTTGTCTGATTTGACCTCTTACCGTCCCTTATCTGAGGATCCTACTAAAATTTTCCTAAAGGATTTGTCTGATTTGGTGAATGAAGGTATGGCATTGGGTGCAATTAATCAGAAAACTAAACATTTTTTGCTTGTGGATTAACCGATTTGTCCTGTTTCATGCCCTCCCCAAGCCACACAAGTAGACATTCCTCCCACCTTTTTGGCCGATCGTAGCAGGTATTGGATCCCTATACGAGAGGATATCTGAGTGGGTGGATGTCAGGTTGTAGGTCTGCAATTCATTAAATGGGACAAACATTCTATATGGCTGACATGTGATATGGAGAATGTGTATTCTTCTATTTCCCACAATAAAGCAATTGTGGTGGTCTTCCACATCCTGTCATCAACTAACATTCTTGATGATGCTGAAAAGGAGTTCCTTGTGATGTGTCTGGAGTATCTTCTCAAAAGAAGCTTCTTTAAATGTGACGGTGATTATTTTATTCAAACATGCAGCTGCCCTATGCGAGCGAAATTTTAATCGTCATTAGCGAATTTGTATATGCATCAGTTGGGGGAGGAATTCATCTTTGATTCTGACCGTCCATTTGTTGAGTACATTTGATGGTATGGGAGATACATCGACGATATGGTCCTTATCTGGACTGTACCGTCTGGTGTATCTCCCGTACCTACTCCCCAGTACCTGGTGGAGAATTTTCAGCTGAATGATTATAATCTTTCATTAAATTTAGAGTTAAATGATGACAAAGCACCTTTTTTGGTTTTGATCCTTATAGGGGATAAAACAACGGGACAAGTGGAGTGCAGATTATTCAGGAAACGTATTAACTGTAATTCCGTACTCGGAGCTGATAACTGCCATCTTGGACATGTCATAAAAAATCTACCATTAGGTGAATTCATAAGAGCAAAAAGAAATTGCTCCAGGATGGCAGACTACCAGGATGAGTTTGTCACTATGGAAAAGAGATTGTTTTCCAGGGGATATAAACCCTGGATACTGGACAGGGCAAGAAAGATTGTTGATAAGAAGAGTCAGAAATCATTGTTGAAAAACAATGATATTAACAATGACAACTGAATTTTTGACAGTGATCAGCCCAGAAGAATTGGGAAGTAATGGAAATGTAAAAGATAGAAACCTTATGACATTTTGCCCACTTTCGTAACTTCTTTTAGTTGCAATTTTGGGGAAATCAGGAAGATATTGGATAAAAACATGTCAATATTATACCAGGATGATCTCCTTCATGAAATTCTTTCCAGGGGATGGAGAACAGTTGCCAAAAAAATCACCTGATATAGCCAGTATTATCTCCCCAAGCACTGTCACTAGTTAGCCAACTAAAACTCTGACTTGACTCAATTATAAGGGATCTTTCAAATACGATGGCAACAAATGTAACTTATGCCATCATATTGGATTGGGTTCGGTTTTTCACAATAATGTAACAAATAAAAAAATTCCTAAAAAAATCATACATAAACTGTAATACCACACATGTTCTCAATATGGCAACATGTGTGAAATGCAGTAAATACCATATAGGATGTACGACTCATACCTTGAAAAAGAGAATAGCCGAATACATTTCAGCAGCCAAACCCAATTCCAATACACCCTGAACCAGCATGTCTTGTTTATCCAGACATTTTAAAGATGTCCATGGGGGAGATTTTTCATCTTTAAAAGTGAAGGGCATTGGAAAAGTACCACACCCATATAGGGCGGAGATTGGGAGAGATGACTTCATAACCGCAAAATATACTGGATATTAGAGTTGGACGCATTTCATACTAATGGATTGAACTTCAAGGGAACCTAACCTCAAAAAATGAGCCCCCAGGCTCTTTTAACCTGTCCCTGCACGATGGTAATCCATTTCTATCCATCCCTTTGTGTCCATAAAGCGCTATTGTAAATTTTATAAAAGTTCTTTTTTTACCTGTGGATCTGTGGCTTCTCATTATATGAGAAGCCGCAAAAGGCGGCCTTTTGTGCTTCTCCCCGCCGCCGGCGTGTTAATTATGCACGCCCATATGGGCGTGCTATAGAGCAGAGACAGTGCTTGTGTTGCAAGGGGGCGGTAAAGGCGATATGACACGATTTTCCCTTCTATTTTTTATGTTTTCCCTTCTATTTCCTCCTTCCTCTCTTGATTGACAGCTCTGGCTTCATAAAGCCAGATAAACATGAAGAAAAATGGAAAACCAGCAGGAAGGATGGTGTACTTAAAATATTGGCCCCAATATGAAGCACAAAGCACCTGCACTTGGTTTGAACATTCATCCTGTGCTGACAAAGTCCCTTTAGTTGACTTGAGCTGGTTGTAATGCTAACCAAAAATACTGTTGAAATCAATGAAAGTTGCAAGAACTTCGTAGTTTTTAGCTATTGTATGTACTTCAGTGAGCCACTGATTGTAATGTTCTGATACATCACCAGAGATTTATAATGTCTCCTTCAGATGGATTTCCTATTGCAAAAGATCATTAAAGGGGTTGTTTTATCAATGTTTGTGGAGTGTGCCGTCCTGACTGCTTGGACATAATTTTGGGTGATACTGCTTAGTAGGCTTAAAAAGAATTAATAAATAAATTATATTAATCTCTGCTGCTCCTTTTGAAGAGCTGCCCAGGTGCCTTGATATTCTTCATGGTTTCTTAACCAGCTAGGACTGGCATTTAACAACTACAGCTAGTCACTGTCTGCAACTGGGACCAATATATGACCGCTATGGCCATTGATCAACTGCGGAAGTTGTATCGGCATGGCAAAGACAGAATGCACACAAATGTATCCTGTACTTCATGTTCTTCCTGTGCAGTTCCCTACAAAAGTATTTTTTCTTCCAAGACCAAGGTGGTGGTAAAAGTTTTGTTTTCTAAAACGTACAGTATGCCTAATTCAATCATGGTTACAAGCTATTTTGAAATGCCATGAGGCACACCGCTGAGATGCTCCTTATACTGTAGGAGGTTTGCATAACATACGGCCCACAGGCTATATACAGCATGCCAAAGGATGTTGTGCAGCTCAAGGATCTGTCTGGTTTGTGATTGCTCCTCCTCGGATATTCATACTTATTTATGTCTGAAAGATGTAAATAGATTTGAACACTGCATCGCCTTGACTGGAGCAGAGAAAGAATTTGTCCGCCACACCCCAAAGGTTAGCGGCATGATTAGGTGAGCATGCTGCTGACTTCATCATACTGATGCTGGGGTCAAACAGGCAAAGGAGAGGCTGTTACTGGTAAGCTCTCTATGGAGGAGCTGAAATTAAAATGTCAAGTTATTTTGGATGGGGGGACAAGGGAGGGAAGAGTTGCTACCACGTGAGCGCATATTGTGACAATTTTGTACGTTATGAAGGCAATTTGGGATATTATGGGCAATTTAGGACATGATTAGGCAATTTGGGACATTATAGGGAACACTTTGTGGCAAATTGGAACATTATGAGGCAATTTGTTACATTATAGGGCAATGTTAGATATCATTGGGCAATTATTGGTTATTGTTAAATGGGGCAGAGTATAGCAAGGGAAACTGGGGTTGGGGACTTGGAAAGAGGCAGTTTGGGGAAGATATGGAAAGGGTCACTATGCTGGGAGACATTATGATGAGGGATGGTGTGTGGGATATAATGTGGGGGGATATTATATAGAGGGGCAGTGAATGGATATTTTGGAAAGGGGCAGTATGGGGTGGATATTATATAGAAAAGCAGGTTAGGGGAATAATTTGGAGAAGGTCAGTGTCTGGCAGGTATTTTGGAGAGAAGCAATGTGGGGTGCTGCATTCATGTACTAAAAGTGATTCTAGCACTGCATTAATTTACTGACAGTGCTTCTGATGCTGAATTCATGCCCTGTGCTGTTTCTGGCACTTCATTCATATACTGATGTTGTCTCTGTTACTGCACTTATGTACACTACTAACAATTGTTTTGGTGCTGCATTCATTTACCCCTGGTGGTTCTGGCTCTGAATTAATGTACTGATGCTGTTTTTGGCAATGCATTCTTGTAATGACAGTGGTTCTGATGCTGCATTAATGTACTCATGGCAGATCTGCTGCTGCATTCATGTAATCATGGTGGTTCTTATCCTGCATTCATGTGCTGACAGTGGTTCTGATCGGGTACACATGTAGCAATCTATAACATGTTTTATGGCTATGTTAAAACTTAAAAAGTGTCAAAACCCAGAGTCTCGAGATTATAAATTAGATTTGGCAAGATTTTGCTCTAAAAAATTCAGTTTAAGTTAGCATGTGGTCACTCTGATTTTTATTTTTAGCAAAAACTAATCATAAACTCTCCAAAGCCTTCTCAAATACTCAAAATGTGGTTATGGTTATATATTCATGTAACTACCTCTTTAAAAAAAATGTGCAGCATTTGGGATTGGTGCAGTATGGCATTGGGGCCCTTGGACAGAAAAATGTTGTGGATCCCTTCTGTATGGCCTGTACCCACTCTGGTGGCGCCAGCTGTCATTTCATATAATAATACTTACACTCCAAAGCTACACTGTGTGCAGAATTATTAGGCAAGTTGTATTTTAGAGAATTATTTTTATTATTGATCAACAACTTTGTACTCAATCAACCCAAAAGACTCATAAATATAAAAGCTTAATATTTTTGGAAATTGGAGTGGGGTTTTTTAGATTTGGCTATCTTAGGAGGATATCTGTTTGTGCAGGTAACTATTAATGTGCAGAATTATTAGGCAAGTTAATAAAAAACAAATATATTCCCATCTCACTTGTTTATTTTCACCAGGTAATCTAAAACTGCACAAAATTTAGAAAAAAACATTTCTTACATGCAAAAAAAAAATCCCAAAAAATTAGTGACCAATATAGCCACCTTTCTTTATGATGACACTCAACAGCCTTCCATCCATAGATTCTGTCAGTTGCTTGATCTGTTTATGATCAACATTGCGTGCAGCAGTCACCACAGCCTCCCAGACACTGTTCCGAAAGGTGTACTGTTTTCCCTCCCTGTAGATCTCACATTTTAGGAGGGACCACAGGTTCTCTATGGGGTTCAGATCAGGTGAACAAGGGAGCCATGTCATTCATTTTTCTTCTTTTAGACCTTTACTGCCGGACTCGCTGGGGAGTAGTTTGATGCATGTGATTGAGAATTGTCCTGCATGAAAATAATGTTTTTCTTGAACGATACCGACTTCTTCCTGTACCACTGCTTGAAGAAGTTGTCTTCCAGAAACTGGCAGTAGGTCTGAGAGTTGAGCTTCACTCCATCCTCAACCCGAAAAGGTCCCACAAGTTCATCTTTGGTGATACCAGCCCATACCAGTACCCCACCTCCATCTTGCTGGTGTCGGAGTGGAACTCTCTGCCCTTTACTGATCCAGCCTCTGGCCCATCCATCTGGCCCATCAAGAGTCACTCTCATTTCATCAGTCCATAAAACCTTTGAAAAATCAGTCTTAAGATCTTTCTTGGCCCAGTCTTGACATTTTATCTTATGTTTCTTGTTCAAAGGTGGTCGTTTTTCAGCCTTCCTTACCTTGGTCATGTCCCTGAGTATGGCACACCTTGTGCTGTTTAATACTCCAGTAACGTTACATCTCTGAAATATGGCAAAACTGGAGGAAAATGGCATCTTGGCAGCTTCATGCTTGATTTTCCTCAATTCATGGGCAGTTATTTTGCGCCTTTTTGGCCCAACATGCTTCTTGTGACCCTGTTGGCTATTTGCCATGAAACGCTTGATTGTTCGGTGATCACGCTTCAAACGTTTGGCAATTTCAAGACTGCTGCATCCCTCTGCAAGACATCTCACGATTTTGGACTTTTCAGAGCTCGTCAAAACTCTCTTCTGACCCGTTTTGCCTAAGGAAAGGCATTTGCCTAATAATTAAGCACACCTTATATAGGGTGTTGATGTCATTAGACCACACCCCTCCTCATTACAGAGATGCACATCACCTGATTTACTTAATTGGAAGTTGGCTCTCAAGCCTATACAGCTTGGAGTAGGACAACATGTATAAAAAGCATCATGTGATCAAAATACTCACTTGCCTAATAATTCTGCACACAGTGTATTCTACAAACATCTGGATGGACATCATTTTCCTTAGCAAAATCAGTTGTTTGTTGGAGATTCTGGGAGACAAATCTATAACGATCAGCTGATCACATTGATGGCTTTAATATAGAAACAATATTATATTAGATAATGGAAAAGTCTTCCATGTAATGGCTAATAATAATTGAATAATTTTGACCACTTAGAAATTATGGACGAACAATCAATCAACAAGTCCATTAGTATTCTATTGTCTGATAAAATATGATCTGTTAGCTTAGATTTTTTTCAACCTTTGCTGGCTACAAGTTGAAGAAACGAATGACCAGATACGAAGAAACATTTGTAAACTGGTTACATGGTTTACATCCAGTGGAAGATTGATCAACTCCTTTCTGGCTGTTTAGAGTTGTATTTTTGGACAGAACCACAGATCCGTCTTGGTCATCAAATTCAATCCTTTGATATTGGTTTTGGTCAATCTCTTCTCTGAGGAAAAATTATATAAAGAGAAATGTAATATGGGTTAAACTTAGTAAAGGTAAAGCATACAACTTTTGCAATTACCGTACTTTTGTTCTTCTTCATACTATATCTCAGTGTCCATGCATCATGATTTAGCCTAATTCAAAACCTGTTGTTGAAAATGAAGTAGATATACAGTAGGAACATTAAAATAACTAACTGAACTTAACTTCTAAAAATGTTCTTGAAAAAAAAATAGCCCATTGGAATGAAATTATCCAAATAATAAATTACTGTAATAATTTTGGAAATATTTATACAGTAGTGGGATTAGATTTGGCAGGAATATTGAAGTGCACCAGACACATGTTAATGAAATTAAGAAAAATATCCCCTCTGGAATTAGTAAAATTGCTGAAAATTTGTTAGAAGAGACATTTTGTTGATAAATACTTTTAGTATATGATAATGAGGTTTGGCAATGATATATCTAGTAGATATCTGCCAGTAACCACATCTTTGATTTGGGTAGCTATATTATTCTTACACAATGGGAAGTCAATCTGATGCTATACAGATGTCCAGCTTTGATCTGTTGTATACATGGCTTGGAATAAAGGTCCCACAAGTGCATCGATCCTACAGCCAAAGAGTCTGTAAATCATCTCCATCTATCATTCAGTTATCCTGTCAATTCCTCATTTTTTTTTTAGAAAAATCTCAAGGTTAGAACTCAAAATTTGAAAAAAAAAAGAAATCATAGACATGTCATAACATATCAAATGAGGATTATCAGATGCTATAATTTCCGAAGACTCTGACACATGGTAATAGTTAAGCTGAAGTCAGTGTTTAGGTATAGGTATAAATTTGTATCTACTTATTGGGCCACCTAGGCTTTGTTTCAGTACAACCCTACTAATGAGCTGCCACATCCACATCCAAAGATAATACAAGTTCCTACTGGGAGAGCTGCTGACTGTAGAAATGTCCACTTGATTATTTTGGAGCGTAGCTGATGATTGGTGATTGGAGCCACTGGTAATACCGTTGGCAGCTATTGATTGTCTCATTGTTTGATCTATGATGTAGATTTATCAGACATTCAAGAGTTATTGTCTGGTCAACTCACGTTTTCAAGGCTTTTCTTACAGTAAAATAATTTCTAAAGTTCAGAAACAACAATATATTTTATTCTTGTTGGTTTGGCAATGTTGTGGTCTACACGTTTAACCTTTTGTATTAGTAGTTCAATTGAAATTTGGACGTGAAGAAACTGCACCTTTTTGCAGCATTTTGCTTTTAGCCCATCCTTTTTAGCAGGGGCGTAACTACAATAGGTGCAGGGGTTGCGATCGCACCCGGGCCCTGTAGCCTAGGGGGCCCCAAAAGTCCCTTTGGCCTATATAACAAGACTAATACTATTAAATATTTGCAATAATAGGGGGCCCTGTTGAAGCTTTCGCATCGGGGCCCCTGGTCCTGAAGTTACGCCACTGCTTTTTAGGAAGAGATTTTCAATGTTTCAAACAAAACAAAAATGAATAAAAATCTACACATTTAAATGTACAGGTTAATTTTTTCACATCTGGTTAAGCAGGGATAAGGCATGCATATCACCTACTGAAGCCTTTCGGGGAGGATAATAAATTTTCAGTAGAGAGAACAGAGGCATCAATGATATCATCCCATTCATATATATCTTATAAAGCAACACAAAACCAGGACGCAACAAATGATGGAGGAAGAGCAGAAATTTGTAGATGACCTTCGCAACCCTGGAGCTGTTTGGGATGCTCAATGTTACTTGCAGCATGATGGGAGAAGTGGAAGAAGAAGGAGGATGAGCAGCAGGTATGAAATTGATGATGATTATGCCAATATTGTCCATGACGAACAATGTATGCAGTGGGGTGTGGAAAGTGAAACAACTGTGCCCTTGGTCATAGTAGATAGCATGGCAAGCTGTATAATGCTAAATTGCATGTAGAATGACAAATGTATCATTATGATAACGCAAAAAATTGACTATTGGATAACCATGCCTTTGGATTGTCCCTATAAAAGCAAAATGGGGAAACTTTTTATTACAATAATAAGCTATTTTCCTTGTTTAGTGACGCTTTCAACAAACAGATGTGGCGCCCTGAGGGTCCAGTCACCACAGAGGTACTGCATCTCAGCCAAAGGTGTGTTACCCCACTCACGGGTAAGGAAGGGGCACTACCCAGTACCCACACACACACATCAAATACCACCCCACTCCAGGCCAGAGGATCTGGGCCGACCCTATTGAGGGAGGGCCCCATCTCAGGCTGGAGGGTGAGTAGGTAGAGGGAGTGGGAGGAAGTAGTAAGTAGGGAGTAGAAAGGAGAACAGAGAGAAGAAGAGTGGAGAGAGAACAGGACAGGCATCCTGGGGACTGGAGCCACAGAGAGACTCATCCCAGGGCAGTGGAGAGTTAGAAGGAGCAGACAAGAGAGAGAGGGTCCCAGGGGCACAGGAAGTGGGGAACCCACCCGTGGAGGCCAAATACACTGCCGACTGGAGCCGCATGGAGGGACTAGGTCGCAGAGGGGACCGGTCCCCAGCGGTGTAACTAGACTTCATGGTGCCCGGGGCAGAGATCTATTCTGGCGCCCCCCCCCCCCCAGTGGGTTAGCCGTCAGCTTTCAGCCCCGCCGCCCCTGCAGCCTTGGTGTTGAGGAGCGGAGGGGGGGGGGAGGTGCAGTCAGTCTCAGTGGGCCCACTTAACGCATGCTGGATATATATATATAACACAGTATATATATATATATATATATATATATATATATATATATATATTCATGTGTATAACAGGCTGTGGACCACAAGATTACTATTATATTGTGCCCCCAGAATGCCATCATACTGCCATTCTATGCCCCAGGCTCAGCCTGCACCACCTCCACACACTCACCTCTGAGGCGATGCTGGGCTCTGGAGTATGCGGTGCCGATGTCTGGCTGTGGAACACAGAGGAGAGGAGATGAGGATGGGCGACGAGTCTCTTCTGTGCGTTCCACACACCGCCCGCAGGAAGAGGAAGTGAGGGGGCGGAACGGGGACCCTCTTCTATGCGGTCCACAGTGTGGAACGTCCGCAGCAGTGGAAGTGACAGCCCGCGGAGCGGGAACTGGCAGCCGGCGGCCGCAAATAATGAAGTGTGCACCATACCATACCGTGCCGGTATGAGATAATAAATAATACCGGCGCGGGGCGGGCTTTGTTTGAGGAGCGGGGGGGGGCTGTGGGGTGCCGCCGGCGCCCCCCTCTGAGTTGCGCCCGGGGCAAAGGGTCCGGCTGCACCCCCTAGATACGCCCCTGCCGGTCCCAGACTGGCGGAGAGACTGTAGGACTCAACTAGCAAACTGGAGGCTGCAGTATCTTCATGTGCAGTAGCCACATCCACACAGACTCGCTAAAAAGGCAGCCACATAGGGTCAGGGGACAGAGAAGATGTTTCCCGACAGGACCCAAGGCCGCTGGCTTGGGACACTGTGTCTGAGACACAGGGCAGGGGCGTGAGAGCCAGCGCAGTGAGACAACCTGGAAAGGTACATGAGAAGGGTGTCCCGATAAAGTGCACCCAATCTAGTTGGGGAGTTGACTGGATCATCGACCCGGAGGACACAGTACCTGGCTGGCTGTTGTAACCTGGAGAACTGTGTGTAAAGTGTGAAGATTGCACCCCGCAGTGTCCTCAGTTTATTACCCATGCCCTCAGGCCTGCACAGTCACTATCACCACCATCCAAAATGTTGCTACATCTGCCCTGGGGCCCCATTCCACCCGTGGGGAGCTGTATGTACCATCTTTGCTGCATCACCAACTGCCCCAGTGGTCCTGAATCGCAGCGTCGGCCATCCAATTGCCAAATAACATGAGTGGCATCATAACTTAATCCTAAATAAACAATTATCCCCATTTCATGACACGGCCAGGGCCATAGAGTCAGGTCACAGCCCCGTGACCTCCCCAAACAACTCTCTAAGGCTAGGGTCACACTTGCAGATTTTACATGCGTTTTTGGAGACCTGCGTTTTTAAAAACGCATGCAAAAACTCACCCATAGGCCCCATGCAAAAAAGGCATGCCCCAATAGCAAAAACGCATGCTCCAATAGCAAAAACGCATTCCTAAAGTGTCATGCGTTTTTGGCATGCGTTTTTGCACTTAAGTGAGGAGCTGCCTTCAAAAACCATGCAAAAACGCATGGTATCATTTAGTACATTTAGACACTTTCAAAAACGCATGCGTTTCTCATAGGGGCCCATGTTAAAAAAAACGCATGCGTTTTCTAAAAAACAACATGCGTTTTTGAAAAAGCATAAGCAAAAAGCTGCTTGCAACATTTTTTGGTGCTGATTTAAAAACGCATGCAAAAACGCAGGGTGTCATCAAACACCTTAAAAAACTCATGCAGAAATGGAAAAAAGCATGCAGATACTCATGGGTGCCTAAAAAACTCATGCCAAGTGTGACCCTAGCCTAACCTGGTTTTGAGTACCCCACAGCCCTGGCGGGCATGCCACACACACCTTCTGCCTACTTGTCTGACCATCTCTGCTCCCCACATATGTAATGCTCACTACCTGTGCCAAGGCAGCAGCAGCAGTCAATGCAGTATTCATGACATAATGGAGTAGATGTGTTTTCTACCACTGTATCAACCTAACATACTTCTGCAAATATAGACACACTGTCAACAGCCAAATTCAGTGGTTCATGAAATGTGTACTTTTTGCAGAGGATACCCTGTGCCCGAACCCATAAACGTCTTGGTCAGCGGACTGTAACAGTGACAAGAACCAGCACAGTTTTCCATGGGCATACTGCCTTGTCCTGCCTTTAGTGTCCTGTCAGAAAGGGTACTTAACATAGCAAGTGAATTTTTCACACTGAAGCATCCCAGATTGTCCTCTACCAGTGTACCAAACTTTCATTTGTCAAAAATAATAAGTCATGAATCAGTGGCAATTTTCAATTTCCTATAGCTTGTGCAATGATTAGATCAGCCATAGCATCTGATTGCCCACCCATTGTGTTCTACACTGTTATGCTGCCATCAGAGCCAATGCCCCCCCACCCAGCCAGGCATCACATGACTGTCTATTATGGCCTATCTATACTTTGTCAGTAAAGGCCACACACAGCCAGACATCGTGCTGTCTGCTTCATCCTAATCTATATTGTGCAGCTTCTGCCACTGCCAATGATGATAGACAGCAAAGCCAGCCATCTCCTGTTAGTGACATTTTCATTAAAAAAAAAACAGATATTGCGCCACACTGCAACTGGAGGAACTTAATACACGGTTTTACTATGTTTGCACTAACCTTTACTGGTTGTGCAACACCCCGCACAACCAGACTGATGGCTTAATGTGGGTCACTGTAGTGACAGGGGCCAATATTCCCTCCTCCTCTGATATCGGGGCCTGGTGGTCGGCTTCTTAGTTCCTCCAGAGATGGAGGTGAGCTCCTTCACTCCTCCACCCAAAGAGGCAGACTCGATGCACTGGCTTCTGTCCCAGCTCCACACTGTGTATCAGTTGATCATTCAAGGGTGGGTCTTTATGATGTACTGCCAAGTACTGTGGATCTTAGAGCAGCTCACACACCGCACTCCCAACAAGGGAGAAAGAGATTAGCAGATAGAAAACAAGCGGTGTCAGAGGTTTGGAGCGCTAAAGAAACCACGGGTTGGTGATTAAATTACCAATAATTTATTGCACGAACATCAGGGGTCCAGTATGCCACAATGCTTTTCGACGCACAGATGCGTCTTTCTCAAGTGGATCCACTGTCTTGTAGTGTTCTATAAACTGTGTTTGCTACTGCTGTGCCATCCAGTGCCGCTGCCTATGAACAGCCACACTCCTTCTGTTTACTCTTTTTGTTCTATAACTCTCCTGTAGGATTAGAGTACTTTTACATGGCTTGTTAAGAAGCCATTGTTTCTTTTCCATCTAAATAGCGAACGCATTGCTAAATCCAAAATAGGAACATGTTTTTGAAGACTCATTCAAGCTTCATAACTTCTTCATCTAACAAAAAAAAGTTTGCTGTTACCTAAATCTGGAGAATTTTAAAACCACCGTTTATTAAAAAAATCTATGTGTCACGCTTCCGTGGGAAGGTACCCTAGAGTAGACTCACTGTGCCATGGTACTGAACTCCTCTGGGTGAGCTGGTCCTAGATTAACCAACCCCTATACAGGTATTGTCAGGGGCAAGTCCAAGGGGTCTAAATGCCACAGCTGCAAGTACCAGGGGGGCGGCTTATAGGGTTAGCCTATACTACGGTAAGGCTAAGCAGGGAAGAGGGCACCAGAGCCCGAGGCTAGGAGAGCAGAAATGGGTCTACCGGAGGAGAGCACAACGAAGGCCCGACTAACAGCCAGAGAAGCAGAAGCTTAATAACTCAATAATCAGGCACCTGCCAGTAGTGTGACGCTAATGTGGATTTTTGAAAGAGATTTTTCCTGTGTCCTGCTTAGAAGTACAGTCATATGAAAAAGTTTGGGCACCCCTCTTAATCTTACTCATTTTTTTTCTTTAAAATTGGGTTTTTGCTACAGCTATTTCAGTGTGATATATGTAATAACTGATGGACACAGTAATATTTCAGGATTGAAATGAGGTTTATTGTACTAACCGAAATGTGAAATATGCATTATTTCAAAATTTGACAGGTGCCAAAGTATGGGCACCTCAACAGAAAAGTGACATTAATATTTAGTAGATCCACCTTTTGCAAAAATAACTGCCTCTAGTCGCTTCCTGTAGCTGTTAATGAGTTCCTGGATCCTGGATGAAGGTATTTTTGACCATTCCTCTTTACAAAACAATTACAGTTCAGTTAAGTGTGATGGTCGCCGAGCATGGACAGCCCACTTCAAAACATACCATAGTGATATTCAGGTCTGGGGACTGGGATGGCCATCCCAGAACATTGTAATTGTTCCTCTGCATGAATGCCTAAATAGATTTGGAGCGGTGTTTTGGGTCATTGTCTTGCTGAAAGATCCATCCCCGGCGTAACTTCAACTTTGACACTGATTCTTGAACATTATTCTCAAGAATCTGCTGATACTGAGTGGAATCCATGCGACCCTCAACTTTAACAAGATTCCCGGTGGCGTCATTGGCCACACAGCCCCAAAGCATGATGGACCCTCCCCCAAAATTTGACAGTGGGTAGCAAGTGTTTTTCTTGGAATGCCGTGTTTTTGTGGCGCAGTGCATAACGCCTTGCTGTATGACCAAACAACTCAATCTTTGTTTCATAAGTCCACAGGACCTTCTTCCAAAATGAAACTGGCTTGTCCAAATGTGCTTTTGCATACCTCAGGCGACTCTGTTTGTGGCGTGCTTGCAGAAATGTCTTCTATCGCATCACTCTTCCATACAGCTTCTCCTTGTGCAGTGTGTGCTGTATTGTTGACCGATGCACAGTGACACTATCTGCAGCAAGATGATGCTGCAGGTCTTTGGAGGTGGTCTGTGGATTGTTCTTGACTGTTCTCACCATTCTTCTTCTCTGCCTTTCTGATATTTTTGTTGGCCTGCCACTTCTGGCCTTTACAAGAACTGTCCCTGTGGTCTTCCATTTCCTTACTATGTTCCTCACAGTGGAAACTGACAGGTTAAATCTCTGAGACAACTTTTTGTATCCTTCCCCTGAACAACTATGTTGAACAATCTTTTTTTTCAGATCATTTGAGAGCTGTTTTGAGGAGCCCATGATGCCACTCCTCAGAGAAGATGCAACTAGGAGAACAACTTGCAAGTAACATAGTAACATAGTAACATAGTTTTTAAGGTTGAAGGAAGACTTTAAGTCCATATAGTTCAACCCATAGCCTAACATGTTGATCCAGAGGAAGGCAAAAAAAACCCATGTGGCAACACTAAGCTCCACATTGGGGGAAAAAATTCCTTCCTGACTCCAGGTACGGCAATCAGACTAGTTCCCTGGATCAACGCCCTATCGAAGAATCTAGTATGTATAACTGGTAATATTATAGTTTTCAAGAAAGGCATCCAGGCCCTTCTTAAATGTTAGTAGTGACTCACTCATTACAACATCATGTGGCAGAGAGTTCCATAGTCTCACTGCTCTTACAGTAAAGAATCCGCGTCTGTGATTATGATTAAACCTTCTTTCCTCCAGACGTAGAGGATGCCCCCTTGTCCCAGTCTCAGGCCTAAGAGTAAACAGATCATTAGAAAGGTCTCTGTACTGTCCCCTCATATATTTATACATTATTATAAGATCACCCCTAAGCCTTCGTTTTTCCAAGCTAAATAACCCCAAGTTTAATAACCTGTCTTGGTATTGCAGACCCCTTAGTCCTCTAATGACTTTTGTCGCTCTTCTCTGGACCCGCTCTAGTTCAGTTATGTCTTTCTTATACACCGGAGACCAGAATTGTACACAGTATTCTAAGTGTGGTCGCACTAGTGACTTGTATAGAGGTAAAATTATGTTCTCCTCATGAGCATCTATGCCTTTTTTAATGCATCCCATTATTTTATTTGCCTTTGCAGCAGCTGCCTGACACTGGCCACTAAATGTAAGTTTGTCATCTACCCATACACCCAGGTCTTTTTCAGTGACAGTTTTGCCCAGTGTTTTACAATTAAGCACATAATTATACCTTTTGTTTCCTCTGCCCAAGTGCATGACTTTACATTTATCCCTATTAAAGCTCATTTGCCATTTAGCAGCCCAAGCTTCTAGTTTACATAAATCCTCCTGTAATATAAAATTGTCCTCCTCTGTATTGATTACTCTGCAGAGTTTAGTGTCATCCGCAAATATTGAGATTCTACTCTGTATGCCCCCTACAAGGTCATTAATAAATATATTAAATAGAAGCGGGCCCAACACTGACCCCTGTGGTACCCCACTGTTAACTGTGACCCATTCTGAGTGTGTTCCATTAATAACCACCCTTTGTTTCCAATCACTAAGCCAGTTCTTAACCCACTTACACATATTTTCCCCTATCCCCATTTCCCTCATTTTATGTATCAACCTTTTGTGTGGCACCGTATCAAAAGCTTTTGAAAAGTCCATATACACCACATCCACTGCATTTCCTTGGTCCAGTCCAGAGCTTACTCCTTCATAGAAGCTTATTAGATTAGTTTGACAGGAACGGTCCCTCGTAAAACCATGTTGATAATGGGTCATGAGGTTATTTTTCTTCAGATACTCTAGTATAGCATCTCTTAGAAAACCCTCTAGGATTTTACCCACAGTAGAGGTTAAGCTTACTGGCCTATAATTTCCAAGTTCAGTTTTTGTCCCCTTTTTGAATTTGGCACCACATTTGCTATACGCCAGTCCTGTGGTACAGACCCTGTTATTATGGAATCTTTAAATATTAAAAATAATGGTCTATCTATGACAGTACTTAATTCTTGCAGCACTCTGGGGTGTATCCCATCCGGGCCCGGGGATTTGTCGATTTTAGTGATTTTTAGACGATGCCGTAATTCCTCTTGGGTTAAGCAGGTGACATTTAATTGAGAATTTTTGTTATCACTGATCATATTGTCTGTCATGGGATTTTCTTGTGTAAATACTGTTGAAAAAAAGTCATTTAGCATATTGGCTTTTTCCTCATCCTCATCCACCATTTCACCCAGACTATTTTTAAAGGCGCCAACACCATCAATTTTTAGTTTCTTACTATTTATGTAGTTAAAAAATATTTTGGGATTCTTTTTACTTTCTCTGGCAATGAGTCTCTCTGTCTCAATCTTTGCTACCTTGATTTGCTTTTTACAAATGTTATTTAATTTTCTGTATTTACTTAATGCCTCATCACTACCTACTTGCTTTAATTCCCTAAATGCTTTCTTTTTGTCACATATTGCACCTCTTACCGCTTTATTTAGCCATAGTGGTTTCCTCCTATTTCTAGCATGCTTATTCCCATAGGGTATATATTGTGCACAGGTCCTATTCAGGATGCTAATAAACATCTCCCATTTGTGTTGTGTACTTTTATGTCTCAGGACATCGTCCCAGTTTATTGCACTAAGATCATCTCTCAACCGTTGTAAATTTGCCTTCCTGAAGTTTAGTGTCCTTGTTGCCCCTCTACTACACGTCTTAGTAAAGGATACTTGAAAGCTTATTAAGTTATGATCACTATTACCCAAGTGAGCTCCAACCCGTATATTTGATATGCGGTCCGGCCTGTTGGTTAATATTAGGTCCAGCAGTGCCCCCCTTCTTGTTGGGTCCTGAACCAGTTGTAAAAGGTAATTGTCTCTCCTAGTTTTCAAAAACTTATTACCCTTGCTGGAACTGCAGGTTTCTGAAATTGCTTTTCTCATGATTGGATACACCGGGCTATGAAGTACAAAGCTCAATGAGGTTACCAAACCAATTTAGTGTTTCAGTAAGTCAGTAAAAAGTAGTTAGGAGTATTCAAATCATGAAAATCAGAAGGGTGCCCATACTTTGGCACCTGTCAAATTTTGAAATAATGCATATTTCACATTTTTGGTTACTACAATAAACCTCATTTCAATCTTGAAATATTATTGTGTCCATCAGTTATTACATATATCACACTGAAATAGCTGTTGCAAAAACCCAATTTTATACAAAAAAAATGAGTAAGATTAAGAGGGGTGGCCAAACTTTTTCATATGACTGTATGTACACACTAGCAGGTTGTTAACACATTAAATAGGGACTGTCTCGATCAGGGTTACCGTGTCGAGGTGAGGCAGCTTAAATTACCTTTTTTGAAAAAAACGTATGAACCAAAAACCCTGTTTTTTGTCACTTTTTTATTGCACTTGCTATTTATTGTAATTTTTTATTATAACAGTGTGTTTTTATGTGTGACGCTCATGCGGATTTTTGCACCAGTTTTTGACCCTATATAGGGATTGTCGGGGCAAGTCCAAGGGGTCTAAATACCACAGCTGCAAGTACCAGGGGGGCGGCTCGTAGGGTTAGCCTATGCTACGGTAAGGCTAAGCAGAGAAGAGGGCACGAGAGCCTGAGGCTAGGAGTGCAGGAGTGGGTCTACCGGAGGAGAGCACAAGGAAGGCCTGACTAACAGCCAGAGAAGCAGAATCTTAGTAACTCAATAATCAGGCACCTCCCAGTAGCGGAGGTGGCCTGATATACCGGAGGACGGACAGCTATTGGTCAAGCGGAGTGTCAGGTTGAGCCATGCTGGCCCCTACATTCAAAGGGGAGGAGCGCGACCACGACTGGTGCACTGCTGATGAGTTTCATGACTCTGACCATTGTAGTGTGCTGCTGTGTGAGCCCGGTGGTCAGCAGACAAGAAGAGGACCCGGCGATGGCTCCGAGACACAGCACGCCTAGACACCGGATGACTGATCGGTAGAGGATCAGAAGATGCAGACCCAGGAGTGGTGAGCTGGGGAGCGGTGTCAGGGGACCTAACACTATCGCTTCTTCCATGTAATAAACACCTGCAAAACAGGTAAAAAGGGATATTTTTAGGAAAACACTTAAGGTTACTACTAAGTTCCGATGATGTATGTCTTATGTTTTTTGATGATTTCTGCACCATTTAGGCCCTTTTAATATCAGCATTTTGCTGATGCTGGTGGCCTATCTGGCAGGTGGTGCCATATCTGCTGGATCGGCCGCCTGATGGCTGACTTGCAGCCCGGATCTGGCAATCCCCATGCATTGACTATGGGTCTTGCGGTACAGTGCGGCAAATGCGGTTCTGCCGAATTCGGCAGATCTGACACTTGCGGCCGCGAAAAAAAAACGCTGCTTGCACCTTTTTTTTTTCGTAGCCACAAGTGCAGGATCCGGCTGATCCGGCATAACTGACTTGCAGCACCGGACCGCAAGCTCCATAGACAATGCATGGGGCATGCCGGATTGGCGCCGCAAGTGCAGCTGTTAGGCGGCAAATCCGGCAGCTGCAGTAAATCTGCCGGATCTGCCGCAGATCAACAAAAACGCTGATGTGAAAGGCCCCTTAGCTGAATTTGTTTGTGTTCTTTCATTGCAATTTTTGGTGTCTTTTTACACAAGTTTTCTATTCTGTCGTCGTTGTATTTTTTGGTATGCCAACATTTAATAAACTTTGTTTTAGAAACTTTCTACTTACTGAGCCTTGATAAAACTTTATTGATAAAGGCAAGTTAAGATTGCGTTCAGAAACGCAATAAAAATGCTTATGCATTTTTTCTCTGCAGATTTTCCACATCTTATACAATTCTTTTGTGGGGAAATCTGTAAAGGAAACACATATTTTTCTTAAAGTGAGCATGTCACTTCCTAAAAGCCACCTAACCTATCAATACATGTCCCTACACGTTCATATTCCCATTATAACTATCCCTCTCTCTGCTAAATGCTTGCTTTCAATGTTCTAAAAAACGTTTTTATATGGCCTCTTTACACGTCCCAACATCGTTCCGATGTTGGATACAACGGCACGGGAGCGCGCATTTTTTTTTCAGAAATCCAAGATCGCATAGGAGATGTTACACAGGGCGATATCGGCAGGCAATACAACTGTGATGTCTACGCTCCATTGTACGTGCGAACCAGGAACGACCATTTAACATGGGAGAGAATAGGGGAAGTTGCTCTCCAAGTCGGTGTTGGGCTGTCACACAGCACGATCCTGCCTGATCGTCCATCCAATATCGTGCAGTTGGAGAGCCTGCTCAATTCTTCCCCGATATCGTTTTGGCATCGTTCTCGCGTCGCATTGTACATTTACACCATACAACGGACGAACGATATCGGGGCCAACACACAAACCACATGACTTTTTATCGAAGTTGGACGACGATATCTCTACGTGTAAAGTGGCCATAACTTATTAAGATGATAATGAAGTGGCGGCTATATGCAATAGTCCCCTTGGGCATGTTGGTTTGCAGCCTCCTTGATCTTTTATTACGCCCGTTGAACGTGATATTGTAATATCCTCTCTGCCCCAGCTTGTGTCTGACGTCGCTCTACAGTTCCGGGTATGACGCAAATTGCGAGGTTGCGGCGTGTAAATCAGGTAACACCTTCCTGTCTCTGTGGACACCTGTCTTTCAGCCGTGCTGAAAAACAAGCAGGTATAAACCCAATGGTGGTGGTGTGTAATCGTGGCACAGGAAGGTATTTGCGTGGCCTAGCATAATCCCTGGGGCGTGCCACGGCAGCATGTATACCATGCCCTATCAACATTCATTGGTGGAAGCTCCTGCGTAACGATTGGTTGTCCCTGCATAGGGCGCCATATTTAATGAGCTGACCATTGCAATAGCATCATGTATTAGCCAGCCTTCATGCGCTGGCTGGCCAATCATGATGCTATTGCATTGTCCAATCACCGTACGAGCGACGCGTAATACCCAACTCTGGCACGCTTATGTCCTTGCGGCGCACGATATGTACGCCCATATTACCTTGTGGTAGCAGCGTGTAAATCAGGGAAGGTGCTCCACAGAAGGTAACCTGCGGCACCCGTCGGTACTCCCGGGGATCGAAAGTACCTTCTGTGGAGCACCTTGTAGCAGCTTGTAAATTCAGTATCAGGTACAGCTAGGGACCGTTGAAAATGCACGCGTGCACTTGCGGTGCCTACCTGTTGCTACCTTTGGTAGCAGCGTGTAAAGGTACCATCAGTGTTTTCTAGGCAATTAAAAACTATGCAACACTTGAGATCTGCTGCAAACTATTTTTTCTCTAATAAATTTATAATGTGAGATGAAACATTTTTCCCATATTTTTATGTTTTAACTTCTAATGTTTTCCTTTAAGGTTTTTTTCTAGTATTTTGCCTGGAACACATTTTGTTCTAAGTATGGATGTCTCAAATGTTGAAGTTTTAACTGATAAATCAGGATCTATCGAGATAAGAAGCCTGGATTCCCTGTGAATTTCTCAGTTTCATTTCATTTATATGTGATAAAAATATTTTGGAAAGTATTCCAGTAACAGAAAAGAATGTACGTGAGCGTCGAGATCATACTGTTTTCTACATGACTCATTCGCACTGGTGGATAATACTGACAAGTAAGCAAGAGTTCAGTGAGTCTGTATCTGTGCTCATAGTCCCTCAGTTTATTACCACTAAATGCAGTGGCATATCTGGGCGGGGCGCTGGCATGGCATCTGCCCCGGGCGCAGTAGGCAGGGGGTGCCATCAGGCCTCCTGCTGCAGTGCCCGAGGTGTCTCCCTGCCAGCTGCATGTTGCATCCCCCCACAGCGTGAGGCGGCTGTTCTCTGCTCCTGAGGTCAGCTGATAGTGAGATCAGAGAATCTGTAGCCACCGGCTCCCTGCTGCTATGCATTTAAAGAGCAGCTGATACTTCTCTGCACCATGGAAGCCCTGATTCCCAGCATTTTCGGGTCAGGGAGACATCAGCAGTATGATCAGGTCAGGTGATCACGCTGCTAACGACACTTGGCAGTGCCCACAGAGGCAAATACCGAGGGAGCAATGTAATTTTTGAAAGGGGGCCAAGGTGGGGGGAGTATAGGGAGCAAACCTGGGGGAGAAGATGGGGCGTATGAGGTGCAAACTGGGAGGAGAGAATGGGTGATATGGGGATCAAACAGGGGAGAGGATGGGGGGGTACAAGTAGCAAACTGGGGGGAGAGGATGGGGAATATGAGAGGCACATAGGGGCAAAAAATGGGGGGTACAAGGAGCAAACTGAGGGGAGAGGATGGGAGCTCCGAGGAGCAAACTGGGGGGAGAGGATGGGGGTACGAGGTGCAAACTGGAAGGGAGAGGATGGGGAATATGAGGAGCAAACTAGGGGGAGAGGATGGGGGTATGAGGAGCAAACAGGGGGAGTATGAGGAGCAAACTGGGGTAGAGCATGTTGGAGTATGAGGAGCAAACTGGGGAGAGAGGATGGGGGTACGAGGTGCAAACAGGGGGGAGAGGATGGGGGACATGAGTAGCAAACTGGGGAGTGCATGTTGGAGTATGAGGCGCAAACTGGGGGGAGAAGATGGGGGTATGAGGAGCAAACTGGAGGGAGAAGATGGGGGATGTGAGGAGGAAACTGAGCGGAGATGATGGGAGTACAGGGAGCAAAATGGGGTGAGAGGATGCGGGGTATGCGGAGCAAACTGGGGGAGAGGATGGGGGTGCGACGTGCAAACTGGGGGTGAGAGGATGGGATAGTATGAGGAGCAAACTGGGGTAGAGGATGGGGGTACGAGGTGCAAACTGGGGGTGAGCGCATGGGGGAATATGAGATGGGAACTGGAGGATAGGATAGGCAATATGAGGTGCAAACTGGGGGTGAGAGGATGATGGAAGGTGAGGAGCAAACTCGGGGGAGAGGATGAGGGAGTGTATGTGAACCAAACAGGGAGAAGAGGATGGGGGTGGTAAAAGGAGGAAATGAGGGGGAGAGGGTGGGGGAGTGTATGTGGTTCTGAACTTGTATGTACACATATAATGATTCATAACTTGTAAGATGACCTTAGATCATCTATGTTAATGAAGTTTTGTGCCATGGTTACTATGTTTTTATTTGTTTGAAGCATTAAAAAGGTTGTCCCAAGTCTGTGATAACTCTGCAGTCACTATATGTGTCACTCTATGACTGCAGACTTCTGAATTCTCACACTGCGCACAATGCATACTCTCAGGAGTGGCAGGTCATAAAACCCCAAGTATGCAATTTACATACATGCAGTCACATGCTGACTAGACATGCGAAGTCTCGATCAATGAAAATGAACTGAACGAGACCGGACACGTCTAGTCAGAATGTGGCAAGAAGTATATCAATTTTATACATGTGCTCAAATAACCATCCAATCTTGTCATTAGCACAGGAGACTCCTGACAGTGTGCAGTACATGTGCTGTGAAAATTCAGAGGTCATAGTCACCTAGAGTGAATACAGACTCATCTCAAACCTGGACAAGCCCTTTAATTATAACAGTCCTGTAGCTCAATCCTAAGAGCATGTAATATAGGCTAGGGTCACACTTGCGTTTTTTTTTTTAAAACCTGATCCGGTTTTGAGCTTTTAAAAAGCTCAAAACCGGAGCAGGAAACGCTCCTGATAGGAGCCTATTATAAAAGCTTGCTTGTAAAGCAATCCGGTTACCGCCTCCGGCTCTGCAGACTGCGTACAAAATCATGCAGGCTGCAGTTTTCGGAGCGGTTCTGTGACCCGCAATGCGGTAACCGGATTGCTCAGGATGTGTAACCGTATATACTTTGCTTATGCCCGCTGCCGCCGGGATAAGCAAAGTGTTATCACTGTTAAAAAATAATAAATATTATTATTAATTGTGGCCATAATGTCTCTAGGGGGTGCCCACCCCCCCTAGAGACATACCACCCACTCAGCTGCGCATATAATGAGATAATTGCTGATGTACAGTAAGCTGGCTGTCTGCTCTGTACATTTTTATGAATGAAGCAGCCTGCTCCCCTGTGAGTGGTGCGCATACTATACGTAATGTAATGTTTTGTGAATGGTGAAGTTAACAAACAAAACCACCGGTATTGGTCTGACACTAAGGCTGGGGTCACAGTACCATTTTTCACATGCATTTTTGGAGACCTACGTTTTCAAAAACGCATGTAAAAAACGCACCCATAGGCCCCCATGTTAAAAAACGCATGCCCTAATAGCTAAAAAGCATGTGTGACTGTCCCATGCGTTTTTGGAGCACATACAAAAACGCATGCGTTTTCGCAGAAAACGCATGCGTTTTTGTAGAAAACGCATGCGTTTTTATAACATGGGTTCCTATGGAAAACGCATGCAAAAACGCATGTACAGTTAGTACCTTTTAGTGCCATTCAAAAACGCATGCGTTTCCCATAGGAGCCCATGTTAACAAAACGCATGCGTTTTTCCGGAAACGCATGCGTTTTTTTTTAACATGGGCTCCTATGGGAAACGCATGCGTTTTTGAATGGCACTAAAAGGTACTAACTGTACATGCGTTTTTGCATGCGTTTTCCATAGGAACCCATGTTATAAAAACGCATGCGTTTTCTACAAAAACGCATGCGTTTTTCAAAACGCTCAAAAAAATACTACAAGCACTATTTTTAGGTGCAGATTCAAAAACGCACCCAAAAACGCAGGGAGCCATCACACACCTTACAAAACTCATGCTGACATGAAAAAAAGCATGAGTTTTGTTAAATCACTTAAAAAAACGCATGGCAACTGTGACCACAGCCTAACCCACAGTGAATAGATCCCTCCAAGACTGTTGGAACACAAAATTGATGGTATGATGTGGTATATGGGGTACAAAGAGAGTGGGGCCATACTTCATCAATGGAAACCTCAATGCCACTGGATATCTAAATCATGTAGCAATTTCAGATATCCAGTGGCATTGAGGTTTCCATTGATGAAGAATGGCCCCACTATCTTTGTACCCCATATGCCACACCATACCATCAATATTTGTGTTCCAACAGTCTTGGAGGGATCTATCCACTGTGAACTTTTTTTACAGCCCCTGGTCCAGAACTGGACCCAAACTGTAACACAGGTTTCCCATGTACCGAACTTGTGACTGGTACTGGTCCAGAACTTTACAGTTCGGGTTCACCCATCCCTAATACGGGTGGCCTCAAGTATCTATGCTGAGATAACTCAAGACAGCCCACTGCATTAATGTGAGGAGATGATGGGAGTACAGGTGTGACACGGTCCGCGCTGCTCCAATGTAAAAACTCACCAAAAGAGTCACAAAGTCATCAGTAGGTTTTATCTTTTTAATCTTCCTTCCTCCTATGCGTTTCGGCGCCCCACCTGGCACCTTCCTCAGGGATATTCAGGTGCCAGGTGGGGCGCCGAAACGCGTAGGAGGAAGGAAGATTAAAAAGATAAAACCTACTGATGACTTTGTGACTCTTTTGGTGAGTTTTTACATTGGAGCAGCGTGGACCGTGTCACACCTGTACTCCCATCATCTCCTTGAATTTCACTACTGGTCAGTAGTTGGTGGAGGTCCTGCAGCAGCTGAGAGATTCTTCTCAAAATGCCTTCAAACCAGTTGTGGGGCCCACAACTGAATCAGGTGAGTGGCTCCTCAGCATCACTCTTTCTAGTGTCACTAGTGATAGGGCACTATTGCGCCTCTTGTCCCCCACCCTCTTATTTTTTGCACTGCATTAATGTAGCCTTTTACAAGCTCTAGTTAGGATTTCAGGATCATATAATGCATGGCCTCATTTACTGCCTACGCTGTATGATTGTAACAGGAGGTAGACTCTGTTTATAGCCTTCAGTAGGTAATTATGAAAAAACCTGTAGCGTTATGAAGAGTGAGGGCATGATATGTAACGAGGGACCTCAAGTACAAATAACGCTGAGAGCTCTTACATAAAAATTAACTAGCCCTCTTAAATAAGGATTTATTACTTACACAAATTCAAAGGTCTTTGATAGAGAAATCTCAGAGGTGTAAATCTAAATTTCACTGAAAAAATCAGTTATAACCAAAGACTTCTATGCCTAACATTAATGCTAAAAGCAACCCAAGAAATATAAGAGCAAACAGAAGAATGGTTCCAGAGTTAGTTCTTGTCAGGAGGGGTATACTATGTCAAATACAGAGACAGCAGGAAATATACCAGATAATCACTTCCATGGTGAATTGTCCTTGGTCACCTGAAAGTCATAATAAAGGTCTGCTTTTATTCAAAAAAATAGCAGCAATGAGCTGCAATGCCAGATAAAGTCCATGGGTAAGGGTGGAGCTGTTACTGGAAAAAATGCAAAACCTGAAGCAGCATTTAAGTGGAAAATTATGTCACGCAACAGCTCGGTGCCTCCCTCAACACGATTGGGTGGTCCAGATTGCTTGCCATGGCATGATGTTAATATCTTTGCACTCCCATGAAGCCCAGCCACAAGTCAGGCTTCATAGTAGATTGTCATTTTCTCTGTATGCTGCAATACTATACTATTCAATATAAACTAATAAGCAATAGTGTATATATTAAAGTTACTAAAAATAATAATTTTTGAATCAGTAAATGTAACTATTTCAAAAATGTATACAGTATATAAAAAATACATACTGCATTTATTATCGGTGCATCTGTGGTGCCCCATTGGTCAGGCGTCACACCGGGGTATTACACCCATAAAAGTAGTGTAATTATCCTAACTGTAAGTGGATGCAGGGTTGGTAGGCGAGACCAAATTCCAGCACTCCCACACTCAATCCGGGGAAGGGCTCACTCGGGGGGAGGGTTAGGAGAGTCAGGAGGTCAGAACAGGCGTGTTGCAGACTAGACCTGAGGGAAGATAAAAGGAGGTCCTTAGGGGATCTTGAGAGAGGGAGCCTGACGCGTGAGTCTGGGCCCAAGAGAGAAACGGGGAACCCCAGTGCGGAGCGACTATACTCCGAGGAGCTTCCCCAGTCCACCATGGAAAGCCGGATCTGAAGAAATGGCCGGGGTCCACCTCCGTAGCCGTCAACCAGTTGCTGCGGCCTGTTTATCAGCCACAGCACCCTGGCACTCACGGAGCAGTCCACCCGGTTCCACAATAGGTTGGGGTCCAAGCAGCAGAGAGGGAGAGGAGAGTAACTCCATTACTATCTCAGCAGGACTGGGAAGAGACTTACCCGGGCAGGGCTAAAAAGGACACAGGTTCGTTAACTAAGGCATACCACGGGTACCTCCAAACCGCCTTGCATCCATTTACAGCCACCCGAAAGGTCACCTATGAATTCCATCTTTACTGCACTGTGAACTGTGCATTCATTGGATGCTGGTTTTCAGTAAAGTACCCGGAAAGAGTGAACTGGTTGTCATGTCTGTGTGCCACGAACAGTGTCTTTTATTTCAGCTATCGCTGCCTCGGAGGCCCAGCTTCACCTGTAGGAAGTTATACCATCCTTGCCGCAATACCATCGCCCTCTGGAGGACTGTGGCTGTAGTGATCCCTCACCAGGTACTACAGGTGGCGTCACAAATGATCCTAATAGAAACTGTACTTTTTACGAAGTCACCGACCCCAGGGCCACGGACTCGGGTGCAGCCATCCGTGATAGCATCCCTGCAGACATAGTGCTCGAGCTCTGAGTACCCCGGCCTGGGCGGGTCACATCCATAAAAGTGTGATGTATCAAAATATAATATTTCTAAATCCATATGGTAAACACACCACTCCCTCAAAAGTACAATTAAAGGAATCAAGTGTGGTCTGTAGTCCCAAAATGGTGTTAATAAAAATGCAAGACATATGGAGCAGGCTTCTCAGCTGAGCTCGCTCCATACTAGGCAGACATTGGGTATGCTGGTTGTGCTCTTACAAAGTATACTTGTAAAAGCAGTGACCACAGCTAGGGAATCATTTGGGAAAAACTGATGGGATAAATAAAAAAATTATTGCTTTGAAAGAAGGGGAAAAACACAAATGTGAATAAATGAAAACGTTTTCAAAAGGTTAAGATGATGTAGTTATTATTTCTGCAGAGCAAAATCATTGTAGTCAGAGGTGTAACTACAGTGCGGTAAGTCCTAGTGCAAAATATGGACTTGGGCCCCCATCTGCATGGTCAGATGTATGGTTCCTGATAGTATTGTAGATCAGGACTATCGACTTCCCCCCTCCTACTGTATCCCCACCCGTTCCTCGTAGACTGTGAGCCCTCGTGGACAGGGTCCTCTCGCCTCCTGTACCTGTACAATTTGATTGTCCATACATATTGTACTTGTCCTCGTCTGCCCTTTCCATATGTAAAGCGCCATGGAATCTAATGGCGCTATATAAATAAATAATAATAATAAATGTCCCCTATCGTTGGCACTATCTTATAACTATATCCCCATCCTTTGTCCTTTCCTACTATAATTTCTTTCAATTCTGGTATATCCCACATTCTGGGTCCCTTCCTGGTATAATGTCTGCCATTGTGATATCCTTCATAGTACAATGTCCACCCATCCAGGTACAATGCCCCCCATCCTGTGCTCTTACTGGTATTTTGCCTCCCACGCTGGGCCCCTTACAGGTATAATATTATCCATCTTGGGCTCCTTTCAGTAATAATGTTCTTAATTGTTCTCCATCACATTTTAAAAAGAAATAATTGATTATTCTTACTTTTCCTCACACTTACGACATGCAGCAAGTAACCTTCTCTATAGCCGGCAGCTAACTTCAAAACTCATCATTATATATTAACTAGTAAAAAGGCCCGATGCAATTGCATCGGGAGAGCGGTGAAATGAATTGTGTGTATACAGGCGGGTGAGTGGGTAGCAGAGTATACAGGAGGCTCTGTGGGTAGCAGAGTATAGAGGCGGCTCTGTGGGTAGCAGAGTATACAGGGGGCTGTGTGGGTAGCAGAGTATACAGGGGGCTGTGTGGGTAGCAGAGTATACAGGGGGCTGTGTGGGTAGCAGAGTATACAGGGGGCTGTGTGGGTAGCAGAGTATACAGGGGGCTGTGTGGGTAGCAGAGTATACAGGGGGCTGTGTGGGTAGCAGAGTATAGAGGCGGCTCTGTGGGTAGCAGAGTATACAGGGGGCTGTGTGGGTAGCAGAGTATACAGGGGGCTGTGTGGGTAGCAGAGTATACAGGGGGCTGTGTGGGTAGCAGAGTATACAGGGGGCTGTGTGGGTAGCAGAGTATACAGGGGGCTGTGTGGGTAGCAGAGTATACAGGGGGCTGTGTGGGTAGCAGAGTATACAGGGGGCTGTGTGGGTAGCAGAGTATACAGGGGGCTGTGTGGGTAGCAGAGTATACAGGGGGCTGTGTGGGTAGCAGAGTATACAGGGGGCTGTGTGGGTAGCAGAGTATACAGGGGGCTGTGTGGGTAGCAGAGTATACAGGGGGCTCTGTGGGTAGCAGAGTATGATGTGGCGGGAGGCTGGAGGGGTGAGGAGAGGTCTGGCTGGAGCGGCGACATGAGCGTTCGGCGGCAGGACGTGGCTGCGTGCTGGGGGTGATCGTAGCCCCGGCATTGTCCTCTGCGGCGGGGTGGGGGCTGCAGAGAGAGATCAGTCCCTCCCCTCAGGTGACACATGTGACCTGAAAAGAAGGAGCGGATTGGGCATTGTGTGGTAAAGAGAGGACGGCCATCCGATTGGTCCAGGACACGGAGTACTGGGCAATGGGATGGGCGTCCTGTGTTTAGAACAGAGCGCACAATCCGCTTGCAGGGGCGGCGGCCAATGGGAGTGAGCGAGGCATGTTAGGCTTTGCAGCCTGACACGCCCCGTTCACTCCTATTGGCCGGCGTCACTGGCTCCCGGCACCGGCCCACAGCCTCTACACCGCTATAGCAGCAGCATGGCGACACAGAGGCGCTAGCAGTGAGAGAGCGGGGAGGGGCGAAAGGCACCAGCGGCATCTGGGCAGCGTAGATCTCGCGGAGGGCGCTCGCGATGAGGCGCTGGCGGCGGGGTCGACGGCGGTTGGCAGGATGGCGGCGGTGTGAGTTAGTGCGGCTGCGGCTCGCGATGACGCTATCGCGTCATCGCTCGCAGTGCCGTGTAGGATTTTGGGATTCGGCTATAGTGTCGGAATTTCAAACTCCCGATTTATATAAGTAGATATGTGTATAAAGTGTATATGTACATCTAGTTATATAATTGTGTGCCCCTGTCCTCTGCCCCTGTCCTGTGTGCGTGAGTCCTCTGGCCCTGTTCTGTGTCCTCGTGTCCTGTGTGCCCTTGTCCGGTGTCCCCCTGTCCTGTGTGCCCCTGTGCGGTGTCCCCCTGTCCTCTGCCTCTGTTCTGTGTCCCTCTGTCCTGTGTGCCCCTGTTGTGTCCCCCTGTCCTCTGCCCCTGTTGTGTGTCGTCTTGTCCTGTGTGCCCCTGTCCAGTGTCCCCCTGTCCTGTGTGCCCCTGTTCTGTGTGCCCCTGTTCTGTGTGCCCCTGTTCTGTGTGCCCCTGTTCTGTGTGCCCCTGTTCTGTGTGCCCCTGTGCTGTGTGCCCCTGTGCTGTGTGCCCCTGTGCTGTGTGGCCTTGTCCTGTGTGCCCCTGTACTGTGTGCCCCTGTACTATGTGCCCCTGTACTGTGTGCCCCTGTTCTGTGTGCCCCTGTTCTGTGTGGCCCTGTACTGTGTGCCCCTGTTCTGTGTGCCCCTGTTCTGTGTGCCCCTGTTCTGTGTGCCCCTGTTCTGTGTGCCCCTGTGCTGTGTGGCCTTGTCCTGTGTGCCCCTGTACTGTGTGCCCCTGTACTGTGTGCCCCTGTGCTGTGTGCCCCTGTTCTGTGTGCCCCTGTTCTGTGTGCCCCTGTTCTGTGTGCCCCTGTGCTGTGTGCCCCTGTTCAGTGTGGCCTTGTCCTGTGTGCCCCTGTTCTGTGTGCCCCTGTACTGTGTGCCCCTGTGCTGTGTGCCCCTGTCCTGTGTGCCCCTGTTCTGTGTGCCCCTGTGCTGTGTGCCCTGTGCTGTGTGCCCCTGTTCTGTGTGCCCCTGTTCTGTGTGCCCCTGTACTGTGTGCCCCTGTGCTGTGTGCCCCTGTACTGTGTGCCCCTGTACTGTGTGCCCCTGTTCTGTGTGCCCCTGTTCTGTGTGCCCCTGTGCTGTGTGCCCCTGTGCTGTGTGCCCCTGTTCAGTGTGGCCTTGTCCTGTGTGCCCCTGTTCTGTGTGCCCCTGTTCTGTGTGCCCCTGTGCTGTGTGCCCCTGTGCTGTGTGCCCCTGTTCAGTGTGGCCTTGTCCTGTGTGCCCCTGTTCTGTGTGCCCCTGTTCTGTGTGCCCCTGTTCTGTGTGCCCCTGTTCTGTGTGCCCTTGTCCTGTGTGCCCCTGTCCTCTGCCCCTGTTGTGTCCCCCTGTCCTCTGGCACAGTTCTTTATCCCCCAGTGATGTGTGCCCCTGTCCCCCTGTCCTCTGCTCTCTGTATTCCTTGGAGCGGCATTGAAGCCGGTCATGTGACAGGGCGGGCTAATGTGACATCACAGAGGGCCTGTCACATGACCGGCTCGAAAAAGAAAGTATTTGTGCAGTCAGCAGAGCGGGGAGGGGTAAGTGCGGAGCGGCCGGGGGAGAGCGGGCGGCAGCGGCGATACTGACCGGCATATGCGGCGGGAGATCAGCGGGTTGTGCGCAAGAGCGGCTGATCTCCCGAGGGGCGCTGGGTGGTCACCTCGGCGCTATGTTGGTGGGATAGCAGAGTCTCTGCGGCGACGTGTAAAATCCAAGATGGCGGCAAAATCTCGCGAGATTTTGCTGCCATCTTGGATATTACATGTGCGCCGCAAGGACAGTGCTCCTCCAGCTGCATGGCGTCACCGAGGCCCCAGCGGTGCTAAAGCAGCGAGGGGCAGCGGTGACCTGGCGGAGGCGGAGGCGGCGGCGCGGACGGGTGGGCGGCGGAGGCGGCAGTGCGGCTGCGGCTCGCGATGACGCTACGCGTCATCGCTCGCAGTGGCGCAAAGGAGTCTGGGATTCGGCTACAGTGCCCGAATTCCAAACTCCCGATTATATAAGTAGATTTTCTATATACGTCACTAGGTCCCTTATATATAATATGTTACAGATGTGGCCAAATGTATTGACACCCCTCAATTCTGTAAGATAATACTCAGTTTCTTCCTGAAAATGATTGCAATCACAAATTCTTTGGTATTATTATCTTCATTTAATTTGTCTTCAATGAAAAAAACACAAAAGAGAATGAAGCAAAAAGCAAAACATTGATCATTTCACACAAAACTCCAAAAATGGTCCAGACAAAAGTATTGGCACCCTCAGCCTAATACTTGGTTGCAAAACCTTTAGCCAAAATAACTGCGATCAACCGCTTCCGGTAACCATCAATGAGTTTCTTACAATGCTCTGCTGGAATTTTAGACCATTCTTCTTTGGCAAACTGCTCCAGGTCCCTGATATTTGAAACTCCAAACTGCCATTTTTAGATCTTTCCACAGGTGTTCTATGGGATTCAGATCTGGACTCATTGCTGGCCACCTTAGAAGTCTCCAGTGCTTTCTAGTGCTTTTTGAAGTGTGTTTTGGGTCATTGTCCTGCTGGAAGACCCATGACCTCTGAGGGAGACCCAACTTTCTCACACTGGGCCCTACATTATGCTGCAAAATTTGATAGTAGTCTTCAGACTTCATAATGACATGCACACGGTCAAGCAGTCCAGTGCCAGAGGCAGCAAAGCAACCCCAAAACATCAGGGAACCTCCACCATGTTTGACTGTAGGGACCATGTTCTTTTCTTTGAATGCCTATTTTTTTCTCCTGTAAACTCTATGTTGATGCCTTTGCCCAAAAAGCTCTACTTTTGTCTCATCTGACCAGAGAACATTCTTCCAAAACGTTGTAGGCTTTCTCAGGTAAGTTTTGGCAAACTCCAGCCTGCCTTTTTTATGTCTCGGTGTAAGAAGTGGGGTCTTCCTGGGTCTCCTACCATACAGTCCCTTTTCATTCAGATGCCGACGGATAGTACAGGTTGACACTGTTGTACCCTCGGACTGCAGGGCAGCTTGAACTTGTTTGGATGTTAGTCGAGGTTCTTTATCCACCATCCGCACAATCTTGCGTTGAAATCTCTTGTCAATTTTTCTATTCCGTCCACATCTAGGGAGGTTAGCCACAGTGCCATGGGCTTTAAACTTCTTGATGACACTGCGCACGGTAGACACAGGAACATTCAGGTCTTTGGAGATGGACTTGTAGCCTTGAGATTGCTCATGCTTCTTCACAATTTGGTTTCTCAAGTCCTCAGACAGTTCTTTGGTCTTCTTTCTTTTCTCCATGCTCAATGTGGTACACACAAGGACACAGGACAGAGGTTGAGTCAACTTTAATCCATGTCAACTGGCTGCAAGTGTGATTTAGTTATTGCCAACACCTGTTAGGTGCCACAGGTAAGTTACAGGTGCTGTTAATTACACAAATTAGAGAAGCAACACATGATTTTTCTAACAGTGCCAGTACTTTAGTCCACCCCATTTTTATGTTCGGTGTGGAATTATATCCAATTTGGCTTTAGGACAATTCTTTTTGTGTTTTTTCATTGAAGACAAATTAAATGAAGATCATAATACCAAAGAATTTGTAATTGCAATCATTTTCAGGAAGAAACTGAGTATTATCTGACAGAATTGCAGGGGTGTCAATACTTTTGGCCTCAACTGTATATATCTTTTTAGTAGATAAGGACATTTTTATTATGGTATTAAACAAAATGGTTCTAATTTTTAATTCATAAATTGGATATTAGTATGTATAATGTTATAATTGGTAGCTGCATCTGTTATAATTGGAAGTTGTATCTGTTATAAGTCTTTCACCAGCGCTTAGGCTGGCTTCACATTTGCGTTTGTGTCTGCATGCTGATGGCATGCAGACACAAACGCAGTCAATAGCAGGGACATTTAGATGTGTCCGCAGCAGAGAATGTCCGCCTGCGGACACATCACTGTGGAGCCCGGGCAGCCAATCGCAGGTGTCCGGGGGCGGGCCGGAGGCGGAGATCAGCGGCGGAGATCTCCTCCTCCCCGGCGCCGGTAAGCTCCGGGACGTGTCAGCGGGTTAAACAGCTGATATGACAGCTGTTTGAATCTCCCGCGCCGACACCGAGAGGAGATGTCGGCGCGGGAAGATTCAAACAGCTGTCAGATCAGCTGTTTAACCCCGCTGACACTGCTAGGAGCTTACCGGCGGCGGGGAGGAGGAGATCATGAGAGGCTCAGCTGATCTCCCGGTGGCCGTCGGTGATCTCCTGTGACATCACCGGCGGCCACCGGGAGAGATTTCAATGGGTCCGCAGCGTTCTCCTGCGCTGTCAAGCGCAGAACACTGCGGACCCATTGACGCCAATGCATTGTTTGTGCGCTTGCAGGCGCTTGCAGATAAAACAAGCGCCCGTGAACGCACAAGAAATGCAACATGATGCATTCGGAGTGCGCTCAGAGGGTGCACAAATTATGTGCATCTGAACGCAAACGCAATCGAACGCAGCCAAACGCAGGCACATGCGTTCCCATGTTAAACATAGGAACGCATGTGCGCAAGCGTTTGGCTGCGTCCGGTGCGCTGCGCTCCGAACGCCAGTGTTAAAATACTCCCCATGTGGGTGTTGTGGCTGGAACTGCTGGCGATGGTGAATTGCCCTGCAAAGTAAAGGACCTGCCATGACGTCAGACTGATGCGTGGTTACATGATTGGACCGCCCACGTGACCAGAATCAGGAAGAAGTCATCTGTGGGGTCCCGGAGTAGTGCTTCTCCCAGGCGAATTACCGAGGATGTGCAGGGCTTGCACAACCTTTCCAGGTGAGTAGCACATCCGTACACATAATATAAGATCCCCACTAGACCACAGGGTACCTCTTATGTGTGCTCTCTGCATTATTGTTTCAACTTCAAAATGCTGACATGGACAGTGCATGATGTAATGCTGCATCCTGCTGAGTGCAGTGAATATCAGACCTTGGCTCTTATTTGGTAAGTAAGAAAGTAAGAGACAGCACTCACCGCTTGTATGGTCGTATTTGCAGCTTCTTTATTTCATCCGTGCAGGTAACGGGTTACAGGTAGAGATGGAGGGAGGGGGTGCGGAGGTGGACGACGGGCGCTACGTTTCGCACTGAATGTGCATCAACGGGTCCAACCATACAAGCGGTGAGTACCGTCTCTTACCTTCTTATCTATTATATGGACTTGCTCATTGAGACCAGTGCAACACCGCTGAGCACAGTGTTGAGAAGGGGTTGGATGGTGGACTAACACTGGTGCCCGGGAATCTAAGTTTCTATCTTATTTGGTCCATTAACCCTAGAACGCATACCCATAGAAATCTACACATTCACGCACCTGGGGCCTTTTAAGCCCGTTTTCAATTATCATGGAATAACTAAAAAAAAATACTTTTCAAAGTTTATTGCAAAGTAAGGATGCATTCCCACTAGCGCTGGAGTCCGCCAGGAAGGGATTCCGTAATGGATATGACCTCCTGGTGACCCCAGCTAAGGCTGGCGGACGCATACCTGGGGCCTCGCAGGCCTGCCAGGTTACCTGTTTTCTATTTTCTGTAAAATTACTTTAGTTAGATTTTTGAAACTCTAGGTAATCCTCAGGTATATAGTTGTTAGTAATTTCCAGTTGTTCATATATTTTTATACTATAGGCATTTTGGTATAACAACCTTTTTTTGGGACTACCCCATATTCACGCACCTGGGGCCTTTTAGGCCTGTGTGCAAATAACACGGAATAACTCAAATAAAAATACTTTTCAAAATTTATTTGACAATTGCAAAGTAAGGATGCATTCCCAGTAGCGCTGGGGTCTGCCAGGAGGGGATCCGTAATGGATCTGACCTCCTGGTGACCCCAGCTAAGGCTGGCGGAATGACTGTGCCATTGTAATTTTAGATGTCAGTAAACTAAAAAGAAAAAAAGAAAAAGATTACAATCAGGCTTGTGCACTGTAAACAGTATGTGATAAGACTGTTAGGGTCCCAGCACACCAAGCGATATAAAGCAGGTAAAGTGCAGCCCCCTCCTCTTACCTCCAACAGATCACTTTCTTGTAGTGCAGTAGAAGCCTCTGGTTTTGGAGCTCAGAAAATTTCTATTTCCAGACAAAAGAAAGCTGACTTCTTCCTCCAAAGCTCCAGCAATTAGGACAAAAAGACCTGTGATGAGGTCAGAGACACATGACTTTGTGAGGGAGCCTCCCTTCCAAGATCACATGACCATGTTGTCATGCAGAATCCACACTCTTCCCAGAGTCATAAAAGTTCTTCCCCAGCAACAATACAGACAAAAAGACTGAATATCACATGTAAACCTAGTACGGGCCTAAAAGGCCCCAGGTGCGTGAATATGGGGTAGTCCCAAAAAAAGGTTGTTACTGAAATGTCTGTAACATAAAAATATATGAATAACTGGAAATTACTAACAACTATATACCTGAGGATTACCTAGATTTTCAAAATTCAAACTAAAGTACTTTTACAGAAAATAGAAAACAAGTAACCTGGCGGGCCTGCGAGGCCCCAGGTATGCGTTCTAGGGTTAATTAGCTAGCAACATGTATTGCAGTTCACAGAGTTGGGGGATTTCTGCATCACAATACATTACACTTGAATGTGCACCCATGAATGTGGACACACAACTAGGTGGAAATAAGCTTGCAGCAGCGGGCCCCATTCCCACATGTGCCCAGTTGTAAACACGCCCTATTGACCATGCTAGTTAGAATGTTACAACTAAAGCTCTTAATTATTCATTGTTTAGAAAGCGCCATCAAATTCACAGCACTCTACAGACACTGTCATCACTGTCCCTTTTGGGGCTTACAATCTAGATTCACTATCGATATGTCTTTTGGAGTGTGGAAGGAAACCCACACAAACACAGGGAAAACATACCAAGTCATTACAGATGTTGTCCTTAGTGAGAATTTAACCCAGAACCTCAGCGCTGCATAGTAAGAGTGCTTACCACTGAGCCACCATGCTGGCTTTTTCAGATTAGCGATTGTTAATGTTCATTAATCCAACATCTGGAGGACACTAAATAACAATGGTGTGCATGGCAGAAATGCAAGGAGAAAGCTACTGCTCTCAATAAAAACCACAGCTGCCCAACTGAAGTATTGTAAAGAACACCTGAACAAGCCAGAAGGCTAGTGGAACAATGTGGATTAGACCAAAATAGAGTTGTTTTTTTTAGTTTAAATGAGAATTTTTGTGTTTAGATAAAGTGTAAAGGTCCTGTTACACTTGGCGACATTCCAGCGATGTCAACAATGATACGACCTGGTAAGGATCGCTGGAACGTCGTTACCTCAGATCTACTGACCGATGCAGCAACGCTGAGGCGACCTTTATAACGACCTCCGTGGTCGTTGGGACCCTGTCACACAGCAGCTAGTCTGACGACTCAGACCTATGTAGCTGAGCTCTGAGCCGCCAACGAGGTTGTTGTTAAGGCGTCAAACACATCGATGCATGCTGGCCAGCGGGAGCCTGACGATCAAAAAATGATCCAGGCCACTTCGACACGATCGGCAATCTCACAGCTGGGGCCTGGTCACTGCTACGTGTCAAACATAGCGAGATCGCTGGTGAGTTCACTGTTTTGTTACAAAACCTGTGACGCAACAGCGATCTCACTAGGTGTAACGGGCTCTTTACGCACCTGTTCTGGATCTAGACTTTGCTTCCCTCTTCCCAGCCCACTAAACTCTGTTGTGCTCCAAATTGAATTTTACAGTAGGCCAGGTGTGATCCCATGTGATAATCTGCCCCAGACTATAGAAGGTTCTTCAAGATACACATCTGTGTCTTGGTATTAAGACTTTAACAATACTGAATTCTTTCTGCCTGTGGCATCTACACCTCTGCTACCCGTCTGTGGTCTCTAGGACCTCTAATACCTGTATGTAATCTCCAGACTCCAGATACCCTATGCCATCTCAAGGACATCTGTCTGCTTGCACCTTCTAGTACTTCTGTCCCCGTCTGCAGTCCCCAGGATGTCTTCTGTCTGCCTGAGGCATTCAGTATCTCTGTCACTTTTTCCCTGTCTCCGGTCCACCAGCAAGATGCAGTACCTCTGCTACCTGTCTCTCATGTGCCTCACCTTTCTGTTCCATAGATGCTTTTGGCCTTTGTGCTCATCAAGACCTTAGGCTTGGAGAATCCACCTCACCAGATGAGCCTAAAAAGTTGCAGCATAAAAACCACGTAACATCTGTAAAATATGGCGGTGGTAATATCATGGTTTCATCGTGTTTTTCTGTCTTTGGACTTTTCTTCATTGATAGAACATGGAATTTTGAATTCTACTAACATCTTTCCTCGAGCTGAATTTTAAGAGAACTTCAGACAGAAAAGAATTGTGAAAAAATTAATAACAACTATTAAATATACTAAAAACACTCAATGACATACCTATATATCATTGAATATAATATGATATTGTAGAGGGGCATTGGGAGCAAACAATAGTGTAAATACACCTAAATCGGCCTTAAGGCTAAAGATATGACCATACTTGAAAATATCAACACAAGCCCTTTATAAAACTCTAAATAGAGCCCCCAGGATTCCTTATCTGGCCAGGAAGATGGCAACCTACAGTGTAAAATGGTGCCCCAACTTGATGATGACTATCCCTATATGCTCTAATAAATTCTCATATTGAGATGAGTGAACCTTCTCTGAACATATTGCCAGTTTAAAATTTGGCGCAAACATAGTATATTCGGATCGTGATCGAAAAACCAAGCTTTTAGAAAACCAAATCGCCAAATGCGGCTTTGCTCGGAAAAGAGTTTGGGGCCAAAATGCTCGCTGGAACACCCGCTGGCTGGGGAGAAAGCCTAATCATTATGGTTAGGAGTGTCCCCAGACAGCGGGTCTACCATCTTGTATCAAAGTGTAGAATTGTTTGAAGCTTTAAATTAATTTTATGACAGCAGCTAGGAAGTCCAGAAAGCTTAAAATCTCCTTAAACCATCGATTTAAGAGTGATTATTATTATCTTTTTATTTATTTTATTATTATGATTAATATTTTTTATGATTTTTTTTGGAGAGCAAACCTTTAGTATTGCAGAGGGTGAGCCCCATGTGAGGTCATCTGTTCTGCACTTATGTGATAGCAATACATATAAAAATAGCATTTGGCCATTTTATGCTTCATATCTATGATCTTATGGGTCTGTTCACACTGATGAAACACCATGGTATGGATATTGCTTCTTGAAAATGTGCAATCACTATTTCATGTCATAATAATAATAATATTTATTAATTTATATAGCGCTAATAATTACATAATGCTTTACTGTCTCCATTGGGGCTCACATTTCATGCCATACATTTACAATACAGATGTTTGGCAAATGCACAACTGTATAATATGTACAACTCATATTAAAGTTGTCCTTGCAATACTGCAGTGCTCACTAGACTTATTCAGCATCCCAGGATTTGCAGTTGAATGGTGACCATCACCTGAATAAACTTATTTGTTTTCAGTAGAATGTTTCCTACAAAGCTTCCACGCTTCAATAATCACTGCACCTAACCGTAACTCAGTTATTATACCTTGTAGCCTGGGGAATTGGATTTATGACAGATGTTAGTTTTGAAGGCCACCAAATAAGGGAGTTAATGAAGAGCTAGGCAACAAAATTGCTCAAACATTAAAATCCTTTAGTGATTGCTTGGGTCTGAATCCTGTCAGTGGAAGATGCAGAGCCCAGTCAGCATCTCACCGCCATCTTACCAGTGCAGTACAATGCAGGTACACTTCTATTAACGATGAACTTTCTACCGTGTGCTGGCATTATGCAGTAGTTTGGCTATGCATCCACTGCAAGGCATGCCTAATCTGGTGAGGATCATCTTCCTACCACCCCTGGGGAAGAGGGTGTTTCATCATCAGCACCAGACCCAGAGCAGCAAGCAGAAGAGATGGGCACATATGTGGCCTGGAAGTCCACAGCACTACCCACTTTGGGCCTCATCTGCAATGAGGTGCGGATCCAATCCTGGGCTCCAATGCCAGATGAGGACCTGAAAAGCCCACAATCAAGAGGTGACCGTTTCACTATACCATCCGGGAACGGGAGCACCAGATGTCAGACTGCACATGATCTTGCCTGGTTGGATTCCACCTGCAGCAGGTGCCATAGCTACTGGATCCCCAACACCATCAGGACCAGAAGTATGAAGAGAAGGCTGAGGAGGAAGAGGAGGAGGTAGAATATATATAAGGCCCTGTTTCCTAGCCATGTATAAGACTACCCCAGAGGTGTTCGACTAAGACAATGCCATGTGGAAACCCCTACCTCCTCCAAGCAAGTATCCGACAAGATATGAACCACCTGTCTTGTGTCCTTTATTGAGGAGATTCGGTGCATGGATGTCATCGCCCAAGACTGGTTGCATGGGTCTAAGGCCAATCACTTCTATAACCGGTGCACCCAAGGCAAGGTGATGGCATTCTTGCAGGATAAGGGGTTTGGTTTCATAGTGTAACAAGGTAGAGGGCATTGGTGCTACGTCATCTGGTCCACCAGGCTGTGTAACAATCTTCCGCATCTGCGCACCATGTTTTATGGGGAGGAGGTCACTTTCATGAAGGTGTAGGACAGCAAGTAGTGGTTCACAGTTGCACTGCCGACAACTTTGCAAAATTGAATGCTGGCCAGGATAGAATGTGGCAGGGTGCAACCCAGGTTTCCTTTGTTTGGCCAGCCACCTGCACCCAAACCCAGAGGGCCTGCTGTGTTCCCCAAAGTGGTCGAGTCTGTCCAAGAGGACGAAGTCGTCCCCTAGGTCCTCAAGTCATCTTCTCTAGTGGTAATTATTATGGAGTGTGTTTGGGAGCCGCTGCTGGTGGAGAATGCCCCAGCAAGAATAGACTCTGCAACTCCCCAAGATCATCCAGCAGTACCATCACCAACGCTGAGTTTCAACCTAGACAAGGTTGAGAATGCTGCAAGAGAGTTTTTATGCCAAGTACAGTGGACTTTCTTTAAAAAAAGAATCTTCTTTGGGCGATGACCCTTAGTTAGCTAGAGAATTACTTTGTTGAGTTGTTTATATTTACCCTTCCCACGTATGTTTGTGCTTTCTCCTACTGGGCATGCATGCAACCTTTGGGGTCCAACTCAAAGACCTTAATGTACCACTTTAACAGTCTGTGTGCTGCTGATCCCTATGGAACTTTTGTTATATTTATATATTATTTATATTGTATTGTTTGTGTTTGAAAGGAGTCTGTGTGTTAAAGTTTATTAGTTCACTCATTGTTTGCTGGACTATTACTGCAAATAGGTGCTTCAGTAGGGCCCTACAGAGACTGATGAATAAACTGCAGGCCTCTGGTCTGAAGGTCTGATATATTGAAATGCAAGACACTAAACACACTTCAGTAGAACTGGGCTGGAAAAGTGTAGTTCTCAAGGGCCACAATAGTGCATGTTTTCAAGATTTTCACAGATGGTGAAATTAGCACCTATATAATGCTAAGGAAATCTTGAAAACTTGCACTGTTTTCAGACCTTGAGGACTGTAGTTGGCCACCCTGGCCCTAGGAGCTTGTGGAAATAGCAAGGGGAATCCTTGAGCCCTTTCACCACAACTGAGGCTCTGCCTGGACCAGCTGGGGCCCTGTGCCCATGGTGCATTGTTTGATGCTTTTTTTATGCAGATTTTGAAAACATGCATCAAAATCTGCATGTCTATCCTTAGGCCAGCAAAGTCTAGGACGAGTCTGCAGTGCTGTGCCCATGTTGTTTTTTTTCCTTGCACACATGGTTCAGATTTCTATTTTCTGCCTCAAAATCTGCACCAAATCTGCAAATTAAAAAAAAAAACATTGGAACAGCACTTCTGAACTCGCATAGACTTTGCTAGCCTCAGGAAAGACATGTTTTTGAAATTTTTATGCAGATTCTCAAAAGCTGCTTAAAAAGAAGCATCAAACAATGTACCATTAGCACAGCAGGATTCCCTGCTGTGTGATATCCACTGTGTAACCTGAGACAACCTCTGAGAAGTCATGAGGATGTCTGGAGTTCATAGCAGACCTGCAAGAATGGTGAGTGTGAAAGCAGCACTGAAGCTTGATAAGTAATAGGAAGATAATGTCTGTGCCAAAACAGCGGGGCCCCGCAGTAAAAACGGTTTGAGCTGTGTTAGGCAGCTTTTGTTCCCCTCTTAAGGTGTTTTATATGTCCCTGATTTTTCCTCTTAGGCTAGGGTTATGGACCCACGTTTCCAGCCATCGCTGAAACTGGATAGCGTTAACGGCAAGTGCTGGCTGGAAACATGGGTCCATAGAAACCCTGTGTTTACGTTAGCAGAAGCCGCACACAGAGAGCACAGGTAACGCTACCTGCAATGTTTTCCTGTTCACTCCTGAAAAGCAGCAGTCATGCAGCTCTGTGTGCGGCTGCTAGTAAGGTAAGCAATGTGTTGCTATAGGCCTCCATTTCCAGGCAGCGCATGCCGTTAACACTGTCCGGTATTTGCGCTGCCTGGAAATGTGGGCCCTAAACCCAGTGTGACCCCAGCCTTATTGATTTGAATTGGATTCAGATGTTCGACAAACTTCAACAAAGTGTTCGGCGATCATTGCCGATTTGGTGAACCAATCTTAATTCGTACTTCCAAAGGTTTGCTCATCTCTATTCCGATATACATAATGATATCTTACAAAAAATATAAATAATATAAATAAATATAAAAAAAATAAAAGGCATCTCACTCCTCTAATAGATTCTTCTAATATAAAAAAATAGAGCTCTTTAGCTCTTTTCCTTTTTCTAAGAATATAAGACAAAGATCCAAAGCACACCAATTATTTTTCAAAAGAATGGTTAAAACAAATTACTTACTTTTTCTCTTTGAGTACTGGCCAGTAAAGATGAGCGATGTTCGATTCGAAATGTTCGCCAATCTCAAATTCGACCTGTAATGGGCAGTGTTCAATTCATTCATCGAATTAGAACAATTAGCTTCAAATTTGGCAGTTCAAGGTTATGTTCGATAACGCTTCGGTCACCAAAAGCATACCTGGCTGTTCACACTAATACTGATCTTCAATCATAATATCCATTTTCAGTGTATAGTGTGCGGGGATGGGGGGGAAGAGAGGGTTCAGATTAGTGCTGCTGAAGTGATGGAACTCTTTCTCCAGACCGCATGTAGAGTGAGGCAGTGCAGGCTTTGAACCAATCACAGTGAAACACAGTAAAGGGCATGTTTTGCACAAGCAAGGTCCGACATCTTTGGCTGTGTATGTCACATGTCCTTGCCCTATAAGACCCGGCTATTTTCTTCATCGCCACCATTTGCTCATTGCTATGGTTGTGTGTTAGATGGCACCACTGCTGTTGTGGGCGCCATACAGTTAAAACTCACAATTCTACTATCCCATTGGGTACAGAGCTAATACATAGTTAGATAGATAGGTTTAAGGAGTAGGGGCTGAGGGGAGGGTGCGAATTTTAGCAGAATCAGCTTTTGTAAGAGCTACATCATAGGAATAGGGAGTAGGGATTACGGACTAGGGTCTGTAACAGCCCTTTTTCAGATCTACTCCATAGAAGCAGGGACTAGTTTTAATTACAGCCCTTTGGGCTATATTAGAGCAGTCCCTATTAGTTTTTGCCAGGCAGATGTGTGCCAGAGTGCTGTACAAGTCTTTTTCACAGCATCTGGCCACATCTATCTCTGGCAGTCCTTTAGGGCAGGTAGTGTAGCACTGCTGTTAAGAAAGCTACACCACCTGTCTTAGGCTAGGGTCACACTTGCAGATTTTTCATGCTTTTTTGGAGACCTGCATTTTTAAAATCGCATGTAAAAACGCACCCATAGGCCCCCATGCAAAAAACGCATGCCCTAACAGCAAAAACGCATGCCCCAATAGCAAAAACGCATGCCTAAAGTGCCATGCATTTTTTGGCATGCGTTTTTGCACTAATGTGAGGAGCTGCCATCAAAAACGCATGCAAAAACGCATGGTACATTAGTACCATTTAGTAACATCCAAAAACGCATGCATTTTCCAGAGGGGCCCATGTTAAAAACCGCATGCGTTTTCTAAACAACCCATGCGTTTTTAAATTAGCACCAAAAAATGGTGCCTGCACTATTTTTTGATGCTGATTCAAAAATGCATGGAAAAACGCATGGATGCCAAAAAGCACATAAAAAACACATGCAGAAATGTAAAAAGCATGCAGATGCATGCTTATTTTTAAGGCACCAAAAAAATGCATGCCAAGTGTGAGCCTAGCGTTAAGTAGGTATTTTTTTGCTGCTGCTAATCTCAGCAATTTGTTCGGACTAGTAGCAGTGTGATTTACACAGTAGTGTAGCCCACTTGTGAAAAGCTACACCGCCAGTGTACTTCCTTACTAATTTTTAACTGCACCTTGGTCACATCTGACTTCTGGTCAAGTTGCAGCGTGACAAAAACTATTAGTGTAGGCCACTTGTAATACAATCTACTACACCGCCAGAGTACTTCCTACTAATTTTTAACTGCACCTTGGCCATATCTGACTTCTGGTTAAGTCGCAGCGTGACAAAAACTATTAGGGTACCTTTACATGCGGCTACATTTCTAGGGTGGCTACAGGTAACTTACTGGTTGCAGTGAAATCATGGAGAGATTATTCCATTTGTACACAGCAACAAGATAGAACCTTGTATCCATGATTTCACTGCAACCAGTAAGTTACCTGTAGCCACCCTAGAAATGTAGCCGCGTGTAAACGTACCCTTATGGTACCTTTACACGCCGCCACAACAGGATGCATACAACCCGCTACAGGCTACAAATGTAGCTTGTCGAGCCAATATTGCCCGTAGTAGCGGCGTCTGAAGACGGGACGACACAGCCGGCTACAGATACCTCTGTATCCGTGCACTGCCCATAAACATATGGCAACATCGCCGATTGTAGCGAGCTGTATCGGCGTGTAAAGAAGGAACAGAAGGGAACTCTGGACACCCGGCGATGTAGCTGCAATGTAGCTAAGGCGTGACCCAGGCTCCGGGATACCACGCCCCTTCAGCGATCATTGGAGGAAGCTCCTTCGTTGCGATTGGTTGTCGCTGCACAGGGCGGCATATTTAAGAAGCTGGCCAGTCACACTACGCAATTGCTCGAGCGTCATGTATTAATCAGCCTCCTGCGCTGGCTGCCCAATCATGGTATTATTGCTTTGTCCTATCAGCGTACGGACGTCTCGTAATCCACAATTGTGGCACGCCTATGTGCTGTCCCTCCTGCCCCAGGTCCGCCCATATTAGCTTGTTATTGCGGTGTGTAAATGAGGTACGCTGAGCTACAGACGGCTACTTGCAACACCCGGCGATGTAGCTAGCTGTAGATGTAGCGTAGCGTAGCGCACCTTGTGGCGGCGTGTAAAGGAGATGCGATTACCGTTTGTAACCGTTTGGCCGTGCTCGTGCACGTGAAGTTGCCGTTGGTATCCATCCTGTTGTGGCGGCGTGTAAAGGTACCATTACTGTACGCCACTTGTAATACAATCTACTACAATCTAGTAGTGTACTTCCTACTAATTTTTAACTGCACCTTGGCCAGGTCTCACTTTGGTTCTAGTAGCATTGTTGGTTCAGTCACCTCTGCTTGATTGACATTCACCTTTTTTTCGTAAAAAGAAAGATCAGAGTCAGTGGCGTAACTACCGGCATAGCAGCCGTAACAGTCGCTTTGGGGCCCGGGCCGCCCGGCGCTTGTGGGGGGCCCGGACCCAGCGCGCAGCCGCTGCTATGCCGGTAGCTGCGCCTGGCTGCGATATATACCTAACCTCTGTCTGGTCATTGTGTGGCCGTCAGGTGTGGGGGTGGGGGCCCGGCCGGGGGCGGCCGCGCCCGACGGGCCCCCCCTGGCGAGGTGGATGCCTATTCAAAGCGGCCGCAGGCGCCGCACAGAGAGATCAAGGGGCTGCCGCCGCTGTAGCCTGCTGCTGCCTCCTGCCTGACGCGCTGTGTGTTTGTTCTTTTGCAGATCTCCGCCCCCTGGCCGCCCTGTGACCTCGCTCGGAGTCCTTCCTGTTCCCTCACTTGTCGACTTCTCCTCCTAACTTAGTGACCGAGTGACCGGCGGTCACTTAGCACACAGAGCAGCCAGAGAACAAGCAGGGTTGGAAGGAGCAGCAGGAGGCAGGAGCTACTGAGGCCGGAGGTGAGAGGCACCGCACCGCTAATAACAATATAATATTTATTGAATGACACTAGTGTGTTAGTGAGCAGCCGGCAGCATGGGGGGGCCCCGGGCCTGTATATACCCTGTCCCTGTGTGTGGTGCTGGCTGGGACACTGTGAGGGGGGGGCCTGTATATACCCTAACCCTGTCCCTGTGTGTGTGCTGCTGCCAGGGACACTGTGAGGGGGGGGCCTGTATATACCCTAACCCTGTCCCTGTTTGTGTGCTGCTGCCAGGGACACTGTGAGGGGGGGGCCTGTATATACCCACCAGGGGCCTGTATACCACCACCAGGGTCTCTGTATACTACCACCAGGGGCTCTGTATACTACCACCAGGGGCCTGTATATACCCACCAGGGGCTCTGTATACTACCACCAGGGGCCTGTATATACCCACCAGGGGCCTGTATACCACCACCAGGGGCCTGTATATACCACCACCAGGGGCTCTGTATACTACCACCAGGGGCTCTGTATATACCACCACCAGGGGCCTGTATATACCACCACCAGGGGCCTGTATACCACCACCAGGGGCCTGTATATACCACCACCAGGGGCATGTATATACCACCACCAGGGGCTCTGTATACTACCACCAGGGGCCTGTATATACCACCACCAGGGGCCTGTATATACCACCACCAGCGGCTCTGTATACTACCACCAGGGGCTCTGTATATACCACCACCAGGGGCCTGTATATACCACCACCAGGGGCCTGTATACCACCACCAGGGGCCTGTATATACCACCACCAGGGGCTCTGTATACTACCACCAGGGGCTCTGTATATACCACCACCAGGGGCCTGTATATACCACCACCAGGGGCTCTGTATACTACCACCAGGGGCCTGTATATACCACCACCAGGGGCCTGTATATACCACCACCAGGGGCCTGTATATACCACCACCAGGGGCTCTGTATACTACCACCAGGGGCTCTGTATATACCACCACCAGGGGCCTGTATATACCACCACCAGGGGCTCTGTATACTACCACCAGGGGCTCTGTATATACCACCACCAGGGGCCTGTATATACCACCACCAGGGGCCTGTATACCACACCAGGGGCCTGTATGTACCACCACCAGGGGCTCTGTATACTACCACCAGGGGCTCAGTATATACCACCACCAGGGGCCTGTATATACCACCACCAGGGGCCTGTATATACCACCACCAGGGGCCTGTATATACCACACCAGGGGCCTGTATATACCACCACCAGGGGCCTGTATATACCACCACCAGGGGCCTGTATATACCACCACCAGGGGCCTGTATATACCACCACCAGGGGCCCTGTATACCACCACCAGGGGCCCTGTATACCACCACCAGGGGCCCTGTATACCACCACTGGGGCCTGTATATACCACCACTGCGGAGGCTGCTGTAATACTGCTGGGGCCTGTATATACCACTGAGGAGGCTGCTGTATACCACTGGGGCTGCTGTAATACTGCTGGGGCCTGTATATACCACTGGAGAGGCTGCGGTATACCACTGGGGCTGCTGTATATACTGTTGGGGCCTGTAAGGGAATGTGTCTTGAAGGGGCGTGTCTTGGAGGGGGCGTGTCTTGGAGGGGGCGTGTCATTGGGGGGCGTGTCTTAGAGGGGGCCCCGTTCAAAGGTTTGCCATGGGGCCCTGCCAGTTCTAGTTACGCCCTGATCAGAGTCAAACATAACACCCAGACAGAGAGCCTGCTGACTAGGCACTATTGTGGTGCCGCACACTGAGAGAGAGATGTCATATTTAGGGAGGTCAGTGGAGGGTGGGACCAGAAGTAGTTCAGTTTTGGAAAGTACGTGCATATGATAGATTGAAGAGGGCACTGACCTGTGGTATATGCAGTTGTCCGGTCCACTGGATGATGGCGGTTGTGATCCTGGTGCTCCAGCTATTGTGCAAGATTGTTTCGGTAGAGAAAGCGGTACTCACGGATCTTGGTTCCAAACTATTTTATTTATCCAATTATGGAATACATCCACCTGGGAGGGTGTGCAGGGAGGGGAAGCGAGCAACGGTATCCGTTTCGAGGACAATTCCTCTTCTACGGGCTCTACAAGGGTTCAAAATTGCTACCTATTTAAAGGAAGTCAATTTGATACCAAACAGCTGTGCAGTGATTTAAAAACAATAAAATGTTATACAAAACGCTTTCTTAATAAAACTATACATTACTATGTGCGACTATTACTGCCTACACAATGAATTGATTATATTTTTCATTGGTACATCATACATTCCGCTGCACGGATTTTTGTTTCTAAGTTACCAAGGTAACAAGGGGTAACTAATCAAGTGACTGAGGAACAGATACCAGACCTCATCTATGGAAAACAGAACTTTACAACAATGCCTACTGGTACTGGTTGATACTAATCCGGGTTGTGATAAAATTAAGGCAGATATAATCCATAGCGTCAGTGTAATCTGGTCTCGCATTGTTGTAAAGTTCTGCAATATCATCGTCTGAACATGGCCTTATAGATACAGATGTAAAAATGAAGCAATAAATTATCGTCTGCACGAGGCCTTACAGAAACTGAAGTAAAAATCAAGCAATTCTCATCGTCTGAACGTGGCCTTACAGATACAGATGTAAAAATCAAGCAATACTCATCGTCTGAACGTGGCCTTACAGAAACCGAAGTAAAAATCAAGCAATACTCATCGTTGAACATGGCCTTAGAGATACAGATGTAAAAATCAAGCAATACTCATCGTCTGCACGAGGCCTTACAGATACTGGAGTAAAATCGGATTTTCGAAGGGCATGACATGCCTATATCTGTGTCTCCTCCTCCTTTTACTCGTCCATCTCTTTTCTTTTCGCGTTTTTATATATACTTGTCACTTTTCCATGTGTTTGTTGTATCTTCTGAAACGTTTGTCACCTTTTGGACACCTTAGAAGTTGTTTTCTATGTGTTTTCTATGTTTTAGTATGTGTTTGTTTTTCCTGCCATTGTTTTAAATGATATTCGACGGTGTGTTTGACGAACATTCGACGAAAATTCGACAAATAAACCCCCAATTCGACAAACAGAATCGAATTCAAACACTAGGGTGGTGGATCATCTCTAATATTCAGTGACAGGTTCCCTTTGACTTTATCCGGCCTACTAGGCACAAACAGGTCCCTGACATATCTCTCTGTTTTTTTCTATAGTACTCCACAAATGTAATGGTGGTCCCACCTGTGTGTGGCGGGGCATAACTTTTATGGGAACGCTTTCACAAGCTTTGACTTCATGTGGCCTTCTAGGCCTAAACAGGTCTCTGACGTATCTCTCTGTTTTTTCTATAGTACTCTACAAAACTAATTGTGGTCCCACCTGTGTGTGGCGGGGCATGACTTTTATGGGAACGCTTGCACAAGGTTTGACTTCATGTGGCCTTCTAGGCCCAAACAGGTCTCTGACATATCGCTCTGCTTTTTCTATAGTACTCCACAAAAGTAATGGTGGTCCCACCTGTGTGTGGTGGGGCATGACTTTTATGGGAACGCGTGCACAAGCTTTGACTTCATGTGGCCTTCTAGGCCTAAACAGGTCTCTGACCTACCTCTCTGTTTTTTCTATAGTACTCCAAAAAAGTAATGGTGGTCCCACCTGTCTGTGGTGGGGCATACATTTTATGGGAATGCTTGCACAAGCTTTGACTTCATGTGGCCTTGTAGGCCTAAACAGATCTCTGACCTACCTCTCTGTTTTTTCTATAGTACTTCACAAAAGTAATGGTGGTCCCACCTGTGTGTGGCGGGGCATAACATTGACGGGAGCGCTTGCATGAGCTTCAAGGGGATCCGGTCCACTAGGCCTATTCAGGTCTCTGACCTACCTCTCTGTTTTTTCTATAGTACTCCACAAAAATAATGGTGGTCCCACCTGTGTATGGCGGGGCATGACTTTTATGGGAACACATGCACAAGCTTTGACTTCATGTGGCCTTCTAAGCCTGAACAGGTCTCTGACCTATCTCTCTGTTTTTTCTATAGTACTCCACAAAAGTAATGGTGTTCCCACCTGTGTGTGGTGGGGCATAACATTGATGGGAGCGCTTACATGAGCTTCGAGGGGATCCGGCCACTAGGCCTATTCAGGTCACTGACCTACCTCTGTAGTTTTTACTGTAATTCTCACAAAAAGTTTATTTGCTGAGCAAGCTTTAACCATGAAATGCTAGGCCATGCCCTGTCCCAGACCCTGTGTCATGCATGCAAGCTGGGCCATTCAGCAATTTTGGCTCTGGAAGAATTGATGCCATTTTGCTGTAGGTGTGACCCTTTGAAAGGAGTAAGGATTCTTGTTGGAGTCCCCTTGCTATGTTTTACATGATTTAAGAAGGGTGTGACATGTCCATACCTGTGTCTCATTCTCCTTATACTCTTCCACCTCTTTTTACGTAATGTTGAAAACTTAAGCCAATTAGCCTGTGACTATTTGTACTGTTTGAATTGTTGTCACTTTTTGTGGTGTTTGTTGTCCATTCTGAGAAGTTTGGCAGCTTTTGGAACCCTTGAAGGTGTTTTCTATGTGATTTCTGTAGCCTGCCATTGATTTCAATGGGGTTCGCGTTGTTCGTCGAACATTCGACGAATAAATCTCAAATTCAACTAATCGAATTCGAACATTAGGGTGGTAGCTCATCTCTACTGTCCAGCCACCACCTTTCTTGACCACTTCACCACCTGGCTAGTTCATTTTATTTCCTCTGACATCCCCACCATCATCATGGGTGACTTCAACATCACTATTGACACTTGTCACTCAGCTGTCTCTTAGCATCTAACACTCACTACCTCCTTGGGGACTCATTCAATTGGTCCCCCACAGCTACTCACAAAGATGGACACACACTGGACCTCATCTTCACCTCTATCCCCTATCTAACCTCTCAAACTCACATCTTCACCTGTCTGAACACAACCTACTCATACTCTCTTCCCTCTCTTTTCCGGTGCACAACCCCCTCTCCACAAACTCACATACCCTTTGCAGAACTCTCAAACACCTTATTTACAATCACTCTGAGTACCTTTTCCATCTCGCAAACATAGCTTCCTTTGGTGGTGCAGATGCCTCTGCTACTTTGTAAAATACCACCATTACTGCAGTCCTCAAATCGGCTGCTTTCCTCACACATACCAAAACCCCAGAATCAACAGGCAACCTTGGCACTCCGACCTGACTAAAAAACTGAGGCAAGCTTGCAGGATTAGTGAGAAAAGTTGAAAGAGATCCATTCCACTGAGCATTTCATCGCATACAAACAGTCTCACCACCTTCTAGCCCATACTAACTGCTGTAAAAAATACTTTCATTCCTTATATCATCTCTATCTCACAACCCTAAAAAAACTATTCAACACCTTCCAACCTCCTCAATCCCCCAGAACCTTCCCCCTTTCCTCACATCTTGGCTGAAGACTTTGCTTTCATTCTTCAAGCAAGAAATTAATAACATCAGATAAAGCTTTTGGCCCAAAGTCCCCACAGCCCTCTTCATAACTACTCAGCCCTTTTCTTCCATAACCAGTTTCTCTGCCATGACAGAAAATCCACTTTCTTCTCTATGTTCTAGATCACATCTCACCACCTGTGTACCCTTACCCACTCCCGTTCCCCCTCATCACCAATCTCAGCAAAGTCTTCATCCCAAACCTAACTTACCTCTTCAACCATTCACTAACAACTGATATCATTTCCTTACGCTTCAAACATGCCTCAATCACACCCATCCTCAAAAAAGCCTGCCTTTGACCCATCCTCGGTGTCCAAAATTGCCCCTTATCACTCCTTCCTTATGACTCAAAACTGCTGGAACAACATGTCTATCTTGAACTGTCTGCTCCCTCTTTGTTCAGTTACAATTTGGCTTCCAACCGCATTATTCATCCAAAAACTGCCCTAACAAAAATCACTAATGACCTACTAAATGCCAAAAGCCAAGTGACACTACTCTGTCCCCTCTCCTCGACCTGTCTTCTACCTTTGACACTGTGGACTATTCCTTTTTGCTACATATTCTCTCATCTCTTGGTATCACAGACTTCGCTCTATTCTGAATCTCTTCATATATAACAGATCAGACTTTCAGGGTCTCTCTCCATACTTCCTCTTCTTCTCACCCCTATCTGTCGATGTCCCCAAGGTTCACTTCTTGGACCCGGGTTTTCTTTATCTACATCCATGGACAGTTTATAAGTCCCATGTCTTTTTAGTGTCATCCTTATGCTGACGACACCAAGGTCTACTTCTATCGACCTGATATCACCTCCTTACTAACCCAAAAATTTCAAAAGGTCTGTCCGCTATTTCATCCTTTCTTTTGTTCAATTTTTTAAACAACATGGACAAAACAGAATTCATATCTTTCCTGCATATCATTCACACACCTATCCATCAAAGTCAATGGCTGCTCATTTTCCCCAGTCCTGCAAGCTCACTGTCTTGGAGTATCCTTAGACTCTGCTCTCTCCTTCAAGCAAACATATCCAAGCCCAAAGTCTCCTCCTGCCATCTCCAACTCAAATATACTTTCCGTATCCGTTCATTCCTTAATCAAAAATCTGCTAAAACACTAGAACATGTGTGGCATCCCTTTGGTCTGGTCGCCACTATTAATTTTGCGGCAAATGAGATCGCAGAAAGACGGAGGGAGTCCTAGGGGTGGGGGCAGTGAGTGATCCACCCGTGCGCCCCGAATCAGTTGTGAAACAGAAGGACAGGGACCCTGCGTGTCGCCCAAGAGGGCCTTTGGCTGCTAGATCGGGGCTCTGCACGCAGAGGCACGTGCAGGAAGGAGGAGAATAGGCAACACTGAGAAAAAGGAACAGAAAAGGGGGTGCACTGGACAAGCCATCCTTGTTGACAAGGACTACCCAAACCGCCACTGTACTTGTGCTGTAACTGATGTGCCTGACTAGAGAAGCCAAGTAAACCAGGTGGAAACTCAGCATTGTGTCAGATTGTTTACTTCGCCCTGAGGAGTGGTAGACCGAAGCGCCGCGCAGGTAGCAGGAGCCTGCCTGAGGGTATTCCTGATCCTCCCCCACAGCCATCTCAGCCCCGCTGGCTTTCCATCACCCCAAATCAACTCGACTCGGGATGCCCTGGAGACCCGCTCCTCCCGTGTGGAAACTCCACCATCACAGCTGCAACTCCATCATCCCAGAGGTTCCGGATCAGCCAACAGCCTTCACGAGTGATGTCACGATGATCTCTCTTTTCATTTTATTTTTTTCCTTTATTTTTACCCTTAAAAAACCGCCTTTTTACGCTCCCCAATAGGAGCCGGGGGTGGGTCCGCCCCCGTGACGTTTCCATAGCCCCACAAGTCCAGGGGCCCGGGACCAAGATCCCCTAGCCCCCGGGGCCGGGCGGTCACATGGTTTTTTCTTTGCTTAATCGCAACCCCCGTCTGTAGAACTCTTGCACCCCCTTCTATTTAAACTTGCTCAGATAACCCCAAACCATTTCACCCCTTTTTCTCACCCCTCTGCAAGACTTGGTCCCCTTCCCCGAGGCTCCGTTAAAAAATCTAATATGACATAAAAGTACCCCAAAAAATTTTTTCTCCTAACTGTATATGGTCTCCCGGGTCCCCTACAGCAACCTGGTTCAAGGGGTCTCTTTCCCCTTTCTCTTCTTATCTCTCCTTTCCCCAAGACCCCCCTACTAATTTTTCTATGCATCCCCATATCTAAACTCCCCCCTGATAAACCTCACACTCTCGCCACCGTGGGAAAACCTTCAAAAAAAAAAATTTTGGACCCTGGGAAAACCAAAAAATAAAGAGTTGAAATTGTTTTGTTGATCAGAAGGGTTTTAAAAATTACTCACTGCAAATTTGCAAGCTAATCAACAATTTGGAAAATTTGACGTGTTTTGCTGCGCAGGGGGTCTGAAGGATTTGAAAGAAAGGGTTTAAAATTTCAGGGTTTCTCAATGAATTAAAATATTCAAAAGTTAATTTTTTTGTAATTAATGAAAAAAAATATATATTTATCAGTCATTTAAAAAGAGTGATTTTTTTTAAAAATGTTTATTTTGAAATGTTTTGATTGTGGTTTCACCAATGAAAAACCCAAAAAGGATTTCTCAGAAAATTAAATAGGGGGAGAAGGGTCTGAGTCATTTTGAAGTTCTGGCCCCGTGAAAAAACCCCCAATGGGCCCCCCAAATTTCATGCTTGTCTTTTTCTTAGGCCAAAAGGGCTTTTTGGGCCCCTAGGCCCAGGGCGCAATTGCAACCGCACTTGTTGTGTTTTTGCCAATTGGGGTTTCGTTATCAATTGGCCCTAAACTGTTTCCCGGAATTTTTGCCCAAAAATGGGGGAAAAAAAAAAGAAAAACCCCAGGGGAACAGCAAATTCCCCGATTTGGGAAAAACTCCCCCCAAAAGTTAAGGGCAGCAGAAACACTGTCTCAATTTCTCCTATTTTAGTCTTTCCCTCTGTGCACTTTTTGGGGATTTCATAGGGGGGGTGGCTGCCATCGCCATTTAAAATTTAAATTTAAAGGATGCGCATACTCCCCAAGGGAATATTATTATTCTATCCCTTGGACAAGTTTTTTAAAAATTAACCCCAAAATCTCTAACCGGTTCCCCAAAACAGGTCAATGGTAATATGGATATGTTGAGAAACTACAACAGGTTTAAAATTTAAAAGTTTATTAAAAAAATAAATGTCCCCCCCTTTTTTAAAATAAAGATTATTAGATGTAAGTGCACCTGCTACACATTAAGGGTTAAAAGGTTGACCTAAAATGAAAAAAGGGGAAAAGGGGGGGAAAAAAAAAAAAAACTTCTTTATGTTCTTTAAGCTCCCTTTTTGGGGTAAATCCTGCCCCCACAAAAAAGGGGGTTTTGGGGTTTGGAGGAAGCAGTGTTATTTTTTTAGTTACTTTTGGGGGCAACCCGTTGAAGATAAGAGGGAAAAAAAAGTCCTCAGGAGGGGGGACAGAGGCGCGCAGAGGAGTTAGGAAGGGGCCCGGCCTTTCACTAGAGGGGAAGCCGCCCCCCCCTTATCCTTTGCTTGGTGCTCCCCACTGCTTTATCACCTTCAAGTCCCCCAAAAGAAAGCAGAGAACAAGTAACCTTTATGTAGTATGGGCATCCAAACCCCCGTTCCCCCTTAATGAAAGATTCAAAAAGGAACCCCTTGAATTTTTTTAGTTTTCTTTTTTAGTTTTTTTTTATAAAATTTTTAGGACTTTTTCATTGGCTTAGCGTGCATTCACGATCCCAAAGGGTTACTGTTTTGCGCTTAGTTGGCGCTGCCTTGTGGTTGTGTGTATTGTTTGTCTTTTTAAAAAAATGCGGTGAAGTTGGAAGGCCGGCCCTTGTTGTGTCCCGAAAGCATTCCTATGAGGGTTGGGTGCTGGTTGAGGGGTTAATGTGGTCCCCTGAACTGCCCCCCCCTTGGCCTTTAAGTAGTTCTCCTTCCACCGGTGGTGCTCGGTTTTAGTTTCCCTATGCCCGGAAAATGTGCTGTGCTGACCTGTGTGTTTGTTTGCTGAAGTCCTTTTTTGGGTTTTTTTTTCTCAGTTTGTGGAGGGAGGGGGAGGGGGGAAAAGCGCGGGGCTGGTGGAGGAGTTTTGGGAGATGCTGGAGACCCAAACCTTTCTCCTTTAGGATCCCCCCAGGATCAGGGCCCCTTCAGGGTTCCAGATTGGGTTTGGGTGCCTTCCCCGGTCACTCGAAAAAGAAAGTATTTGTGCAGTCAGCAGAGCGGGGAGGGGTAAGTGCGGAGCGGCCGGGGGAGAGCGGGCGGCAGCGGCGATACTGACCGGCATATGCGGCGGGAGATCAGCGGGTTGTGCGCAAGAGCGGCTGATCTCCCGAGGGGCGCTGGGTGGTCACCTCGGCGCTATGTTGGTGGGATAGCAGAGTCTCTGCGGCGACGTGTAAAATCCAAGATGGCGGCAAAATCTCGCGAGATTTTGCTGCCATCTTGGATATTACATGTCGCCGCAAGGACAGTGCTCCTCCAGCTGCATGGCGTCACCGAGGCCCCAGCGGTGCTAAAGCAGCGAGGGGCAGCGGTGACCTGGCGGAGGCGGAGGCGGCGGCGCGGACGGGTGGGCGGCGGAGGCGGCAGTGCGGCTGCGGCTCGCGATGACGCTACGCGTCATCGCTCGCAGTGGCGCAAAGGAGTCTGGGATTCGGCTACAGTGCCCGAATTCCAAACTCCCGATTATATAAGTAGATTTTCTATATACGTCACTAGGTCCCTTATATATAATATGTTACAGATGTGGCCAAATGTATTGACACCCCTCAATTCTGTAAGATAATACTCAGTTTCTTCCTGAAAATGATTGCAATCACAAATTCTTTGGTATTATTATCTTCATTTAATTTGTCTTCAATGAAAAAAACACAAAAGAGAATGAAGCAAAAAGCAAAACATTGATCATTTCACACAAAACTCCAAAAATGGTCCAGACAAAAGTATTGGCACCCTCAGCCTAATACTTGGTTGCAAAACCTTTAGCCAAAATAACTGCGATCAACCGCTTCCGGTAACCATCAATGAGTTTCTTACAATGCTCTGCTGGAATTTTAGACCATTCTTCTTTGGCAAACTGCTCCAGGTCCCTGATATTTGAAACTCCAAACTGCCATTTTTAGATCTTTCCACAGGTGTTCTATGGGATTCAGATCTGGACTCATTGCTGGCCACCTTAGAAGTCTCCAGTGCTTTCTAGTGCTTTTTGAAGTGTGTTTTGGGTCATTGTCCTGCTGGAAGACCCATGACCTCTGAGGGAGACCCAACTTTCTCACACTGGGCCCTACATTATGCTGCAAAATTTGATAGTAGTCTTCAGACTTCATAATGACATGCACACGGTCAAGCAGTCCAGTGCCAGAGGCAGCAAAGCAACCCCAAAACATCAGGGAACCTCCACCATGTTTGACTGTAGGGACCATGTTCTTTTCTTTGAATGCCTATTTTTTTCTCCTGTAAACTCTATGTTGATGCCTTTGCCCAAAAAGCTCTACTTTTGTCTCATCTGACCAGAGAACATTCTTCCAAAACGTTGTAGGCTTTCTCAGGTAAGTTTTGGCAAACTCCAGCCTGCCTTTTTTATGTCTCGGTGTAAGAAGTGGGGTCTTCCTGGGTCTCCTACCATACAGTCCCTTTTCATTCAGATGCCGACGGATAGTACAGGTTGACACTGTTGTACCCTCGGACTGCAGGGCAGCTTGAACTTGTTTGGATGTTAGTCGAGGTTCTTTATCCACCATCCGCACAATCTTGCGTTGAAATCTCTTGTCAATTTTTCTATTCCGTCCACATCTAGGGAGGTTAGCCACAGTGCCATGGGCTTTAAACTTCTTGATGACACTGCGCACGGTAGACACAGGAACATTCAGGTCTTTGGAGATGGACTTGTAGCCTTGAGATTGCTCATGCTTCTTCACAATTTGGTTTCTCAAGTCCTCAGACAGTTCTTTGGTCTTCTTTCTTTTCTCCATGCTCAATGTGGTACACACAAGGACACAGGACAGAGGTTGAGTCAACTTTAATCCATGTCAACTGGCTGCAAGTGTGATTTAGTTATTGCCAACACCTGTTAGGTGCCACAGGTAAGTTACAGGTGCTGTTAATTACACAAATTAGAGAAGCAACACATGATTTTTCTAACAGTGCCAGTACTTTAGTCCACCCCATTTTTATGTTCGGTGTGGAATTATATCCAATTTGGCTTTAGGACAATTCTTTTTGTGTTTTTTCATTGAAGACAAATTAAATGAAGATCATAATACCAAAGAATTTGTAATTGCAATCATTTTCAGGAAGAAACTGAGTATTATCTGACAGAATTGCAGGGGTGTCAATACTTTTGGCCTCAACTGTATATATCTTTTTAGTAGATAAGGACATTTTTATTATGGTATTAAACAAAATGGTTCTAATTTTTAATTCATAAATTGGATATTAGTATGTATAATGTTATAATTGGTAGCTGCATCTGTTATAATTGGAAGTTGTATCTGTTATAAGTCTTTCACCAGCGCTTAGGCTGGCTTCACATTTGCGTTTGTGTCTGCATGCTGATGGCATGCAGACACAAACGCAGTCAATAGCAGGGACATTTAGATGTGTCCGCAGCAGAGAATGTCCGCCTGCGGACACATCACTGTGGAGCCCGGGCAGCCAATCGCAGGTGTCCGGGGGCGGGCCGGAGGCGGAGATCAGCGGCGGAGATCTCCTCCTCCCCGGCGCCGGTAAGCTCCGGGACGTGTCAGCGGGTTAAACAGCTGATATGACAGCTGTTTGAATCTCCCGCGCCGACACCGAGAGGAGATGTCGGCGCGGGAAGATTCAAACAGCTGTCAGATCAGCTGTTTAACCCCGCTGACACTGCTAGGAGCTTACCGGCGGCGGGGAGGAGGAGATCATGAGAGGCTCAGCTGATCTCCCGGTGGCCGTCGGTGATCTCCTGTGACATCACCGGCGGCCACCGGGAGAGATTTCAATGGGTCCGCAGCGTTCTCCTGCGCTGTCAAGCGCAGAACACTGCGGACCCATTGACGCCAATGCATTGTTTGTGCGCTTGCAGGCGCTTGCAGATAAAACAAGCGCCCGTGAACGCACAAGAAATGCAACATGATGCATTCGGAGTGCGCTCAGAGGGTGCACAAATTATGTGCATCTGAACGCAAACGCAATCGAACGCAGCCAAACGCAGGCACATGCGTTCCCATGTTAAACATAGGAACGCATGTGCGCAAGCGTTTGGCTGCGTCCGGTGCGCTGCGCTCCGAACGCCAGTGTTAAAATACTCCCCATGTGGGTGTTGTGGCTGGAACTGCTGGCGATGGTGAATTGCCCTGCAAAGTAAAGGACCTGCCATGACGTCAGACTGATGCGTGGTTACATGATTGGACCGCCCACGTGACCAGAATCAGGAAGAAGTCATCTGTGGGGTCCCGGAGTAGTGCTTCTCCCAGGCGAATTACCGAGGATGTGCAGGGCTTGCACAACCTTTCCAGGTGAGTAGCACATCCGTACACATAATATAAGATCCCCACTAGACCACAGGGTACCTCTTATGTGTGCTCTCTGCATTATTGTTTCAACTTCAAAATGCTGACATGGACAGTGCATGATGTAATGCTGCATCCTGCTGAGTGCAGTGAATATCAGACCTTGGCTCTTATTTGGTAAGTAAGAAAGTAAGAGACAGCACTCACCGCTTGTATGGTCGTATTTGCAGCTTCTTTATTTCATCCGTGCAGGTAACGGGTTACAGGTAGAGATGGAGGGAGGGGGTGCGGAGGTGGACGACGGGCGCTACGTTTCGCACTGAATGTGCATCAACGGGTCCAACCATACAAGCGGTGAGTACCGTCTCTTACCTTCTTATCTATTATATGGACTTGCTCATTGAGACCAGTGCAACACCGCTGAGCACAGTGTTGAGAAGGGGTTGGATGGTGGACTAACACTGGTGCCCGGGAATCTAAGTTTCTATCTTATTTGGTCCATTAACCCTAGAACGCATACCCATAGAAATCTACACATTCACGCACCTGGGGCCTTTTAAGCCCGTTTTCAATTATCATGGAATAACTAAAAAAAAATACTTTTCAAAGTTTATTGCAAAGTAAGGATGCATTCCCACTAGCGCTGGAGTCCGCCAGGAAGGGATTCCGTAATGGATATGACCTCCTGGTGACCCCAGCTAAGGCTGGCGGACGCATACCTGGGGCCTCGCAGGCCTGCCAGGTTACCTGTTTTCTATTTTCTGTAAAATTACTTTAGTTAGATTTTTGAAACTCTAGGTAATCCTCAGGTATATAGTTGTTAGTAATTTCCAGTTGTTCATATATTTTTATACTATAGGCATTTTGGTATAACAACCTTTTTTTGGGACTACCCCATATTCACGCACCTGGGGCCTTTTAGGCCTGTGTGCAAATAACACGGAATAACTCAAATAAAAATACTTTTCAAAATTTATTTGACAATTGCAAAGTAAGGATGCATTCCCAGTAGCGCTGGGGTCTGCCAGGAGGGGATCCGTAATGGATCTGACCTCCTGGTGACCCCAGCTAAGGCTGGCGGAATGACTGTGCCATTGTAATTTTAGATGTCAGTAAACTAAAAAGAAAAAAAGAAAAAGATTACAATCAGGCTTGTGCACTGTAAACAGTATGTGATAAGACTGTTAGGGTCCCAGCACACCAAGCGATATAAAGCAGGTAAAGTGCAGCCCCCCTCCTCTTACCTCCAACAGATCACTTTCTTGTAGTGCAGTAGAAGCCTCTGGTTTTGGAGCTCAGAAAATTTCTATTTCCAGACAAAAGAAAGCTGACTTCTTCCTCCAAAGCTCCAGCAATTAGGACAAAAAGACCTGTGATGAGGTCAGAGACACATGACTTTGTGAGGGAGCCTCCCTTCCAAGATCACATGACCATGTTGTCATGCAGAATCCACACTCTTCCCAGAGTCATAAAAGTTCTTCCCCAGCAACAATACAGACAAAAAGACTGAATATCACATGTAAACCTAGTACGGGCCTAAAAGGCCCCAGGTGCGTGAATATGGGGTAGTCCCAAAAAAAGGTTGTTACTGAAATGTCTGTAACATAAAAATATATGAATAACTGGAAATTACTAACAACTATATACCTGAGGATTACCTAGATTTTCAAAATTCAAACTAAAGTACTTTTACAGAAAATAGAAAACAAGTAACCTGGCGGGCCTGCGAGGCCCCAGGTATGCGTTCTAGGGTTAATTAGCTAGCAACATGTATTGCAGTTCACAGAGTTGGGGGATTTCTGCATCACAATACATTACACTTGAATGTGCACCCATGAATGTGGACACACAACTAGGTGGAAATAAGCTTGCAGCAGCGGGCCCCATTCCCACATGTGCCCAGTTGTAAACACGCCCTATTGACCATGCTAGTTAGAATGTTACAACTAAAGCTCTTAATTATTCATTGTTTAGAAAGCGCCATCAAATTCACAGCACTCTACAGACACTGTCATCACTGTCCCTTTTGGGGCTTACAATCTAGATTCACTATCGATATGTCTTTTGGAGTGTGGAAGGAAACCCACACAAACACAGGGAAAACATACCAAGTCATTACAGATGTTGTCCTTAGTGAGAATTTAACCCAGAACCTCAGCGCTGCATAGTAAGAGTGCTTACCACTGAGCCACCATGCTGGCTTTTTCAGATTAGCGATTGTTAATGTTCATTAATCCAACATCTGGAGGACACTAAATAACAATGGTGTGCATGGCAGAAATGCAAGGAGAAAGCTACTGCTCTCAATAAAAACCACAGCTGCCCAACTGAAGTATTGTAAAGAACACCTGAACAAGCCAGAAGGCTAGTGGAACAATGTGGATTAGACCAAAATAGAGTTGTTTTTTTTTAGTTTAAATGAGAATTTTTGTGTTTAGATAAAGTGTAAAGGTCCTGTTACACTTGGCGACATTCCAGCGATGTCAACAATGATACGACCTGGTAAGGATCGCTGGAACGTCGTTACCTCAGATCTACTGACCGATGCAGCAACGCTGAGGCGACCTTTATAACGACCTCCGTGGTCGTTGGGACCCTGTCACACAGCAGCTAGTCTGACGACTCAGACCTATGTAGCTGAGCTCTGAGCCGCCAACGAGGTTGTTGTTAAGGCGTCAAACACATCGATGCATGCTGGCCAGCGGGAGCCTGACGATCAAAAAATGATCCAGGCCACTTCGACACGATCGGCAATCTCACAGCTGGGGCCTGGTCACTGCTACGTGTCAAACATAGCGAGATCGCTGGTGAGTTCACTGTTTTGTTACAAAACCTGTGACGCAACAGCGATCTCACTAGGTGTAACGGGCTCTTTACGCACCTGTTCTGGATCTAGACTTTGCTTCCCTCTTCCCAGCCCACTAAACTCTGTTGTGCTCCAAATTGAATTTTACAGTAGGCCAGGTGTGATCCCATGTGATAATCTGCCCCAGACTATAGAAGGTTCTTCAAGATACACATCTGTGTCTTGGTATTAAGACTTTAACAATACTGAATTCTTTCTGCCTGTGGCATCTACACCTCTGCTACCCGTCTGTGGTCTCTAGGACCTCTAATACCTGTATGTAATCTCCAGACTCCAGATACCCCTATGCCATCTCAAGGACATCTGTCTGCTTGCACCTTCTAGTACTTCTGTCCCCGTCTGCAGTCCCCAGGATGTCTTCTGTCTGCCTGAGGCATTCAGTATCTCTGTCACTTTTTCCCTGTCTCCGGTCCACCAGCAAGATGCAGTACCTCTGCTACCTGTCTCTCATGTGCCTCACCTTTCTGTTCCATAGATGCTTTTGGCCTTTGTGCTCATCAAGACCTTAGGCTTGGAGAATCCACCTCACCAGATGAGCCTAAAAAGTTGCAGCATAAAAACCACGTAACATCTGTAAAATATGGCGGTGGTAATATCATGGTTTCATCGTGTTTTTCTGTCTTTGGACTTTTCTTCATTGATAGAACATGGAATTTTGAATTCTACTAACATCTTTCCTCGAGCTGAATTTTAAGAGAACTTCAGACAGAAAAGAATTGTGAAAAAATTAATAACAACTATTAAATATACTAAAAACACTCAATGACATACCTATATATCATTGAATATAATATGATATTGTAGAGGGGCATTGGGAGCAAACAATAGTGTAAATACACCTAAATCGGCCTTAAGGCTAAAGATATGACCATACTTGAAAATATCAACACAAGCCCTTTATAAAACTCTAAATAGAGCCCCCAGGATTCCTTATCTGGCCAGGAAGATGGCAACCTACAGTGTAAAATGGTGCCCCAACTTGATGATGACTATCCCTATATGCTCTAATAAATTCTCATATTGAGATGAGTGAACCTTCTCTGAACATATTGCCAGTTTAAAATTTGGCGCAAACATAGTATATTCGGATCGTGATCGAAAAACCAAGCTTTTAGAAAACCAAATCGCCAAATGCGGCTTTGCTCGGAAAAGAGTTTGGGGCCAAAATGCTCGCTGGAACACCCGCTGGCTGGGGAGAAAGCCTAATCATTATGGTTAGGAGTGTCCCCAGACAGCGGGTCTACCATCTTGTATCAAAGTGTAGAATTGTTTGAAGCTTTAAATTAATTTTATGACAGCAGCTAGGAAGTCCAGAAAGCTTAAAATCTCCTTAAACCATCGATTTAAGAGTGATTATTATTATCTTTTTATTTATTTTATTATTATGATTAATATTTTTTATGATTTTTTTTGGAGAGCAAACCTTTAGTATTGCAGAGGGTGAGCCCCATGTGAGGTCATCTGTTCTGCACTTATGTGATAGCAATACATATAAAAATAGCATTTGGCCATTTTATGCTTCATATCTATGATCTTATGGGTCTGTTCACACTGATGAAACACCATGGTATGGATATTGCTTCTTGAAAATGTGCAATCACTATTTCATGTCATAATAATAATAATATTTATTAATTTATATAGCGCTAATAATTACATAATGCTTTACTGTCTCCATTGGGGCTCACATTTCATGCCATACATTTACAATACAGATGTTTGGCAAATGCACAACTGTATAATATGTACAACTCATATTAAAGTTGTCCTTGCAATACTGCAGTGCTCACTAGACTTATTCAGCATCCCAGGATTTGCAGTTGAATGGTGACCATCACCTGAATAAACTTATTTGTTTTCAGTAGAATGTTTCCTACAAAGCTTCCACGCTTCAATAATCACTGCACCTAACCGTAACTCAGTTATTATACCTTGTAGCCTGGGGAATTGGATTTATGACAGATGTTAGTTTTGAAGGCCACCAAATAAGGGAGTTAATGAAGAGCTAGGCAACAAAATTGCTCAAACATTAAAATCCTTTAGTGATTGCTTGGGTCTGAATCCTGTCAGTGGAAGATGCAGAGCCCAGTCAGCATCTCACCGCCATCTTACCAGTGCAGTACAATGCAGGTACACTTCTATTAACGATGAACTTTCTACCGTGTGCTGGCATTATGCAGTAGTTTGGCTATGCATCCACTGCAAGGCATGCCTAATCTGGTGAGGATCATCTTCCTACCACCCCTGGGGAAGAGGGTGTTTCATCATCAGCACCAGACCCAGAGCAGCAAGCAGAAGAGATGGGCACATATGTGGCCTGGAAGTCCACAGCACTACCCACTTTGGGCCTCATCTGCAATGAGGTGCGGATCCAATCCTGGGCTCCAATGCCAGATGAGGACCTGAAAAGCCCACAATCAAGAGGTGACCGTTTCACTATACCATCCGGGAACGGGAGCACCAGATGTCAGACTGCACATGATCTTGCCTGGTTGGATTCCACCTGCAGCAGGTGCCATAGCTACTGGATCCCCAACACCATCAGGACCAGAAGTATGAAGAGAAGGCTGAGGAGGAAGAGGAGGAGGTAGAATATATATAAGGCCCTGTTTCCTAGCCATGTATAAGACTACCCCCAGAGGTGTTCGACTAAGACAATGCCATGTGGAAACCCCTACCTCCTCCAAGCAAGTATCCGACAAGATATGAACCACCTGTCTTGTGTCCTTTATTGAGGAGATTCGGTGCATGGATGTCATCGCCCAAGACTGGTTGCATGGGTCTAAGGCCAATCACTTCTATAACCGGTGCACCCAAGGCAAGGTGATGGCATTCTTGCAGGATAAGGGGTTTGGTTTCATAGTGTAACAAGGTAGAGGGCATTGGTGCTACGTCATCTGGTCCACCAGGCTGTGTAACAATCTTCCGCATCTGCGCACCATGTTTTATGGGGAGGAGGTCACTTTCATGAAGGTGTAGGACAGCAAGTAGTGGTTCACAGTTGCACTGCCGACAACTTTGCAAAATTGAATGCTGGCCAGGATAGAATGTGGCAGGGTGCAACCCAGGTTTCCTTTGTTTGGCCAGCCACCTGCACCCAAACCCAGAGGGCCTGCTGTGTTCCCCAAAGTGGTCGAGTCTGTCCAAGAGGACGAAGTCGTCCCCTAGGTCCTCAAGTCATCTTCTCTAGTGGTAATTATTATGGAGTGTGTTTGGGAGCCGCTGCTGGTGGAGAATGCCCCAGCAAGAATAGACTCTGCAACTCCCCAAGATCATCCAGCAGTACCATCACCAACGCTGAGTTTCAACCTAGACAAGGTTGAGAATGCTGCAAGAGAGTTTTTATGCCAAGTACAGTGGACTTTCTTTAAAAAAAGAATCTTCTTTGGGCGATGACCCTTAGTTAGCTAGAGAATTACTTTGTTGAGTTGTTTATATTTACCCTTCCCACGTATGTTTGTGCTTTCTCCTACTGGGCATGCATGCAACCTTTGGGGTCCAACTCAAAGACCTTAATGTACCACTTTAACAGTCTGTGTGCTGCTGATCCCTATGGAACTTTTGTTATATTTATATATTATTTATATTGTATTGTTTGTGTTTGAAAGGAGTCTGTGTGTTAAAGTTTATTAGTTCACTCATTGTTTGCTGGACTATTACTGCAAATAGGTGCTTCAGTAGGGCCCTACAGAGACTGATGAATAAACTGCAGGCCTCTGGTCTGAAGGTCTGATATATTGAAATGCAAGACACTAAACACACTTCAGTAGAACTGGGCTGGAAAAGTGTAGTTCTCAAGGGCCACAATAGTGCATGTTTTCAAGATTTTCACAGATGGTGAAATTAGCACCTATATAATGCTAAGGAAATCTTGAAAACTTGCACTGTTTTCAGACCTTGAGGACTGTAGTTGGCCACCCTGGCCCTAGGAGCTTGTGGAAATAGCAAGGGGAATCCTTGAGCCCTTTCACCACAACTGAGGCTCTGCCTGGACCAGCTGGGGCCCTGTGCCCATGGTGCATTGTTTGATGCTTTTTTTATGCAGATTTTGAAAACATGCATCAAAATCTGCATGTCTATCCTTAGGCCAGCAAAGTCTAGGACGAGTCTGCAGTGCTGTGCCCATGTTGTTTTTTTTTCCTTGCACACATGGTTCAGATTTCTATTTTCTGCCTCAAAATCTGCACCAAATCTGCAAATTAAAAAAAAAAACATTGGAACAGCACTTCTGAACTCGCATAGACTTTGCTAGCCTCAGGAAAGACATGTTTTTGAAATTTTTATGCAGATTCTCAAAAGCTGCTTAAAAAGAAGCATCAAACAATGTACCATTAGCACAGCAGGATTCCCTGCTGTGTGATATCCACTGTGTAACCTGAGACAACCTCTGAGAAGTCATGAGGATGTCTGGAGTTCATAGCAGACCTGCAAGAATGGTGAGTGTGAAAGCAGCACTGAAGCTTGATAAGTAATAGGAAGATAATGTCTGTGCCAAAACAGCGGGGCCCCGCAGTAAAACGGTTTGAGCTGTGTTAGGCAGCTTTTGTTCCCCTCTTAAGGTGTTTTATATGTCCCTGATTTTTCCTCTTAGGCTAGGGTTATGGACCCACGTTTCCAGCCATCGCTGAAACTGGATAGCGTTAACGGCAAGTGCTGGCTGGAAACATGGGTCCATAGAAACCCTGTGTTTACGTTAGCAGAAGCCGCACACAGAGAGCACAGGTAACGCTACCTGCAATGTTTTCCTGTTCACTCCTGAAAAGCAGCAGTCATGCAGCTCTGTGTGCGGCTGCTAGTAAGGTAAGCAATGTGTTGCTATAGGCCTCCATTTCCAGGCAGCGCATGCCGTTAACACTGTCCGGTATTTGCGCTGCCTGGAAATGTGGGCCCTAAACCCAGTGTGACCCCAGCCTTATTGATTTGAATTGGATTCAGATGTTCGACAAACTTCAACAAAGTGTTCGGCGATCATTGCCGATTTGGTGAACCAATCTTAATTCGTACTTCCAAAGGTTTGCTCATCTCTATTCCGATATACATAATGATATCTTACAAAAAATATAAATAATATAAATAAATATAAAAAAAATAAAAGGCATCTCACTCCTCTAATAGATTCTTCTAATATAAAAAAATAGAGCTCTTTAGCTCTTTTCCTTTTTCTAAGAATATAAGACAAAGATCCAAAGCACACCAATTATTTTTCAAAAGAATGGTTAAAACAAATTACTTACTTTTTCTCTTTGAGTACTGGCCAGTAAAGATGAGCGATGTTCGATTCGAAATGTTCGCCAATCTCAAATTCGACCTGTAATGGGCAGTGTTCAATTCATTCATCGAATTAGAACAATTAGCTTCAAATTTGGCAGTTCAAGGTTATGTTCGATAACGCTTCGGTCACCAAAAGCATACCTGGCTGTTCACACTAATACTGATCTTCAATCATAATATCCATTTTCAGTGTATAGTGTGCGGGGATGGGGGGGAAGAGAGGGTTCAGATTAGTGCTGCTGAAGTGATGGAACTCTTTCTCCAGACCGCATGTAGAGTGAGGCAGTGCAGGCTTTGAACCAATCACAGTGAAACACAGTAAAGGGCATGTTTTGCACAAGCAAGGTCCGACATCTTTGGCTGTGTATGTCACATGTCCTTGCCCTATAAGACCCGGCTATTTTCTTCATCGCCACCATTTGCTCATTGCTATGGTTGTGTGTTAGATGGCACCACTGCTGTTGTGGGCGCCATACAGTTAAAACTCACAATTCTACTATCCCATTGGGTACAGAGCTAATACATAGTTAGATAGATAGGTTTAAGGAGTAGGGGCTGAGGGGAGGGTGCGAATTTTAGCAGAATCAGCTTTTGTAAGAGCTACATCATAGGAATAGGGAGTAGGGATTACGGACTAGGGTCTGTAACAGCCCTTTTTCAGATCTACTCCATAGAAGCAGGGACTAGTTTTAATTACAGCCCTTTGGGCTATATTAGAGCAGTCCCTATTAGTTTTTGCCAGGCAGATGTGTGCCAGAGTGCTGTACAAGTCTTTTTCACAGCATCTGGCCACATCTATCTCTGGCAGTCCTTTAGGGCAGGTAGTGTAGCACTGCTGTTAAGAAAGCTACACCACCTGTCTTAGGCTAGGGTCACACTTGCAGATTTTTCATGCTTTTTTGGAGACCTGCATTTTTAAAATCGCATGTAAAAACGCACCCATAGGCCCCCATGCAAAAAACGCATGCCCTAACAGCAAAAACGCATGCCCCAATAGCAAAAACGCATGCCTAAAGTGCCATGCATTTTTTGGCATGCGTTTTTGCACTAATGTGAGGAGCTGCCATCAAAAACGCATGCAAAAACGCATGGTACATTAGTACCATTTAGTAACATCCAAAAACGCATGCATTTTCCAGAGGGGCCCATGTTAAAAACCGCATGCGTTTTCTAAACAACCCATGCGTTTTTAAATTAGCACCAAAAAATGGTGCCTGCACTATTTTTTGATGCTGATTCAAAAATGCATGGAAAAACGCATGGATGCCAAAAAGCACATAAAAAACACATGCAGAAATGTAAAAAGCATGCAGATGCATGCTTATTTTTAAGGCACCAAAAAAAATGCATGCCAAGTGTGAGCCTAGCGTTAAGTAGGTATTTTTTTGCTGCTGCTAATCTCAGCAATTTGTTCGGACTAGTAGCAGTGTGATTTACACAGTAGTGTAGCCCACTTGTGAAAAGCTACACCGCCAGTGTACTTCCTTACTAATTTTTAACTGCACCTTGGTCACATCTGACTTCTGGTCAAGTTGCAGCGTGACAAAAACTATTAGTGTAGGCCACTTGTAATACAATCTACTACACCGCCAGAGTACTTCCTACTAATTTTTAACTGCACCTTGGCCATATCTGACTTCTGGTTAAGTCGCAGCGTGACAAAAACTATTAGGGTACCTTTACATGCGGCTACATTTCTAGGGTGGCTACAGGTAACTTACTGGTTGCAGTGAAATCATGGAGAGATTATTCCATTTGTACACAGCAACAAGATAGAACCTTGTATCCATGATTTCACTGCAACCAGTAAGTTACCTGTAGCCACCCTAGAAATGTAGCCGCGTGTAAACGTACCCTTATGGTACCTTTACACGCCGCCACAACAGGATGCATACAACCCGCTACAGGCTACAAATGTAGCTTGTCGAGCCAATATTGCCCGTAGTAGCGGCGTCTGAAGACGGGACGACACAGCCGGCTACAGATACCTCTGTATCCGTGCACTGCCCATAAACATATGGCAACATCGCCGATTGTAGCGAGCTGTATCGGCGTGTAAAGAAGGAACAGAAGGGAACTCTGGACACCCGGCGATGTAGCTGCAATGTAGCTAAGGCGTGACCCAGGCTCCGGGATACCACGCCCCTTCAGCGATCATTGGAGGAAGCTCCTTCGTTGCGATTGGTTGTCGCTGCACAGGGCGGCATATTTAAGAAGCTGGCCAGTCACACTACGCAATTGCTCGAGCGTCATGTATTAATCAGCCTCCTGCGCTGGCTGCCCAATCATGGTATTATTGCTTTGTCCTATCAGCGTACGGACGTCTCGTAATCCACAATTGTGGCACGCCTATGTGCTGTCCCTCCTGCCCCAGGTCCGCCCATATTAGCTTGTTATTGCGGTGTGTAAATGAGGTACGCTGAGCTACAGACGGCTACTTGCAACACCCGGCGATGTAGCTAGCTGTAGATGTAGCGTAGCGTAGCGCACCTTGTGGCGGCGTGTAAAGGAGATGCGATTACCGTTTGTAACCGTTTGGCCGTGCTCGTGCACGTGAAGTTGCCGTTGGTATCCATCCTGTTGTGGCGGCGTGTAAAGGTACCATTACTGTACGCCACTTGTAATACAATCTACTACAATCTAGTAGTGTACTTCCTACTAATTTTTAACTGCACCTTGGCCAGGTCTCACTTTGGTTCTAGTAGCATTGTTGGTTCAGTCACCTCTGCTTGATTGACATTCACCTTTTTTTCGTAAAAAGAAAGATCAGAGTCAGTGGCGTAACTACCGGCATAGCAGCCGTAACAGTCGCTTTGGGGCCCGGGCCGCCCGGCGCTTGTGGGGGGCCCGGACCCAGCGCGCAGCCGCTGCTATGCCGGTAGCTGCGCCTGGCTGCGATATATACCTAACCTCTGTCTGGTCATTGTGTGGCCGTCAGGTGTGGGGGTGGGGGCCCGGCCGGGGGCGGCCGCGCCCGACGGGCCCCCCCTGGCGAGGTGGATGCCTATTCAAAGCGGCCGCAGGCGCCGCACAGAGAGATCAAGGGGCTGCCGCCGCTGTAGCCTGCTGCTGCCTCCTGCCTGACGCGCTGTGTGTTTGTTCTTTTGCAGATCTCCGCCCCCTGGCCGCCCTGTGACCTCGCTCGGAGTCCTTCCTGTTCCCTCACTTGTCCGACTTCTCCTCCTAACTTAGTGACCGAGTGACCGGCGGTCACTTAGCACACAGAGCAGCCAGAGAACAAGCAGGGTTGGAAGGAGCAGCAGGAGGCAGGAGCTACTGAGGCCGGAGGTGAGAGGCACCGCACCGCTAATAACAATATAATATTTATTGAATGACACTAGTGTGTTAGTGAGCAGCCGGCAGCATGGGGGGGCCCCGGGCCTGTATATACCCTGTCCCTGTGTGTGGTGCTGGCTGGGACACTGTGAGGGGGGGGCCTGTATATACCCTAACCCTGTCCCTGTGTGTGTGCTGCTGCCAGGGACACTGTGAGGGGGGGGCCTGTATATACCCTAACCCTGTCCCTGTTTGTGTGCTGCTGCCAGGGACACTGTGAGGGGGGGGCCTGTATATACCCACCAGGGGCCTGTATACCACCACCAGGGTCTCTGTATACTACCACCAGGGGCTCTGTATACTACCACCAGGGGCCTGTATATACCCACCAGGGGCTCTGTATACTACCACCAGGGGCCTGTATATACCCACCAGGGGCCTGTATACCACCACCAGGGGCCTGTATATACCACCACCAGGGGCTCTGTATACTACCACCAGGGGCTCTGTATATACCACCACCAGGGGCCTGTATATACCACCACCAGGGGCCTGTATACCACCACCAGGGGCCTGTATATACCACCACCAGGGGCATGTATATACCACCACCAGGGGCTCTGTATACTACCACCAGGGGCCTGTATATACCACCACCAGGGGCCTGTATATACCACCACCAGCGGCTCTGTATACTACCACCAGGGGCTCTGTATATACCACCACCAGGGGCCTGTATATACCACCACCAGGGGCCTGTATACCACCACCAGGGGCCTGTATATACCACCACCAGGGGCTCTGTATACTACCACCAGGGGCTCTGTATATACCACCACCAGGGGCCTGTATATACCACCACCAGGGGCTCTGTATACTACCACCAGGGGCCTGTATATACCACCACCAGGGGCCTGTATATACCACCACCAGGGGCCTGTATATACCACCACCAGGGGCTCTGTATACTACCACCAGGGGCTCTGTATATACCACCACCAGGGGCCTGTATATACCACCACCAGGGGCTCTGTATACTACCACCAGGGGCTCTGTATATACCACCACCAGGGGCCTGTATATACCACCACCAGGGGCCTGTATACCACCACCAGGGGCCTGTATGTACCACCACCAGGGGCTCTGTATACTACCACCAGGGGCTCAGTATATACCACCACCAGGGGCCTGTATATACCACCACCAGGGGCCTGTATATACCACCACCAGGGGCCTGTATATACCACCACCAGGGGCCTGTATATACCACCACCAGGGGCCTGTATATACCACCACCAGGGGCCTGTATATACCACCACCAGGGGCCTGTATATACCACCACCAGGGGCCCTGTATACCACCACCAGGGGCCCTGTATACCACCACCAGGGGCCCTGTATACCACCACTGGGGCCTGTATATACCACCACTGCGGAGGCTGCTGTAATACTGCTGGGGCCTGTATATACCACTGAGGAGGCTGCTGTATACCACTGGGGCTGCTGTAATACTGCTGGGGCCTGTATATACCACTGGAGAGGCTGCGGTATACCACTGGGGCTGCTGTATATACTGTTGGGGCCTGTAAGGGAATGTGTCTTGAAGGGGCGTGTCTTGGAGGGGGCGTGTCTTGGAGGGGGCGTGTCATTGGGGGGCGTGTCTTAGAGGGGGCCCCGTTCAAAGGTTTGCCATGGGGCCCTGCCAGTTCTAGTTACGCCCCTGATCAGAGTCAAACATAACACCCAGACAGAGAGCCTGCTGACTAGGCACTATTGTGGTGCCGCACACTGAGAGAGAGATGTCATATTTAGGGAGGTCAGTGGAGGGTGGGACCAGAAGTAGTTCAGTTTTGGAAAGTACGTGCATATGATAGATTGAAGAGGGCACTGACCTGTGGTATATGCAGTTGTCCGGTCCACTGGATGATGGCGGTTGTGATCCTGGTGCTCCAGCTATTGTGCAAGATTGTTTCGGTAGAGAAAGCGGTACTCACGGATCTTGGTTCCAAACTATTTTATTTATCCAATTATGGAATACATCCACCTGGGAGGGTGTGCAGGGAGGGGAAGCGAGCAACGGTATCCGTTTCGAGGACAATTCCTCTTCTACGGGCTCTACAAGGGTTCAAAATTGCTACCTATTTAAAGGAAGTCAATTTGATACCAAACAGCTGTGCAGTGATTTAAAAACAATAAAATGTTATACAAAACGCTTTCTTAATAAAACTATACATTACTATGTGCGACTATTACTGCCTACACAATGAATTGATTATATTTTTCATTGGTACATCATACATTCCGCTGCACGGATTTTTGTTTCTAAGTTACCAAGGTAACAAGGGGTAACTAATCAAGTGACTGAGGAACAGATACCAGACCTCATCTATGGAAAACAGAACTTTACAACAATGCCTACTGGTACTGGTTGATACTAATCCGGGTTGTGATAAAATTAAGGCAGATATAATCCATAGCGTCAGTGTAATCTGGTCTCGCATTGTTGTAAAGTTCTGCAATACTCATCGTCTGAACATGGCCTTATAGATACAGATGTAAAAATGAAGCAATAATTATCGTCTGCACGAGGCCTTACAGAAACTGAAGTAAAAATCAAGCAATTCTCATCGTCTGAACGTGGCCTTACAGATACAGATGTAAAAATCAAGCAATACTCATCGTCTGAACGTGGCCTTACAGAAACCGAAGTAAAAATCAAGCAATACTCATCGTCTGAACATGGCCTTAGAGATACAGATGTAAAAATCAAGCAATACTCATCGTCTGCACGAGGCCTTACAGATACTGGAGTAAAATCGGATTTTCGAAGGGCATGACATGCCTATATCTGTGTCTCCTCCTCCTTTTACTCGTCCATCTCTTTTCTTTTCGCGTTTTTATATATACTTGTCACTTTTCCATGTGTTTGTTGTATCTTCTGAAACGTTTGTCACCTTTTGGACACCTTAGAAGTTGTTTTCTATGTGTTTTCTATGTTTTAGTATGTGTTTGTTTTTCCTGCCATTGTTTTAAATGATATTCGACGGTGTTTGACGAACATTCGACGAAAATTCGACAAATAAACCCCCAATTCGACAAACAGAATCGAATTCAAACACTAGGGTGGTGGATCATCTCTAATATTCAGTGACAGGTTCCCTTTGACTTTATCCGGCCTACTAGGCACAAACAGGTCCCTGACATATCTCTCTGTTTTTTTTCTATAGTACTCCACAAATGTAATGGTGGTCCCACCTGTGTGTGGCGGGGCATAACTTTTATGGGAACGCTTTCACAAGCTTTGACTTCATGTGGCCTTCTAGGCCTAAACAGGTCTCTGACGTATCTCTCTGTTTTTTCTATAGTACTCTACAAAACTAATTGTGGTCCCACCTGTGTGTGGCGGGGCATGACTTTTATGGGAACGCTTGCACAAGGTTTGACTTCATGTGGCCTTCTAGGCCCAAACAGGTCTCTGACATATCGCTCTGCTTTTTCTATAGTACTCCACAAAAGTAATGGTGGTCCCACCTGTGTGTGGTGGGGCATGACTTTTATGGGAACGCGTGCACAAGCTTTGACTTCATGTGGCCTTCTAGGCCTAAACAGGTCTCTGACCTACCTCTCTGTTTTTTCTATAGTACTCCAAAAAAGTAATGGTGGTCCCACCTGTCTGTGGTGGGGCATACATTTTATGGGAATGCTTGCACAAGCTTTGACTTCATGTGGCCTTGTAGGCCTAAACAGATCTCTGACCTACCTCTCTGTTTTTTCTATAGTACTTCACAAAAGTAATGGTGGTCCCACCTGTGTGTGGCGGGGCATAACATTGACGGGAGCGCTTGCATGAGCTTCAAGGGGATCCGGTCCACTAGGCCTATTCAGGTCTCTGACCTACCTCTCTGTTTTTTCTATAGTACTCCACAAAAATAATGGTGGTCCCACCTGTGTATGGCGGGGCATGACTTTTATGGGAACACATGCACAAGCTTTGACTTCATGTGGCCTTCTAAGCCTGAACAGGTCTCTGACCTATCTCTCTGTTTTTTCTATAGTACTCCACAAAAGTAATGGTGTTCCCACCTGTGTGTGGTGGGGCATAACATTGATGGGAGCGCTTACATGAGCTTCGAGGGGATCCGGCCCACTAGGCCTATTCAGGTCACTGACCTACCTCTGTAGTTTTTACTGTAATTCTCCACAAAAGTTTATTTGCTGAGCAAGCTTTAACCATGAAATGCTAGGCCATGTCCTGTCCCAGACCCTGTGTCATGCATGCAAGCTGGGCCATTCAGCAATTTTGGCTCTGGAAGAATTGATGCCATTTTGCTGTAGGTGTGACCCTTTGAAAGGAGTAAGGATTCTTGTTGGAGTCCCCTTGCTATGTTTTACATGATTTAAGAAGGGTGTGACATGTCCATACCTGTGTCTCATTCTCCTTATACTCTTCCACCTCTTTTTACGTAATGTTGAAAACTTAAGCCAATTAGCCTGTGACTATTTGTACTGTTTGAATTGTTGTCACTTTTTGTGGTGTTTGTTGTCCATTCTGAGAAGTTTGGCAGCTTTTGGAACCCTTGAAGGTGTTTTCTATGTGATTTCTGTAGCCTGCCATTGATTTCAATGGGGTTCGCGTTGTTCGTCGAACATTCGACGAATAAATCTCAAATTCAACTAATCGAATTCGAACATTAGGGTGGTAGCTCATCTCTACTGTCCAGCCACCACCTTTCTTGACCACTTCACCACCTGGCTAGTTCATTTTATTTCCTCTGACATCCCCACCATCATCATGGGTGACTTCAACATCACTATTGACACTTGTCACTCAGCTGTCTCTTAGCATCTAACACTCACTACCTCCTTCGGACTCATTCAATGGTCCCCCACAGCTACTCACAAAGATGGACACACACTGGACCTCATCTTCACCTCTATCCCCTATCTAACCTCTCAAACTCACATCTTCACCTGTCTGAACACAACCTACTCATACTCTCTTCCCTCTCTTTTCCGGTGCACAACCCCCTCTCCACAAACTCACATACCCTTTGCAGAACTCTCAAACACCTTATTTACAATCACTCTGAGTACCTTTTCCATCTCGCAAACATAGCTTCCTTTGGTGGTGCAGATGCCTCTGCTACTTTGTAAAATACCACCATTACTGCAGTCCTCAAATCGGCTGCTTTCCTCACACATACCAAAACCCCAGAATCAACAGGCAACCTTGGCACTCCGACCTGACTAAAAAACTGAGGCAAGCTTGCAGGATTAGTGAGAAAAGTTGAAAGAGATCCCATTCCACTGAGCATTTCATCGCATACAAACAGTCTCACCACCTTCTAGCCCATACTAACTGCTGTAAAAAATACTTCTCATTCCTTATATCATCTCTATCTCACAACCCTAAAAAACTATTCAACACCTTCCAACCTCCTCAATCCCCCAGAACCTTCTCCCTTTCCTCACATCTTGGCTGAAGACTTTGCTTCATTCTTCAAGCAAGAAATTAATAACATCAGATAAAGCTTTGGCCCAAAGTCCCCACAGCCCCTCTTCATAACTACTCAGCCCTTTTCTTCCATAACCAGTTTCTCTGCCATGACAGAAAATCCACTTTCTTCTCTATGTTCTAGATCACATCTCACCACCTGTGTACCTTACCCACTCCCGTTCCCCCTCATCACCAATCTCAGCAAAGTCTTCATCCCAACCCTAACTTACCTCTTCCACCATTCACTAACAACTGATATCATTTCCTTACGCTTCAAACATGCCTCAATCACACCCATCCTCAAAAAAGCCTGCCTTTGACCCATCCTCGGTGTCCAAAATTGCCCCTTATCACTCCTTCCTTATGACTCAAAACTGCTGGAACAACATGTCTATCTTGAACTGTCCTGCTCCCTCTTTGTTCAGTTACAATTTGGCTTCCAACCGCATTATTCATCCAAAACTGCCCTAACCAAAATCACTAATGACCTACTAAATGCCAAAGCCAAGTGACACTACTCTGTCCCCCTCTCCTCGACCTGTCTTCTACCTTTGACACTGTGGACTATTCCTTTTTGCTACATATTCTCTCATCTCTTGGTATCACAGACTTCGCTCTATTCTGAATCTCTTCATATATAACAGATCAGACTTTCAGGGTCTCTCTCATACTTCCTCTTCTTCTCACCCCCTATCTGTCGATGTCCCCCAAGGTTCACTTCTTGGACCCCGGGTTTTCTTTATCTACATCCATGGACAGTTTATAAGTCCCATGTCTTTTTAGTGTCATCCTTATGCTGACGACACCAAGGTCTACTTCTATCGACCTGATATCACCTCCTTACTAACCAAAATTGCAAAAGGTCTGTCCGCTATTTCATCCTTCTCTTTTGTTCAATTTTTTAAACAACATGGACAAAACAGAATTCATCATCTTTCCTGCATATCATTCACACACCTATCCATCAAAGTCAATGGCTGCTCATTTTCCCCAGTCCTGCAAGCTCACTGTCTTGGAGTATCCTTAGACTCTGCTCTCTCCTTCAAGCAACATATCCAAGCCAATGTCTCCTCCTGCCATCTCCAACTCAAATATACTTTCCGTATCCGTTCATTCCTTAATCAAAAATCTGCTAAAACACTAGAACATGTGTGGCATCCCTTTGGTCTGGTCGCCACTATTAATTTGCGGCAAATGAGATCGCAGAAAGACGGAGGGAGTCCTAGGGGTGGGGGCAGTGAGTGATCCACCCGTGCGCCCGAATCAGTTGTGAAACAGAAGGACAGGGACCCTGCGTGTCGCCCAAGAGGGCCTTTGGCTGCTAGATCGGGGCTCTGCACGCAGAGGCACGTGCAGGAAGGAGGAGAATAGGCAACACTGAGAAAGGAACAGAAAAGGGGGTGCACTGGACAAGCCATCCTTGTTGACAAGGACTACCCAAACCGCCACTGTACTTGTGCTGTAACCTGATGTGCCTGACTAGAGAAGCCAAGTAAACCAGGTGGAAACTCAGCATTGTGTCAGATTGTTTACTTCGCCCCTGAGGAGTGGTAGACCGAAGCGCCGCGCAGGTAGCAGGAGCCTGCCTGAGGGTATTCCTGATCCTCCCCCACAGCCATCTCAGCCCCGCTGGCTTTCCATCACCCCAAATCAACTCGACTCGGGATGCCCTGGAGACCCGCTCCTCCCGTGTGGAACTCCACCATCACAGCTGCAACTCCATCATCCCCAGAGGTTCCGGATCGCAACAGCCTTCCACGAGTGATGTCACGATGATCTCTCTTTTCATTTTATTTTTACCTTTATTTTTACCCCTTAACAAACCGCCTTTTTACTGACTGCCCAATAGGAGACCACGGATCGGGTCACGCCACCGTGACAGCATTCCATAGCCCCGACAATGTCCAGAGGGCCCGGTACCAAGTATCCCATAGCCCCCGCTCGGGCGAGTCACATGCGCTTATTATCTTCTGCTTCAACTACTGCAACCTCCTGCTCTGTAGAACTCTTGCACCCCTCCATTCTATCTTAAACTCTGCTGCACGACTAATCCACCTATTTCACCGCTTTTTCTCAGCCTCTCCGCTAAGCACTTGGCTACCCATTGCCCAGAGGCTCCAGTTCAAAATCTAACTATGACATACGAAGCTATCCACAACTTTTCTACTCCATACATCTGTGATATGGTCTCCCGAGGCTCACCTACACGCAACCTGCGATCCTCACATGATCTCGTTCTCTACTCTCTTCTTATCTCTCCTTCCCAAGACCGCATACTAGATTTTTCTCATGCATCCCCATACTCTGAAACTCCCTGACTCAACACATCACACTCTCGCCTACCGTGGAAAACCTTCAAAGAGAACTTTCAGTGACCACTGAGAAGACCAACCAACATAACAGAGTTGAAATTGTTTTGTTGATCAGAATGAGTTAAAATTACTCACATGTCGATATGCAAGACTAATCAACAATTACTGGAAATATTTAGACGTAGTTGTTGCTGCGCCAGGGGGTCTGAAGCAGATTCTGAAAGCAAAGGTTCACATACAGGTGCATCTCAATGAATTAGAATATCATCAAAAAGTTAATTTTTTTCAGTAATTCAATGCAAAAAGTGAAATGCATATATTATATACAGTCATTATAAACAGAGTGATCTTTTTCAACTGTTTATTTCTGTAAATGTTGATGATTGTGGTTTACAGCCAATGAAAACCCAAAGGTCATTATCTCAGAAAATTAAAGTAGGGAGGATGAAGGGTCTGAGTCACTTGAAGTTCATGGCCCCAAGTGCAAAAGCTCCAATGGGACCCCCAATTATCATAGCATTAGTCTTTTTCTATAGGCCAAAGGGACTTTTGGGCCCCCTAGGCTCCAGGGCGCAATTGCAACCCCTGCACTTGTTGTAGTTATGCCAATTGGTGTTATCGTCTCATCAACTTGGACCACTAAATCTAGTCTCTCCTGGAATTTTTGCCAACAAAACTGGGAAAAATACTGAAAACTCTCAGGAAATCAGCAAATTCCTAGATGCTTAAGGTGCACAATCTGCCACCAACAGTAATGCGGCAGTCAGAAACACTCGTCTCACATTTCATCCTCATTTTGATGTCTCTTCCGCATCTGTGCACTTTTATGGGGACTTTCACTAGGGGACCATGACTGCCATCTGCCATCTATATCTAATTAATGGATGCAGCATACGTCCACAGGGAACTATGTATTATTCTATCCATCTGGACAAGATATATGTAAAAATTAACTCCCCAATGCTCTCTCAATCCGGTTCCCCAAAATCAGGTCAATGGTAACTATGGATATGTTGAGAAACTACAACAGGTTTCATTCTAATAGTTTATTCAAAACTAATAAATGTCCCCCTTTTCTTAAAGTAAATGATTATCTGAGATGTAAGTGCACCATGCCTACACATTAAGGGTTAATACAGGTTGACACTAGAAATGAAAGGATGAGAGGAGAGAAAAAGAGAAAACATTCTTGATGTTGACTTTAATGCTCCTTTGTGGGATAAATCCTGCACCTCACTAACAAATGGTTGTGTTAGGAGGAAGCCAGTGTTATTTTTGCTAGTTACATGGGAGCAACCTGTCATGAAGATATAGAGGGCAAACACAGCTCCCTGCAGAGAGAGTGAGTGACAGAGGCAGCTGCAGAGTGAGTCTGAGTGAAGTGGACCAGGCCTTCTCACTAGCAGGGAATGCCGCCCTCCCCCTTATCCTTTGACTTGTGTGCTCCCACACTGCTTTATCACCTTGCAAGACTCCAAAATGAAATGCAGAGAACATAGCTAACCCTTTCATGTACGTGATGGCGCATCCACAACCTCAGTTGCCAGCATTACTAGACGTACATTCAAAATGAGACACACTCTGACATTTTTTTCAGTTGTCTTTGTTTAGTTCTTTTCTTATAATTGTTTAGGTACTTTTACATTGCGCTTCAGCGTGCATTCAGCGATCCCAATAGGGCTTACTGTTATGCGCTTAGTTGGCGCTGACCTTGCTGGATGCTGCTGTGTATGTGTTTGTCTTTAAGAGCTGCATGGTTGATAGTTGTGAAGGTCCTGGCCCTGTGTTGTGCTCCAGAACTGCATTCACTATGAGGTTCGGCTGCTGGTTGAGGGGTTAATGTGTGACTCACCTGAACTGCCCTCCCCTTGGCCTTTAAGTAGCTTCTCCTTCCACCAGGTGGTGCTGCTGATAGAGTTTCACTCTATGCCTGGAAACTGTGCTGTGCTGACCTGTGTGTTTGTGTTGCTGAAGTCCTTTCCTTTGGAGTTGCTGTATCTCAGTTCTGTGGAGGGAGGTGAGGGGGAAATAGCGCGGGGCTGGTGGAGGAGTTTTAGGGAGATGCTGGAGACCCAAACCTTGTCTCCTTTAGAGATACCTTCAGGATCAGGGCCATTCAGGGTTCCTAGATTAGGGTCAGACTAGCCTTCCCTGGTCACCCTGCCAATAACTGCCATTCCCTCATCAGCATTCTCAATACACCGTGACATTATCAGCAGCCCATACCTTTTTCCTTGAGACACTATGTCTCAGACTGCCTCAGCTCATGCATTTTCTCGCCTGATGCAGACCATCTCTGAAGAGGTAACTGGTCTGCGGACTCAGGTAGTTCAACAGCTGCAGCAAGTCATGGGTAACCAGGTGTCGGTTAATGCTCAGGCCATGCCAGAACCCAAGGTCTCTCTTCCACATAGGTTTCCTGGGGGAAGAGACATATTTTTTGTTTTCCGTGAAGCCTGTAAGCTGTATTTCAGGCTCCGGCCCCATTCATCGGGAAGTGAGAAACAGCAGGTGGGGATTATAGACTCCCTTCTAAAAGGGGACCCCAGACTTGGGCCTTTTCCCTCCCGGCCGACTTACCATTGCTGCGGTCGGTGGACGGTTTTTCTTGCTGCTCTGGCTCAGGTGTACGGTGAACCAGATATGGTGACCTTTGCTGAGTCAAATCTACGTAAACTCAAGCAGGGCACACGAGCAGTGGAGGAGTATTGCTCGGAGTTTCGAAGATGGGCGATTGACACCCAGTGGAACGACCCAGCCCTCCGGAGTCAGTTCTGCTTGCGTTTGTCAGCAAGACTGCAAGACACCCTGGTTCAGTACGCCGCAGCTGAATCATTGGAGGCTGCAATGTCCCTAGCCATACGGGTTGACAGACGCGTGAGGGAGAGACTGAAACCTACTATGTCTTCTGTACCTATCCCTGCTGAGGAGACTATACCAGATGAGCCCATGCAGTTGGGGGCAGTAGGTTCTCGTGTTAAACCTCTTGTGGCTATTGTTCACCAAGTGGGCGGATCATGTTTTTTCTGTAGAAAATCTGACCATTTTATTAAGGTTTGTACACTTCTCTCCAAGACTACGCAGTCTCAGAAGCAGCCAGGGGCGGAGTGGGCCAGGGGGCAGGGAGGCATTTGCCCCCCGGGCTGGTCACTTAGCAACAGTTCAGGGCCTCCCCACCCCCGCAAAGTTAATTCACTGGTAGCTGCAGCTATTCTCAGTGCAGGATATGGCCACAAGTGAATTAACTTTGCATAAGGGCTGAAAGAGCTAATTTACCCTGCGGCTGTAGCAGGGTCATGTACCTTTAAGGCTGAGGCAGCACCAGGTCCTGCGGCCCTCCAGAGCGGAGCACGGCAAAGCGCTTGTAGGGAGAGGTAGCGGGCACCATTACAAGCTGGCCGATTCCTGCCTGTATGCTCCCCCAGCAGTTGTTAATGGTCTCCAGACTTTTCACTTATGGGGCTGACGCTGCAGCTAATAACTCTGTGTGTGCTGGGCCGGCCCCCTCACTGCCAGCAGACGGCCCTGCTACAGAGGAGCTGAATGGCAGACAAGCCCAGGGGAAAGGTGAGCGATGTGTGCTGTGCTTCACTAGCCCTGATTTTTATGTGTGTGTGGATACATATGTGTGTATGTGTCTACATATGTGGGTGTGTGTGGCTACATATGTGGGTGTGTGTGGATACATGTGTGTATGAGTATGGTGTGTGTGGCTACATATGTGGGTGTGTGTGGATACATGTGTGTATGTGTCTACATATGTGGGTGTGTGTGGATACATGTGTGAATGTGTATGGTGTGTGTGGCTACATATGTGGGTGTGTGTGGCTACATATGCGAGTGTGTGTGGATACATGTGTGTATGTGTATGGTGTGTTGCTACATATGTGGGTGTGTGTGGCTACATATGTGGTGTGTGTGGATACATGTGTGTGCATGTGTATACATATGTGGGTGTGTGTGGCTACATTTGTGGATGTGTGTGGATACATGTGTGTATGTGTCTACATATGTGGGTGTGTGGCTACATATGTGGGTGTGTGTGGATACATGTGTGTATGTGTCTACATATGTGGGTGTGTGTGGCTACATATGTGGGTGTATGTGGCTACATGTGTGTATGTGTATGGTGTGTGTGGTTACAGATATTGGTGTGTGTGGCTACATATGTGGGTGTGTGTGGATACATGTGTGTATGTGTATGGTGTGTATGGCTACTTATGTTGGTGTGTGTGGCTACATATGTGGGTGTGTGGGGCTACATATGTGGGGGGGTGTGGCTACATGTGTGTATGTGTATGGTGTGTGTGGTTACATATATTGGTGTGTGTGGCTACATATGTGGGTGTGTGTGGATACATGTGTGTATGTGTATGGTGTGTATGGCTACTTATGTTGGTGTGTGTGGCTACATATGTGGGTGTGTGGGGCTACATATGTGGGGGTGTTTGGATACATATGTGGGTGTGTGTGGATACACGTGTGTCTACATATGTGGGTGTGTGTGGATACATGTGTGTATGTGTCTATATATGTGGGTGTGTGTGGCTACATATGTGGGTGTGTGTGGCTACATATGTGGAGGTGTGTGGATACATATGTGGGGGTGTGTGGATACATGTGTGTGTGTCTACATATGTGGGTGTGTGTGGATACATGTGTGTATGTGTCTATATATGTGGGTGTGTGTGGCTACATATGTGGGCTTGTGTGTGGATACATGTGTGTATGTGTCTACATATGTGGGTGTGTGTGGCTACATATGTGGGTGTGGATACATGTGTGTATGTGTATGGTGTGTGGTTACATATGTGGGTGGGTGTGGATACATATGTGTATGTGTATGGTGTGTGTGTGGCTACATATGTGGGTGTGTGTGGCTGCATATGTGGGTGTGTGTGGATTCATGTGGGTGTGGCTACATATGTGGGTGTGTATGGATGCATGTGTGTATGTGGCTACATATGTGGGTGGGTGTGGCTACATGTGTGTATGGTGTATGTGTGGCTATGTGTGTGCATGGTGTGTGTGGCTACATGTGTGTGTGGCGTGGCTGCGAATGGGTTCATGTGTGTGTGTGTGCGTGACGTGGCTGTGTGTGTGCATCTGCATGGCTGTGTGTTCATAGCTGCATGTGAATGGCTGGGCATGTGTGAAATGCTGGGAGTGTGTGAATGGCTGGGCATATGTGAAATGCTGGGAGTGTGTGAATGGCTGGGCATGTGTGAAATGCTGGGAGTGTGTGAATGGCTGCATATCTCTACGTTTGTTGATGGCTGCGTGTATATGCACACGTGTATGCCTGCGTGTGTATGAATATATAAAGAGGGTGTACTGTTACAGTCAAATACAGTGGGTGCAGCATCTAATAGAAAATGCCAAGAATAACCTAGAAAAAAAGAAAAGACACCAGAAAATAGAGTAGGTATCTAAAAAAATAAACTTTATTATACAGTATACTAAAGAGACATATAAAAACATGATAGGATCACCCTGCCTATAAAGGTAATTGCAGATATAGAGCCTTGTAAGCATAAATATACGGTATAAATCACAGGACAATACAATGAACCAGCAACACTGATAAGCAGAATTCTATGAGCACTATGGCTGGTTTCAGACTTGTGGACCCCTCCTCAGCGTATTACGGCGGGGAAGAGCAAGCTGAGCACAGTCACCCCACGTCCCTATGTTTAACATGGGGACGCAAGTGCCTGCGCTCGGGTGCAGATGGCCGTGCGCACCCATTCACTGCAATATGTGATTTGTGCACATGCAGATGCCTGCGAACAAATCACACAGTCTTGTCGGCACCAAGAACGTGACATGTTAAACATAGGGACTTGCGGTGCCTGCACTCAGCTTGAGGATCCCTCCCAGGACGCTGCGGAGGGGTCCGCAAGTCTGAAACCAGCCTATCTGCTCTGGCATTTATCAGTGTTGCTGGTTCATTGTATTGTCCTGTGATTAATACTGTATATTTATGCTAACAAGGCTCTGTATCTGCAATTACCTATATAGACAGTGTGATCATATTAGGTGTTTATGTTTTAAGTCCATTTAGTATATAATAAAGTTTGATATACAGTACAGACCAAAAGTTTGGACACACCTTCTCATTCAAAGAACTGTATATTTCCATGACTATGACTATGAAAATTGTAGATTCACACTGAAGGCATCAAAACTATGAATTAACACGTGTGGAATTATATACTTAACAAAAAAGTGTGAATCAACTGAAAATAGGTCTTATATTCTAGGTTCTTCAAAGTAGACACCTTTTGCTTTGATTACTGCTTTGCACACTCTTGGCATTCTCTTGATGAGCTTCAAGAGGTAGTCACCGGAAATGGTCTTCCAACAGTCTTAAAGGAGTTCCCAGAGATGCTTAGCACTTGTTCGCCCTTTTGCCTTCACTCTGCGGTCCAGCTCACCCCAAACCATCTCGATTGGGTTCAGGTCTATTGACTGTGGAGGCCAGGTCATCTGGGGTAGCACCCCATCACCATCACACCTCCTCCTCCATGCTTCATTGTGGGAACCAAGCATGTAGAGTCCATTCGTTCACCTTTTCTGCGTCACACAAAGACACGGTGGTTGGAACCAAAGATCTCAAATTTGGACTCATCAGACCAAAGCACAGATTTCCACTGGTCTAATGTCCATTCCTTGTGTTCTTTAGCCCAAACAAGTCTCTTCTGCTTGTTGCCTGTCCTTAGCAGTGGTTTCCTAGCAGCTATTTTACCATGAAGGCCTGCTGCACAAAGTCTCCTCTTAACAGTTGTTGTAGAGATGTATCTGCTGCTTGAACTCTGTGTGGCATTGACCTGGTCTCTAATCTGAGCTGCTGTTAACCTGCGATTTCTGAGGCTGGTAACTCGGATGAACTTATCCTCTGCAGCAGTGTGACTCTTGGTCTTCCTTTCCTGGGGCAGTCCTCATGTGAGCCAGTTCCTTTGTAGCGCTTGATGGTTTTTTTCAACTGCACTTGGGGACACTTTCAAAGTTTTGCCAATTTTTCAGACTGACCTTCATTTCTTAAAGTAATGATGGCCACTCATTTTTCTATTCACCCACAACTAGTTTTGATGGCATATAACTTCAAGCTGCTGCAGGACCTCCACCGTCACGTAGCACGTGTAAGAAAATCCACAGATCCAGGGAAGGTGTATAGATGGATCTGTGAATCTACTGGGGAGGGAGAGTGTGACGAGAGGGCATTATATAGAGACTGGGCACTATAGGGGGGGAGAACAGTGTGAGTGGTCAGTATGAAGAAGGGGCTCAGTATGGCAGTGTGGAGAGCATGTCCCATAAGAGGGACAGTGTGTAAATCATATTTTGTGTTGGGAACAATGAAGAGGAGCCATTATTCTGGAGCATTATAATCATTCTACTATTTTTAAGGGCATCATGTCGGTATGTGCTGCAGAAGACTGGAGAAGATAGAAATCTGCAGACACTGTGGGTGTGAAAATTCATCACGGCGTCTGGACAAGATGAAGAAAGAAAAAGATAATGACTCTAATCGGAGAACATCTCACATATAAGGTACCTGGATGTAAATGTTTCTTTGTGATCCTGCCTGCGTCTCATCAGTGCTGTGGTTCCTGTGTGATCTGCAGTCTGATGACCAATGACAACAACTCCCAGTATCTTCTTACCATTGTTAAGCACATACTGACAGTTGGAGCTTCATGCAATTCAACTGTATAAGGGGCTGACCTGACATTACAATTTGGTGATCCTTGAGCTCAAATTCATATAAAAATTGTGGCCCTGGTGATTTAGTCATGTACTGATGGTGGTTCTGATGGTTCAGGAGCAGAGCCCGCTCCATTCCGGGCAGGTGTCGGCTGTGACATGGCTCAGTGATCACAGCCCACCTTAATTGCTACTGTTTTAAGTAGTTAAACGTTCTTGTCAGTCACTGGCAGGGACATTTAGTTCGATGGCCAAAGCTTCCACTTACCGGCTCCCATTAGCCCCTCTTGTTGAGGGTTGCCATGTGGTCCTGCCATGTTAGTCATTCTATGAAGCCCAGCCTGAGGTTGGACTCTTTGGATGACAGCACAAAGTGCGTGGACATTATTACAGTGTCTCACTTTGTAGTGTGCGGTGTGACTGTAACAGTTACTTGCTTTGAACCTATAACAGGAAGTGAGTGTCAGCAGGGGGAATAAAATTGAATTTTCTCCCTGTAGCCAATGCCTTTCCAGTATTAAACCAAGTTTAAAATGCTTTTTACTTGCAGATTAATTCTATAGCTGCACATGTTACCTCTACTATTTTAATGCAGTGCCAGAGATAATCAGGCTAAACATGGGCCACTGCAATTTGAGGGCCACCGCTCTGTCATTGCCCCCCAGGCCAAAATGTGCCAGCCAGCCCCTGGAAGCAGCCTACCTCGGGCTGTCCAGAAGGAGACGACCGGAGAGTTTATCTTTCCTTCCTCGCTAAGTCTCCATTCACACTGTCTGCAAAGGTGGTGGTGGATGGTAAAACCGAGACTGTGCCTGTTCTGGTCGATAGCGGACCGGGGGTCAATTTGATGGATCCTCGCTTTGCTCGGGCTCATGGTCTCACCAGCAGTGCTTTAGTGAGACCCATTCTCATCGCCTCGATCAACTCAGTTCCACTCAGCCAGAAGGTCCTCTCCCAAGTGGTGCATAATGTGAACCAGAGCATAGGAACTCTCCCCCAGAAGGTTCTGTCTTGTCACCTCTTGGAGAACCTACCCACTCCCATTGTATTGGGCCTTCCCTGGCTGGAGAAACACAATCCAGTAATTGACTGGCGGGGCAGAAAGATTGTAACTTGGGGAGCTTTCTGATTGAGTAATTGCCTCGCTACAACTATTTCTACCGTACTGGTTGCACCGACTCCTACCCCACGTCCAGAAGTGAATGGGAGTGAGCCTGGAAGAGGGGGTGGAGTCCAGACTACACCTCGGATTAAAGGTGGGTCTAGGCATTGTTCCAGGAGGAGGGGCCGGGGAGGGTTGGTGGTTCCTGCTGTGTACTCCAGGGAAGGAAGCCCTGGGCCCCGGAGGGACACTGCTGCAGTTTATTGTCCTGGATGTGTGCCCTCTATCAGTGACTGCAGATTTAGAAATAAATGTGCAGGTCCAGACCTGAGACTTAATGAGTATGTGTGGGTGTTGTCCAAACACATCAGGTGGAGGTGTGCTGCTGGGTCTCCTGGTTCTGGAGTTATAGGACCGTTTTGGATATCGGCCATTTGTAATCCTGTGCTGTACTGCCTTGACCTACTCCCAGGTTTGGCGACCCGTAATGTCTTTCATATCTCGTCACTCAAGGAATGTGGACTTATTTCAGATGTGTTGTAGTCGAGTCCGGAGGCCTCTCTTAAATGAGGGGGTACTGTCACGCGCATAGTTGGCGTTGACCTTGCTGGATGCTGCTGTGTATGTCTTTGTCTTTAAGAGCTGCATGGTTGATAGTTGTGAAGGTCCTGGGCCTCTTGTGTTGTGCTCCAGAACTGCATTCACTATGAGGTTCGGCTGCTGGTTGAGGGGTTAATGTGTGACTCACCTGGGCTCCCTTCCCCCTGGCCTTTAAGTAGTCTGTCGTTCCACCAGGTGGTGCTGCTGATAGAGTTTCACTCTATGCTTGGAAGCTGTGCTGTGCTGACCTGTGTGTTTGTGTTGCTGAAGTCCTTTCCTTTGGAGTTGCTGTATCCCAGTTCTGCGGAGGGAGGTGAGGGGGGAATAGCACAGGGCTGATGGAGGAGTTTTAGGAAGAGGCTGGATGCCCAAACCTTCTCACCTTCAGAGATACCTTCGGGATCAGGGCAATTCAGAGTCCCTAGACTAGGGTCAGACTAGTCTTCCCTAGTCACCCTGCCCATACCTGCCATTCCTTTATCAGCATTCTCACTATACCGTGACACTTACATATGAAAACGGGCTTCGGGCATATGCGCTGAGCGGTCCTTTGACTTTACTGGTGCAGATGAAGTCAACGTGTGCTCTGTCTTGCACCAATTTACAGAGGACTTGTTTCCCCCTTGGTGCTATGCTAACTGAATGCAGTACTAAATGCAGCTTGTCAGCTGCAATCAGGGATGGGGTCCCCCGTGTCTCTAGCCCCCTGTAAGTTGTAAAAAAGACTTTATTAAGTTTATGCATAAGGAGTTTGTGTGTGTGTTTGTGTGTCTGTGCCTGGGTGTGTGTGTCTGGCTGTGGGTGTGAGTCTGTGTGTGTATGTGTGTGGGTGTGAGTCTGTGTGTGTGGCTGTAAGTGTGGGTCTGTGTATGTATGTGTGAGGCTGTGAGTATGAGTCTGTTTGTGTGTGTGTCTGGCTGTGGGTGTGAGTCTGATTGTATGTGTGTGGGTCTGAGTCTGTGTCTATGTGTGACTCTATGTGTGGGTGTGAGTCCGCCCCTTCCTCCCACTGCCTGTGCCGCTTCGTCCTCCATCCTCCTCCCCCCGCCGCTTCATCCTTTGTCCTCCATCCTCCCCTGCTTCCTCTTCCCCCGCTGCTCTGTGCTCCGTCCTCCCCCTGCCGCTCCATCCTCCCCCACCCCACCGCTTCCTCCTCCTTCCTTTGTCCTCTGCCACTCCATCCTCCGTCCTTCCCCTGCCCTTGCTGTTCCGTCCTCGCCTACCCTGCTACTTCGTCCTCCATCCTCCTTTCCCCGCCGCTCTGTGCTCCGTCCTCCCCCACCCCACCGCTTCCTCCTCCCTGCTTTGTCCTCCTCCCCTCCATCCTCTGTCTTACCCCTGCCTGTACTGCTCCATCCTCCTCTCCCTGCCGCTCCATCCTCCCCCTGCCTAGGCTGCTCCGGCCTCCCCTACCCCGCAGCTTCGTCCTCCATCCTCCTCTCCCCTGCCGCTCTGTGCTCCGTCCTGCCCCTGTCGCTCCGTCCTCCGTCCTCTCCCACCCCGCCACTTCGACATCTGTCCTCCTACCCATGCCGCTCTGTACTCTGTCCACCCCCTGTCTCTGCCATTCCATCCTCCCCCACCCCACTGCTTCCTCCTTCCTTTGTCCCCCTCCCCTCCGCCACTCCATCCTCCATTTTCCCCCACCCCGCCACTTCGTCCTCCATCCTCCTCTCCCCCACCCTCTGTGCTCCATCCTCCCCCTGCCGCTCCATCCTCCCCCACCCCACCGCTTCCTCCTCCTTCCTTTGTCCTCACCTCCACCACTCCATCCTCCGTCCTCCTCCTACCTGTGCAGCTCCGTCCTCCCCCACCCTGCCGCTTCGTTCTCCGTCCTCCTCCCCCCGTTGCTCTGTGCCCCGTCCTCCCCCTACCTGTGCAGCTCCATCCTCCCCCACCCCACCGCTTCTTCCTCCTTCCTTTGTCCACCTCCCCTCCTCCACTCCATCCTCCGTCCTCCCCCTGCCTGTGCTGTTCCATCCTCCCCCACCCCACTGCTTCGTCCTCCGTCCTCCTCCCCGCCGCCGCTCTGTGCTCCGTCCTCCCCCTTCCACTCCATCCTCCCCCTGCCTGTGCCGCTCCATCCTCCCCACCCCGCCGCTTCCTGCTCCGTCCTGCATCCTCCTCCCCCCTGCCGCTCTATCCTGCCTCCTACCCTGCCACTCTGTCCTCCCCCTACCTGTGCTCCTCCATCCTCCTCCCCCCTGCCACGCCTTCCTCCCCCCACCACTCTGTCCTCAAAGTCCCTCCCTATTCAGCCTTCCCCATGCAATCCCTATTTCTACATTCTAGAATACCCGATGCATTAGAATTGGGCCACCATCTTGTATTTTATATAATTTTGTATGTAACCCGTTCTCATATACAGCACCATGGAATTAATGGTGCTATATAAATAAATAAATAAATAAATAAATAATGATAATAATAATAATAACAATAGTAATAATTAGGCCTCCTTTACACATTCATGTGAAAACACGTCCGTAACAAATGGTATTGGTGTCAGTCAGTGTTTCGCATCACTGTGTCTGTTTTTAAAATCAGTGTCATCAGAATTTTTCACTGACGACTAAAGAAATAAAGAAATTTAAAAGCTTTTTCTATCATTTGCAATGTTAAACATATAGAGCAAAGGGATGCTATCTGTGTGCTGGAAATATTTTTCACAGACCCATAGACTAGTATTCGTCATGGTCATATCTGCTGCTGGAAAAATGCATATGTCTCCGTGTGTTTTCCATGGACACATGGTCCATGTCAAAAAACACAGACGTGAAGAGCTCTATGTGTTATGATAGGCATGTGTGATATCCATTAAAAAAACAATTACAACACATACCGAAAACATGTACATGTGAAGAAGTTATTACATTGTAAGTTTAGGCTGATAGCTATTATGTCTCCAAAAGACATGCTGAGAGTAGATGTAAAATACCTTAAAGTGGTAAATAGGAAGATAAAGGGGAACAAGAGACTAAAATCTGAAATTCATCCCTTTGAATTTTACCAGCGCGGCTCCCCAGGGTCCGGTTACCACAATACTAAGCTTGGAAGCAAGGGAAGGAACACACCTCAAGTACAACACCTTCCTAACTGCAGGCCAGAAGGGGGGGGGCTTTAAAGCCTGAGTTCAGAGCAGGACCCTTATAAATTCTGGTCTGTGGGTGGGGTCAGGCAGTTCAGTTCCTAGGAGGACTGTGGAAGGCATCCTACGGACGAGAGTCATGCTGGGCTCATCCTAGGACACTAACTAGCCAGTGTGAATGAGCCGTGGTGAGGGTCTGAGGAAAGTTGAGAAAAGGTGTTGGGAGTGGAGCAGAGCCAGCTCATCTAAGCACTTAGCGTATTACGGACACCGGAGTCTGAGGTCGCCAGGGACTTTAAGCCCAGCAACCAATACTGCTGGGTGGGTAATTCTAAGTTGCTCACCCACCAGAAAGGCCAGGAAACACAGCCACATCAAAGAGCTCAAGAGACGCAGTGAAAGAGAGTAGCACAAAAAGGGCTCAAGCCGCCTGTCACATGGCCAAGACAGACAAGGGAGGAGAGAGTCTAAGCACAGCTTCAAGCTGCCATGGCTCAAAAAGAACAGAGCAGCAGGGAGGCCTCAGCACTTGACAGGTGTTGAAAGCCCAACTTGCTTCCAGGCTCCGGATCCTTAACACCACTTGTGAATTGTGCCCTGGATTAACAAATTTCTTGCAAAAGTCACCCTTGTGTCTGTCAGTTCTTTCGTACACTGAACCCTGCACCCCCAACGAGACCTGCATATCCATAGACTATACGGATGCCTTGGGGACCTGCTCTTCCCATGGAGAGCTGATCAATCTACACTGCTATTTCCATCATCCCCAGAGGTCCCGACTGCAGCAGCGGCCATACCGGCCGCAGTTCACGGGTGGCGTCATAATATTCTTTTATTTTTGCTTTATTTTATTTTTCACCATTTTTCCAATTCCCCTTTTTTTTTTTTTTTTTTTTTTTTTTTTAATCCTATAAATTTTATCAAAATTTCAGATATCAGAAAAACACAAAGACAAAAACAGACAATAAAAACAAATAGCTGTTCTATATGGAATACTGGAACAAGAGTTTAATCTCTCCCTACTTCACAAACTCTCCCTCCCTACACTATAGTGGCCTAGTTCACAATAGTTTAAGCTCTGAAAAGAGCTGTGGTATTCTGGTAATATGCAGGTACTGGAATGCTGCTTTAAACTCTCTACTTTATCCACAAATTCTTCCTCCCAATCCTACACTGACCTACTATACACTCCATTTACCTGTGGAAAGAGCTTTTGTGTTATATAGATTTCAAAAACACTCTCCCTACATGCTGCTTGCTCTCCCTATGCTACGCTGGTTCCGGATTGACTGTACGCAAGATGGCGGTGGAAGGGCTTATACAAACACTATGATGCTGGGCAACCTGCTAATTATGCCATAGTAATGCCACAATCAACATGGTTGCAGCATTACTGTGATTGGTTGGCATGCCCAGAATGTTTAGAATATTGCGAAGCCCATCACAAATAATCGCAAGGTAATGAATAGCACAAATAATTCCTGAGTAGCGAATAGTAATAATTATACTCGCTCATCGCTACTCAACTGTTCCTCACCCCCTCATTAGAGCAGCAGCTTTTTGTCAATGCGCAGTGTATACATAAAAATTCCAATCAATGGAATGGGTGAGGCTACAGTGTTGGCCAAAAGTATTGACACCCCTGCAATTCTGTCAGATAATACTCAGTTTCTTCCTGAAAATGATTGCAATCACAAATTCTTTGGTATTATTATCATCATTTAATTTGTCTTCAATGAAAAAAACACAAAAAGAATTGTCCTAAAGCCAAATTGGATATAACTCCACACCAAACATAAAAAAGGGGGTGGACAAAAGTATTGGCACTGCTAGAAAAATCATGTGATGCTTCTCTAATTTGTGTAATTAACAGCACCTGTAACTTACCTGTGGCACCTAGCAGGTGTTGGCAATAACTAAATCATACTTGCAGCCAGTTGACATGGATTAAAGTTGACTCAACCTCTGTCCTGTGTTCTTGTGTGTACCACATTGAGCATGGAGAAAAGAAAGAAGATCAAAGAACTGTCTGAGGACTTGAGAAACCAAATTGTGAGGAAGCATGAGCAATCTCAAGGCTACAAGTCCATCTCCAAAGACCTGAATGTTCCTGTGTCTACCGTGCGCAGTGTCATCAAGAAGTTTAAAGCCCAAGGCACTGTGGCTACCCTCCCTAGATGTGGACGGAAAAGAAAAATTGACGAGAGATTTCAACGCAAGATTGTGCGGATGGTGGATAAAGAACCTCGACTAACATTCAAACAAGTTCAAGCTGCCCTGCAGTCCGAGGGTACAACAGTGTCAACCCGTACTATCTGTCGGTGTCTGAATGAAAAGGGACTGTATGGTAGGAGACCCAGGAAGATCCCACTTCTTACCTCGAGACATAAAAAAGCCAGGCTGGAGTTTGCCAAAACTTACCTGAGAAAGCCTAAAATGTTTTGGAAGAATGTTCTCTCTTTTTCGGCAAAGGCATCAACATAGAGTTTACAGGAGAAAAAAGAGGCATTCAAAGAAAAGAACACGGTCCCTACAGTCAAACATGGCGGAGGTTCCCTGATGTTTTGGGGTTGCTTTGCTGCTCTGGCCCTGGACTGCTTGTCCGTGTGCATGGCATTATGAAGTCTGAAGACTACCAACACATTTTGCAGCATAATGTAGGGCCCAGTGTGAGAAAGCTGGGTCTCCCTCAGAGGTCATGGGTCTTCCAGCAGGACAATGACCCAAAACACACTTCAAAAAGCACTAGAAAATGGTTTGAGAGAAAGCACTGGAGACTTCTAAGGTGGCCAGCAATGAGTCCAGACCTGAATCCCATAGAACACCTGTGGAGAGATCTAAAAATGGCAGTTTGGAGAAGGCACCCTTCAAATATCAGGGACCTGGAGCAGTTTGCCAAAGAAGAATGGTCTAAAATTCCAGCAGAGCATTGTAAGAAACTCATTAATGGTTACCGGAAGCGGTTGATTGCAGTTATTTTGGCTAAAGGTTGTGCAGCCAAGTATTAGGCTGAGGGTGCCAATACTTTTGTCCGGCCCATTTTTGGAGTTTTGTGTGAAATGATCAATGTTTTACTTTTTGCTTCATTCTCGTTTGTGTTTTTCATTGAAGCCAAATTAAATGAACATAATAATACCAAAGAATTTGTGATTGCAATCATTTTCAGGAAGAAACTGAGTATTATCTGACAGAATTGCAGGGGTGTCAATACTTTTGGCCAACACTGTATAAAGGGTTTTGCATTCTGAGTACTATTAGATTTGCAGCATAGAAAACAGTGGTTCTATAAAAATTACAGCATACTGACTAGCAAGAGATACATCACTAGCATCATCAGTCTGCACAGCAAAAACTTCATGACTGTAGTTCTCCAAATAGTTTTACCAGCAAAGGAGTCATCTCTCAAAGGTTGGCCTTTTGTTGTGATAGCACTAAAGGCCGGTTTACACGCTGCGATGTCCCAGCGATCCGACCAACGATTAGGATCGCTGGGACATCGCTATATGATCGCTGGTGAGCTGTCACACAGGCAGACTCTCCAGCGACCAGTGAGAACGCTGGTAACCAGGGTACACATCGGGTAACTAAGCATAGCGTTGCACTTAGTTACTCGATGTTTACCCTGGTTATCATATCCCAGCATCTACTGTGTAGCGCTGGGCATCAGCCGGGAGGTTGATGTTCGTTGGTCTCCCACTGCCACACACACCGATGCTGGCCGACCAGCGGGAGACCAACGATCCAAAAGCGGCTCTGGCCATTCTGCAACAATCAGCGAGCCGAACGCTGATCGTTGCAGGATGTCACACGTAGCAACGTCGCTACGAGGTCACTGCAACATCACAAGTTGCAGCGACATCGTTAACGATGTCGACACGTGTAAACCGGCCTTAAGACCTGCAGCTAGATCAGGTTGCTTTGTCTTCAAATAATATATACGGTATATACTATAAGCTTACTGGGCATAATTTTGATAAATCTCTAACCACAACAAAAGTGAACAATACTTTCATGTTCAACTTTTTCTCTACGTAATATATCCAAAAAAATGTTTTTCTCTGTTGTTTCCTGAAATATGACATTACATGGAAGCCAACTTTTCATTCACACATCATCCATTCATGGACATTGTGTTCTCGTATCTATACTTTCTTTGGGTCCAGCTTTTTGTAAACCAAAATCTTGTACAATATGTTATTATGACCTATCCAAAAAGTTATTTTTTGCTTAAGACTTTGTATTTGGTTGAAGCATTTTTACAAGTGACCGTATGGTCGTAAATCAAGTCTAACCTGACTTCATTCCATAATTTTTAAGGCAGCCAATTTCCAAGCCATGCCAAAAAGACACAGGACTGAGGAATGGTGGTGAACAGGACGTCCAGGACAAGTCATACACTATTCCCCACATAATAAGACCAGTCTTCTGTGTTTTGTTTTCAGTGCTTAAACCGCGCTCTATAAAGTCAACAAGTCAAAGTGTTAGCGGAGTAGTAACTTTCACTGAGCAAATAGATGGATTAGCATCGAGTTATTTAAGGGAAACCAAAGTGTATGTTTTGTTGAGTGGAAAGTATATGATGAAAGTACCCGGCGATTGTTAGTTTTTCTTGTGGTTTTAAGGCTCCTGTTCACAATCACACCTCATAATCCATTCTTATTTTACCAAAGAAAACTGCATGGGGCATAAAGTGACTAAATATAGAAAGCAGCCATATATTTCCTAAAAATGATGTGGACTGTAATTTTTGACATTTTAATTAAGGTTAATAACTAAACCATAAGCAAGTTTTTTTCTGATGTCACTTGGTATTTTAAGAATAGGAACAAATGAATTAAAGGGGTTCACTGGAAATATATAGAGACAGAGTGCTGTTCTAGACATGCTCTAGCTATGTCCCATAAACACCATGATTTCACGGCGGGAGACTGTTTACTTATCCACAGAAATAGGATACATCCATTGGTGTCTATACATTAATATAGCAGACAACGTTGGCCATATGTATTGACTCCTTTCCTCTAAAACTGCCAATCTTGAGAACAGCATGATAACATGGATTAAAGTAAAGCAGTTGCCCATAAAAGCCAACCAGATCCTACCTCTCATCTCAAAAAATAAGACCTGGAAGGCGATAGGTGAATTATAAATAAGAAATAAATTGCCGTATACCTTTTCATAGTAACATAGTTTTAAGGTTGAAGGAAGACTTTAAGTCCATCTAGTTCAACCCATAGCCTAACATGTTGATCCAGAGGAAGGCAAAAAAAAACCATGTGGCAACACTAATCTCCACATTGGGGGAAAAAATTCCTTCCTGACTCCAGATATGGCAATCAGACTAGTTCCCTGGATCAACGCCCTATCAAAGAATCTAGTATGTATAACTGGTAATATTATAGTTTTCAAGAAAGGCATCCAGGCCCTTCTTAAATGTTAGTAGTGACTCACTCATTACAACATCATGTGGCAGAGAGTTCCATAGTCTCACTGCTCTTACAGTAAAGAATCCGCGTCTGTGATTATGATTAAACCTTCTTTCCTCCAGACGTAGAGGATGCCCCCTTGTCCCAGTCTCAGGCCTAAGAGTAAAGAGATCATTAGAAAGGTCTCTGTACTGTCCCCTCATATATTTATACATTATTATAAGATCACCCCTAAGCCTTCGTTTTTCCAAGCTAAATAACCCCAAGTTTAATAACCTGTCTTGGTATTGCAGACTCCTCAGTCCTCTAATAACCTTGGTCACTCTTCTCTGGACCCGCTCTAGTTCAGCTATGTCTTTCTTATACACCGGAGACCAGAATTGTACACAGTATTCTAAGTGTGGTCGCACTAGTGACTTGTATAGAGGTAAAATTATGTTCTCCTCATGAGCATCTATGCCTCTTTTAATGCAGCCCATTATTTTATTTGCCTTTGCAGCAGCTGCCTGACACTGGCCACTAAATGTGAGTTTGTCATCTACCCATACACCCAGGTCTTTTTCAGTGACAGTTTTGGCCAGTGTTTTACAATTAAGCACATAATTATACCTTTTGTTTCCTCTGCCCAAGTGCATGACTTTACATTTATCCCCATTAAAGCTCATTTGCCATTTATCAGCCCAAGCTTCTAGTTTACATAAATCCTCCTGTAATATAAAATTGTCCTCCTCTGTATTGATTACCCTGCAGAGTTTAGTGTCATCTGCAAATATTGAGATTCTACTCTGTATGCCCCCTACAAGGTCATTAATAAATATATTAAATAGAAGCGGGCCCAACACTGACCCCACTGCGGGTACCCCACTGTTAACTGTGACCCATTCTGAGTGTGTTCCATTAATAACCACCCTTTGTTTCCTATCACTAAGCCAGTTCTTAACCCACTTACACATATTTTCCCCTATCCCCATTGCCCTCATTTTATATATCAACCTTTTGTATGGCACCGTATCAAAAGCTTTTGAAAAGTCCATATACACCACATCCACTGCATTTCCTTGGTCCAGTCCAGAACTTACCGTATATACTCGTGTATAAGCCGAGTTTTTCAGCCCAAAATTTGGGCTGAAAAGTCCCCCCTCGGCTTATACACGGGTCTATACGGTAGACCCGTGTGGTGGGGGCTGTGTGGTGGGGGCTGTGGAGGCTGGAGGAGGCGGGGGCGGGCTGCTGTATGAGCGGCCCCGTCACGTGGGGCCGCTCATTAAATATGCACTGCATCCCCCTGTCAATCAGCGGCAGGGGGAAGCAGTGCATATGGCCCCCCCAAAAGCTGGCACTGTCCCCCCTTGTAAGGGCCCCCCCAGGTGCTTATACATTACCATCCTGGTGTTCTGATCGGCGCAGCTCCTCGGTGCTTCTTCATCCTCCCGTCCTCGCTGGCTCCATCCGTGATCTCCGGCTGTCGCAGCGATGTGACGTCAACGCGCGACCGCTGGAGAACCCGGATGCAGCCAGCGCGGGAGGATGAAGACGCAGCACGGAGGAGCGGCGCCGATCAGAACACCGGGATGGTAATGTATAAGTAGCGGGGGGGGGGCACTTACAAGGGGGGACAGTGCCAGCTTGTGGGGGCTGTTGGTACCCCAGGGGGCTGCTGGGTACCCTCTAGGGGCTGTTGGTACCCCCAGGGGGATGTTGGTACCCCCAGGGGGCTGCTGGGTACCCCCTGGGGGCTGTAGGTACCCCCAGGGGGCTGCTGGGTACCCCCTGGGGGCTGTTGGTACCCCCAGGGGGATGTTGGTACCCCCAGGGGGCTGCTCGGTACCCCCTGGGGGCTGTTGGTACCCCCAGGGGGATGTTGGTACCCCCAGGGGGCTGCTGGGTACCCCCTGGAGGCTGTTGGTACCCCCAGGGGGCTGTTGGTACCCCCAGGGGGCTGTTGGTACCCCCAGGGGGCTGCTGGGTACCCCCTGGGGGCTGCTGGGTACCCCCAGGGGGCCGCTGTATAACCCCTGGGGGGTGCTGTATAACCCCTGGGGGGTGCTATATATACTGCTGAGGCCTGTATACCACTGGGGCTGCTGTATATACCACTGGGGCTGCTGGGGCTCCTGTATACTACCACTGGGGCTGCTGGGGCTCCTGTATACTACCACTGGGGCTGCTGTATACTACCACTGGGGCTGCTATATACTACCACTGGGGCTGCTATATACTACCACTGGGGCTGCTGGGGCTGCTATATACTACCACTGGGGCTGCTATATACTACCACTGGGGCTGCTGTATACTACCACTGGGGCTGCTGGGGCTGCTATATACTACCACTGGGGCTGCTGTATACTACCACTGGGGCTGCTGGGGCTGCTATATACTACCACTGGGGCTGCTATATACTACCACTGGGGCTGCTGTATACTACTGCTGGGGCTGCTATATACTACCACTGGGGCTGCTGGGGCTGCTATATACTACCACTGCGGCTGCTGTATACTACCACTGGGGCTGCTGGGGATGCTATATACTACCATTGGGGCTGCTGTATACTACCACTAGGGCTGCTGTATACTACCACTGGGGAGGCCTGTATACCACTGGGGGGGGGCCTGTATACCACACTGCTGGGGGCTGTATACCACTGCTGGGGTCCACCCTCGGCTTATACACGAGTCAATAGGTTTTTCCAGATTTTTGGGGCAAAAGTAGGGGGGTCGGCTTATACACGGGTCGGCTTATACACGAGTATATACGGTACTTCTTCATAGAAGCTTATTACATTAGTTTGACAGGAACGGTCCCTCGTAAAACCATGTTGATAATGGGTCATGAGGTTATTTTTCTTCAGATACTCCAATATAGTATCTCTTAGAAAACCCTCTAGGATTTTTCCCACAGTAGAGGTTAAGCTTACTGGCCTATAATTTCCAAGTTCAGTTTTTGTCCCCTTTTTGAATATTGGCACCACATTTGCTATACGCCAGTCCTGTGGTACAGATCCTGTTATTATGGAATCTTTAAATATTAAAAATAATGGTCTATCTATGACAGTACTTAATTCCTGCAGCACTCTGGGGTGTATCCCATCCGGGCCCGGGGATTTGTCAATTTTAGTGATTTTTAGACGATGCCGTACTTCCTCTTGGGTTAAGCAGGTGACATTTAATTGAGAATTTTTGTTATCACTGATCATATTGTCTGTCATGGGATTTTCTTGTGTAAATACTGTTGATAAAAAGTCATTTAGCATATTGGCTTTTTCCTCATCCTCATCCACCATTTCACCCAGACTATTTTTAAAGGGGCCAACACCATCATTTTTTAGTTTCTTACTATTTATGTAGTTAAAAAATATTTTGGGATTCCTTTTACTTTCTCTGGCAATGAGTCTCTCTGTCTCAATCTTTGCTGCCTTGATTTGCTTTTTACAAATGTTATTTAATTTTCTGTATTTATTTAATGCCTCATCACTACCTACTTGCTTTAATTCCCTAAATGCTTTCTTTTTGTCACATATTGCACCTCTTACCGCTTTATTTAGCCATAGTGGTTTCCTCCTATTTCTAGCATGCTTATTCCCATAGGGTATATATTGTGCACAGGTCCTATTCAGAATGCTAATAAACATCTCCCACTTGTGTTGTGTACTTTTATGTCTCAGGACATCGTCCCAATTTATTGCACTAAGATCATCTCTCAACCGTTGGAAATTTGCCTTCCTGAAGTTTAGTGTCCTTGTAGCCCCTCTACTACACGTCTTAGTAAAGGATACTTGAAAGCTTATTAAGTTATGATCACTATTACCCAAGTGACCTCCAACCCGTATATTTGATATGCGGTCCGGCCTGTTGGTTAATATTAGGTCCAGCAGTGCCCCCCTTCTTGTTGGGTCCTGAACCAGTTGTGAAAGGTAATTGTCTCTCATAGTTTTCAAAAACTTATTACCTTTGCTGGAACTGCAGGTTTCTGATCCCCAATGTATTTCAGGGTAGTTGAAGTCCCCATAATAATGACTTCTCCCTGAGTCGCTGCTTCATCTATTTGCTTTATGAGGATATTCTCCTCCACTTTCATTATTGTTGAGGACTTATAACAAACCCCTATCAGTAATTTATTATTTTTTCCCCCTCCCCTTATCTCCACCCACAGGGACTCTACATTTCCATTAGATTCACCTATATTATCACGCAGGATGGGTTTTAAGGATGATTTTACATATAAACATACACCTCCTCCTCGCCTATTTGTACGGTCATTTCTGAACAGACAATAGCCCTGTAAATTAACAGCCCAGTCATGGCTCTCGTCCAGCCAAGTCTCCGAAATCCCCATCATGTCATAATTATTTTCCAACAAAATCAATTTTAATTCCTCCATTTTGTTGGTGAGGCTTCTGGCATTAGTGTACATGCACTTTATGCATCTCTCTTTACCTCTATTCCTTCCTACTATATTGACTGTTCTAACCCCACCCCCCATGCCACCCCCAATTTTATTACTTGTGCCCAGGTTACTATTTACACTATCTTCCCCTCCTATACAATGAATACCCTCCCCCCCCAATCCCTAGTTTAAACACTCCTCCAACCTTCTAGCCATTTTCTCCCCCAGCACAGCTGCACCCTCCCCATTGAGGTGCAGCCCGTCCCTAGCATAGAACCTGTAGCCAACAGAGAAGTCAGCCCAGTTCTCCAGGAACCCAAACCCCTCCTTCCTACACCAATTCCTGAGCCACTTATTTATCTCCCTAATCTCCCTTTGCCTCTCTGGTGTGGCACGTGGTACAGGCAGTATTTCAGAGAATACTACCTTGGAGGTCCTTGCCTTAAGCTTGCAGCCTAATTCCCTGAAAATTATCTTTAAGGACCTTCCACCTACCTCTAACTTTGTCATTTGTGCCAATGTACACCATGAACGCTGGGTCCTCACCAGCCCCTCCCAGTAATCTGTCAACCCGGTCAGTAATGTGACGGACTCGAGCACCAGGTAGGCAGCACACTGTTCGACGATCCCTGTCTTTGTGACAGATTGCCCTATCTATTCCCCTAATAATTGAGTCCCCCACTACCATCACCTGTCTGGCCTGCCCTTCTCTCCTGTTTTCCCCTTACTGGAGCAGACACTCCTCTGGCTTTCAGAGGTCATACCCTGCTGCAGCAGTGCTATCCCTGAACTCACACCCCCCTCATCTGCCAACATAGCAAATTTATTGGGGTGTGCCAGATCAGGGCTAGCCTACCTGGCACCCTTCCTTCTACCCCGCCTTCTAACTGTCACCCAACTGGCTACCTCACGGTCCTGCAGCTCCATACTACCATCCTCCCCCACATCTATCCCATTGAGCAGCTGTTCAGTGAGCAGCAGACTCCTTTCCATATTGTCTATGGATCTCAGCGTTGTCAGTTGTTCATTTAGATCCAGTATCTGGGCTTCCAAATGCACAACGTACTCACATCTCACACAGCAGTATGCACCCTCGACCGGCTGGTCAAGGAATGCATACATGTGGCATACACTGGATGGCATTGCCAATCATGGAGCTCATTTCCTAATGGGGATTGCACCAGACAGAAATGATAAGTAAAAAGAAATGCAAAGTATTAATAAAATACAACCAGCAATTAAGTAAGTCCTCCCTTCCAAACTCCCTTAATCCAAAGTCACTGAATCACAAGTCACACACTTACTTCTGTCCACACTTGCGCTCTGTCACACTCAGCTCATCACACTCGCTAGAAAATCAGATTTAAATCCTTTTTTTTTTTTTTTTTTCCCTTAGCAGAAAATCAGCCTACAGCTCAGTGTACTTCCAAAGGACTGGAAGCCCCAACCAGCTGCTTCTTATAAACCCTTAATTATGCACCCCCACTCTTAATTAACCCCTTGTAAGTATAGCTACACCACAGGTTTTAAGTGCAAAGTAGTTAACCCTTTAACTTACAGGTAGTAAAATAAGAGACTATAAACTTGTAGAGAGAAAAGAAAGTTAAGAAAGCCCAATAAAATTAAAAAGGTAAAAAAAAAAAACAGTCAGCAATTCACACAGGTATTTGTTGCAGGATTCCCAAACACCTCCTCACTGAATCACAAGTCATACACTTACTTCTGTCCGCACTTGCGCTCTGTCACACTCAGCTCGTTTCACACTCGCTAGAAAATCAGATTTAAATCCTTTTTTTTTTCCCCTTAGCAGAAAATCAGCCTACAGCTCAGTGTACTTCCAAAGGAAATGTATTATCTTATCAGGACTCAACTCTATCAAGAAACACTTCCATAGGTGTATTATTGCTGTATAAATTATATACAAAATTCTTGAATTCAGTTTATAAGATGCTGCTATTCTGTTCATGAAGACATCGTCATAATGGGTCAAATGACAAATATTATGAACAGACAGAGCGAATCGGGTGTGACAGCCATCTACTGCTCCATTACCAAACTGGATCGTGATCCTTAGAACATTACATAGAAGCATTCATTTCTTACAATTATGGAATACTTTGTGGCAGAAATACTCTTTTTTGGAGTGTCACAATATGCAATATGGATATAGTCTTTGTATTTGAACGCAGTGAAAAGTCATCTACTTGTGATCTATAAATTTCACATGTGTGGACTTTGTGATCCTAAGGCGGCCGTCACACGGTTCAATATTGCTAACGATATCGTTTAAGCGATCTGCTTTTTGATCGCTTAAGCGATATAGTTTGTGCATCGCTACATGCGATCAAGCGATTTTACAATGTAAAATCGCTTGATCGTGACATCGCAGATATGGGAGCCGGAGCTCATAACAAGCGATGAACGCTTGAACAATCTGCTTCATCGTGGTGTATGACACCACGATGAACGATCTCCCAGCGGCAGAGCCTATGCTGGGAGATGGTATCTATGGTAAACGTCGGGTTACTAAGCGCCGCGCGGTGCCTAGTAACCCGATGTGTACCATAGTTACCAGCGATCTCGCTGGCCCACATCGCTGGTGAGTCTGTCTGTGTGACATCTCACCAGCGATGTGAGCGATATTGCTAGCGATCGCACGTGCACGTGATCGCTTACAATATCGTTCAAGATATTGCACCGTGTGACGGCCGCCTAAGGCTAGGGTCACACTTGAGCATGACGCCAGCACTAAAATCTTTGAAAAGCAGCCGCAGCGCATAGCATTAATGCTATGTGCTGCCAGTGAACTGGAGCCCAGGAGCAACCTGGTGTTTATTTTAGCAGCGGCCACACACCAAGCTGCATGATGTGCGCATTAGCAGTGCGCTGCAGACAGTGTTTTCCTGTGCACTCTGCTAATGCGCACATCCTTCATCTTGGTGTGTGGCCGCTGCTAAAATAAACACCGGGTTGCTCTGGGGTTCCGGTTCACTGGCAGCGCATAGCATTAACGCATTAACCCTCAAGTGTGACCCTAGCCTAAGGCTTGCTTCATGGGGCATACTTTCTGGTCTGTACCTGATCGTCAATGCTCGGTTGACCATGGATCTCCAAATTCAAACTTCATTTGTGACTATTAGATTGTAAATTCTGGGTAGGAGACCAGTGGTCAGTCCAAGTTTTGCTCCTCTGAGCTGGTCCACAGTCAAAATCTTTAATTCTTAATAAATTTGATAGCAATGTACTAGACCTTTCTTTATTGCAACTATGTTTAATTTTTTACTTCCTTTATAATTTGCAACACTGTGCAGTAAATACATAGATGCATATTAGTAATTGCATGCCAACTAATTTTTACTTGTCTTTTTCGGCGATAATCTGTCCAAAAACTATTGGCGAAAACCTAACCGAAACCAATGGAAACAGAGGCAATAATTTCCATAGGAAACAATGTGAATTCAATTAATTTGTTTTTAGACACTCCAAAATACAAACTAAAAAGCACACTTTAAAGAGAATAAATTTAGCAGTTAATACTACAATGATTAGATAGCGGTTAATACTAGAATTACTATAAAATGAATATGAAAGAATAATGTAAATAATAAATAAACATTTAATATGGTATTTTATTTTTATAAATACAATTTTTTGGCGTATGGAAAATGCAGAAGAGAGGAGAGAGGGGTGTTCATATTATTTTTTGGAAGGAGAATCACGTGGGTTATCATTTTTTATCGGAAAATTATCAGCAATGTATGTATGAAAACCAACGAAAACCGAGACACATTTTTGTTTGAATTAATCGTCAAAAACTGATGTCAACAAAAACCGAGGTATCACTGTATATATATTTATATATATGTATGTATATATTAAATAATTTGAATGTGGAAAGATAGATAGATAGATAGATAGATAGATAGATAGATAGATAGATAGATAGATAGATATAGATAGATAGATAGATAGATAGATAGATAGATAGATAGATAGATAGATTGATTGATAGGTGATCCTGTGATAGGACCAAAACGACATTACATGGAACAATAAAGTCACACTTGCACAATTGTTTTTTGCATTCTGTACTATTTAATTTTTTCTTTACTAGATAGATTATTATTATTATTTATTTATATAGCGCCATTGGTTCCATGGCGCTTTACATATGTAAGGGCAGAACAAGGACGAGAACATAAATAACGACAAATAAATCATACAGGTACATTAGGGCAGAGATCCTGTCCACAAGGGCTCACAGCCTATAGGGGATGGGCGGGAGATAGTAGGAGGGGTAGAGATAGATAGATAGATAGATAGATAGATAGATAGATAGATAGATAGATAGTAGATAGAGGTGAAAAAATGGAAGACAGCACTTCCTTCATACATTAAAATGTGGATTTATTACCCCAAGGACGACAACGTTTCAGTAGATTGCTCCACCTTTCTCAAGCAGTACATACTGCATTTTTTCACCTATACTTTGAGCCTATGCATTCGTGGTAGGAGGGCATGCACCTGCATTGTTATTTTTTGTGCAGTTCCATTCTTTATTTTTAGATAGATAGATAGATAGATAGATAGATAGATAGATAGATAGAACCACACTCTCCCTATAGAAATGATCTGAAGGAATCAGTAGAGGGGTAGTCTTTCATGATTAGGTGTTGGTCTAGTTTCCACAATGGAAGGATGCTTAACCCCAAGTCAGTCCATGCCCTATATCAGGGTTCAGCAACTTGCGGCACTCCAGCTGTTGTAATGCTGGAAGCATTGTTCCCTCTAAGATGTGAGCGTTGGATATTATAGAGTTAAATATATTAAACATTGTAGGCAGATTCGGCTGTCATTGGGCTTGTTCATCCTCATTAATATGATTTAACTATTTCATTTCTGGAGCACACAGCTTTGAGGGAACAGTGACTAGGACTTGTAGTCTCACAACAGCTGGATTGCCAGAGATTGCTGACCCCTGTCTCACACAAATGGCCATTCTTCTGCATTGCTGCATGTAATACTACACATGTCCTCTAGTGGCTGCTGTCATAATAATGCACAAGCAAATGCAATTTTTCATTTTACTTTGGGAGTTGATTGTTGTTTCAGATTGTGTGATTAAGTGGTTGTCTGTAGTGAGAGCACATGTATAACACAGTGTTCTACAACCTAGTACACAGGAGGATATGCTAAAATGTCAGTGGTGTAGCCCCCTCCCAGGCCTCTTCCCCCCTGCACTGCACATATGGCATGTCAACCTCTAGCACCTATATCTGCTGACAATCAATTGCATAAGTCAAGTTTTCCAATGTGAACAGTGTTTCTTTTTTTCTGTTTTTTTGGAATTCTCTGAAGCATTTTTCCTCTTTCCTTTCAATGATCTGTAAATAACATACCCACATCTGAGAGAATAAAAAAATGATCTATATACTAAGATCCTGCAAAACGTAAAACAATATATAACAATAATTTACTACTCGCATGGGCAGCAAACAGAGAAGAATTCCAGGTATGAGATGCCTTGAAAGGAAAACCTCCTTGCTGGATATTAAAGTAACCTAGACATTACCTACCACCGTTTTTCTAGTAATTACAGAATTTCCTCTCCAGACATCCTGCGTATAAGACAAAGTAGGAAGTATACACTCAGGAATAAGCTCCACTGCACATATTTTGGAAATAGCATATATCAATAAAGTAATTCATACAGGCAGACATCTGGAGTTATTCTACCATTATGGACAAATAACAAGCATATTCTGTCATTAGCCTGTAATAAGATAAATAGTGAGGTTTGCCATTCGCCTGTAATAGGGATTTTCTGGGTATATGCAATTTTTAAGCTAAGTACTGACATGTTGCAGGAAGTTATCCCTTCAAATTTGATGAAACTGTGGACAAATTGCAATAGGATATGCTGTACTGGTCAATGCACACCTACTATAACTGTGTGACTGTTACTTAATTTACCGTAATAGAGCCCCAGGGATCAAGGTCATTTTAAAGGGCAAAGTGATTTAAAAAGAACACAGGCTGCACATTTGTGCTGCAAATGCCGTAAGTTATATTGAAGACCATATAACCCCGAGCTTACCCATAACAACTTGAAGGACCAGAATTTAACTATATTTAGCAATTATGCAGCTTGAGAGAGACTTTAATTTAAATGATGGTAACTCCCTTAAAGAGGTTTTCCGCTACTAATGTGACTCCCTTTCTTTTGACCTAACTCTTCCTAACTAACACTTTCCCAATATACTTCTGCTACCTATCCTACTCATGTAAGGTGATCTCTAAAGGTACCGTTACACGAGGCTATGTTGCCGGCAACATCGCCCAAAAGTGACCTAGGCATCGCTGTTGCCGTTGAAATCGCTAGTGCGTTGCAACGTGTGATAGGGCAATTCAATGGCAATAAGTTGCTTGAGCGGAGTTGCCAGGTTTATGAACATGATCTGAAACCTGGCGATGTTGTTCAGGCGATCTGCTATTATCGCTCTGTGTGACACCGCAATAGTGATGTTGAAAGCAACTTTCCCTATTCACTACATTGAGAAGTATCACTCGCTTGGTTGCACAAAACCCAGCGAACTAAAGTAGCTTTCAAAATCTTAAATTGCATTGCCTATGATATCTCTGCATGTGACATCTACAAGGTGATCTTGGAAAAGTGCCAAAAACGTGTACACACCCGTGAAGTTGCCGGCAACATCGCAGCAACGTTGCTTTGCGTAAAGGAACCTTAAGAGGCTCATAAATACCTTAATTGTAGTTCTAGCTATGATCTTCTGAATCAGGTCACTAGTGGGGCTGACAGGAGAGTGAAGTGTGATCTGTGTGCATAGCCAGACTGCTGTCACTCACAGAGAGGCAGCTCCCCACCCACCAGTGACATACCTTGCTCACTTGGTTCAATTCCTGTTTCCAGACCAGAAGATTAAAGCTACAACGAAAAAAAAGTATTTAGGAGCCTCAGTGAGAGTAAGTAAGCTTAAAGGAGCAGAGATGATGGCAGAAGTGTATTGGGAAAGAGTTAGGAAGAGTTATTATAAATGAAAGGGGATCATATTAGTAGTGGAAAGCCTATTTAGAACACAATTTTGATGACAAATTAGATATAATAAGATATGTTATAAATATTTTAAGTAATATTACCCTAATATACTTCTTTTGGAAATTTCATCTTTATTATTGATGTCTGCTGTCTAAATAATGGCAATATATTCCACAGGATAAAATAAATGTTTGTACCGTGTTAGCCAGTAGATAGAAAAATATTAAAATTTGAAAGTCCTCAGTAGAGGTGAGCGAACCTTTTGACATTCGGATTTGGTTTGGTTTCACCAGATTAACAAACAGTATGCAAAACTTTTGAACCCCATTCAAATCATTGGGAGGCTAAATCAAGGGCCTAGAAAACACCTTCAAAGGGGCCAAAAAGCTTGCAAACACATCTTAAACCGTCTTACGGTGGAACCCTGCTGTTTTGGTACAGACATTATCTTCCTAGACTTTTACTTAGCAAGCTTCAGCACCGCTGTCACCATGCTTCCGAGCCCGTTCATGAACCTCAGGTATCCTCATGACTTTGACTTCCCTGAGGTTGTCTCAGGTTATACAGCAGTTATAACACAGCAGGGAATCCCACTGAGTAACCTGACATAACCTCCTTGGCGTCAGCGCCTGTAACATTAGCTATTTCATGAAAGCTGCGAAATAGCATGAGCATTATCAGCTATATCTTGCTGATATCGTGAGACAGCATGTATTGTGAGTGGTGATGTCAGGGAGTGCAGTGCAGTTCAAACTTGCGGGATAGCCCCTGTGTGACCCCTTGAGTCTGAACTGCAGTAAAGTTTGTGATGGCACCGCTTGTCCCACTCTCACCACTGGCTGCGTACCTGTTGTCACTGCATATGGGCGATGCTTTCTGTGAGCATGATCCCTCCTTACCTTTGAAAGGCCCCGTGACTATGGTACATTGTTTCATGCTTCTTTTGAAGCAGATTTTGAGAATATTTATCAAAATCTGCATATCTATCTTAAAGCCAGCAAAGTCTATGAGAGTTTAGAAGTATTGTGCCATTCTTTTTATTCCTTGCAGATTTGGTGCAGATTTTGGAGCAGAAAAAAGAAATTTAAACCATATATGTAATGAAAAAAAAGCATTATAGGAACAACACTTCTGACCTGTCATAGTCTTTACTGACCTCAAGATAGACATGCAGATTTTGATGAATATTCTCAAAACCTGCATCAAAACAAGCATGATACAATATACCATGGGCACGGGGCCTTACAACAATATGGTGAGATTCATGTTCAGAGAAAGCATCCCTCATATGCAGTGAGAGCCAGCACGCAGGCACTGGTGAGATGGGGACAAGCAGTGCTCAAGGTCTGAAAGGTAGATGGTTCATGCAGCAGGTTAAAACAGTTTACTTAGCACCTGTCAACAGTCCTATCTTCGGCTAGGAACCCAAACCTCCTTTTCTGGAAGAATGTAGCCACCAAGCCCTGGGTGCATTGCTCATTAAAGGCATTAGACTTTGGCTTCTGCAACCACTCTTGGATGAAGGCAACAGAGAACCTAATTTCTTCAATAAATGAGATGGGCTAGTGTAGTTCAGGCCTATTAGGATAGTTGCTGAGTTGTCATTACTACCTCCTCTTCCTCATCCTCCTCCTGGATTAGCCAATCCACCAGCTACAACACCAGCTGCAGGTGTAATAAGGCCATGTATGCTGCAAGATTCTTATTCTGACCTGTGCTGGCCCCGGCTGGTATATGGAACAGCTGATCTCCTGACTCTGATCTGTGATCCAGTGGGAGATCTTGCTCAGGCATGGAGGAAAAGCACTGGATTCTGACCTCACTTCATATCAGGCCCAAGGCAGGTAGCGCAGCCATACTCCAGCACACATATGCAGATGAAATAATCTCCCATGCAGGCTGATCCAGTTATGGATAAATGCCCTTGACCCCTGGAGGGGTGCGGAAGATAACATCCTCCAAAGCAGGCATGTGTTGCGTTGAATCCATCCCATTTCTAAACTGCAGACTGCAGGCACACAGTAGCACAGTGTAGCTGTGTTGTAGGGGAATCACAAGATGGCACCGACATCTGCAGTGAAGCATCTTTACTTAGGGGCCCACCTCTTTCAGCGCCAAGACCCAATTGCTTACAGGTTATTATTGTTTGCCCAATCTTGTTGCCAAGTTCTTCATTAACTCTTCCATGGGGTGGGCTGCAGAAGGCACCTGACTTACAAATCCCACTTCCCATGCCACAGGTAACACCTGAGCTTGAAATTGGGGGGAATAATTTTTGAAGCCTGACAAATATGAAAGACAAATAAGAATACATTTTTTTTTAGTTTCAGCTCACCGCAAATTAATCTGGAATGTTTCATAATGCTAGTGGGCAGCAATGCACAGATAGCTCCAAGATTAATGATACACTTAACACACTTGTGCACATGCCATAATTCTGTATTCTAAATTTATGTAAGGAAAGGAAATAAAGGGATTACACATTTCAAGAAGTAGTATCCATAGTATGGTGTTTCATGACTGTGAACAGACATATAAGACTATGAATGTTAAGCATATAATGGACATATGCGATTTTTATTTGAATTGTTAACAGATAAGTGTAGAAGAGGTGGCCTTGCACGCTACTGATCCTCTGCAGTAACAAAGGCTTGCTCTTTAAAAAGACAAAAAATATTTTCAGCTTGATCTTGAGCCATGACAACTTGATGGATAAACACTCTGTAGAAAAATAAATCTGTAGGAAAATTAATCTTGCGCAAGCGACCAGAGTCTGCTCTGCGTTATCTTGACATTATGAAACCATTAGGTTTGTGGTTTTCCTCTTTTCTTTGTACCTTCTATTCTTTCTATTATAATGTCCTTCGTTACTGATTTTTCTCTTCGTATAATGTGTCTAAAGTAGGAAAGTCGTAGCTAGGTGATCCTTGCTTCAAGTGACATATCTCTCTTGATTTGTTCCAAAATGGATATTGATAACAACAGTACCACATTTTGAAGTTGATTCTTCTTCAGTCTTCTTTCTTTATTGTCCATGTTTCACTTCTGTATGTTACTACAGCAAAGACCAGAGTATGCATGAGCCGTGTCTTCGTTGCCAGTGAAATATTCCTTGATTTGAAGATCTTGTCCTGTAACTTTATTGTAGATTTTCCCATAGCATTCTCCTATTGACTTTCAGTGTGAGTGAGTATTCATTGATCCGAGTAGGTTGAAGTTCTTTAACACTTCTAGTTAATTGCTGTCCATCTCAAATGTATCCTTGTTGTACCTAGCAGTAGTCATAATCTTTATATTCTTTGTGTTGAGAAGTGCCATGTTAGACTACAAAAATAATAGTAAAATAAAAAAAAATACAAAGCTCCCTAAAACGGGTATTTAAAAGGCATTGTAAGGTTTTTGGACTTCACAGTTGCTACCACATCTGGGACTGTTCCAAAAATTCACACCCTTATTATTATTGTCTATACTCTTTTACTTTTTTGCCCAGTGTTTGTACCACTTTTTTCTGTGTATGAGAGACGTGTACATTGTTTGTCTGTCTGGCTTACCCACCATATTTTCTCTTATGTCTGTGTATTTTGGCTTTATTTTATATACTGTATGTCCATATATATTTTTTTATAATTGTTTTAATGTTTTCTAATAAAGTTTATGCATCTTGTTTATGGTGATTTTTTTATTGTCTGCACATTTGTTCATTGAGTTTCTAATAGTATATGATGAAATGAATGGTTGTCATTCAACACTACAAGTCCCAAAAAAAAAAAAATAATAAGTTCTCATATGGCTAGATCATCGAAAAAATGAAAACGTTATGGCTTTTTGAAAAAAGGGGAGGAAAAAATAAAAAGGAAAAGATAAAGTTGGATTGTGAGGGAGGGAGTGGGTTAAAGGAACGCCATGCCTAACGCCTATCCTATCCCATTACTATGCAGTTAAAGGTGTACATTTTCTTCCTTTTATCAGTCATCATAGACTGTAGTATGCTTCCATGGGATTACCAAACCCCCAAAAATGTCTGCCACATTTACATTACTTCATCTCACATATGTGCAGGTCTGTAAGATTTTCACATGTGTAAATGCTATTCACAGCTCTTCTTATAACTGTGATAACTTTAGCAGACCTTTAAATTGTGAATAAAATGCAATTTGGTCAGTTCTCTGCTCATCATAAATGTGTATATCTATGTATAAGAGAGAATTAGAATATGTTTATCTAATAGAAATATAGTAAAATGTCTAGACATCATAATCATCAGCCCATAGTCATAACATTGGGTGCTGTACTGTTCAATTACTGACAGCGCAGCTACAGCGGCAGTAGACCACGTCTGACTACATATGTGAGACTGCAGTGTACACTATTTGCATTAGTAAAACATTTATACAAGCGACCTTGCAAGTATCTGAGACATATAAAACTCCATAAACCCATAAACCGGGCACAATTCTCTATGTGTTATCTATATAAATGAGTCTTAGATATAAAATAATTTACTAACATCAAGAATAAGGCTCTTCACACACTGGCATTATGGCTTTAGCTGTCAATAAAGCCATGACAAATATATAGCATTTCTTTCCAAAGTGATCTCAATGCATTCTGACTGATCCCATAGACTTATAATAGGGTCTGGCAGGATCCCGTTGGGATTCTGGTGGTACAGACTACTCTGCTGCGCACAACGGAGCCAAAGAGCTGGTAAAGCAGTTCTGCAAATTTGTGCTCCTTGTCCCTTCTGTATAGGTCATAAACATATTGGTATGAGCAGGCAGCTAGAAATAAAGGCATAAAGAGGGAATAAAAAATATAATATTCAAAAAAAATGATAGAATATACTGTGATGGATGGCTTATGAATACATTTAACAAAACTTTCTTTATACAGGTAGCAATTCCTGAAACATGTCAAGGCTATCATACACAGCCTTGCTTTGTACAGTTACATCTTATGGATCTATTATGCTTATGTATGGCCCTGTGTAATGATTCTACAGCTAAATTCTTCTATAATACCAAATCTGATGGAAAATAGGAATATGAATGCTGTTACTTACCCGTACTTCTTCCTCCTGCAGTGATTGGATCTCTCTGTTTTTCTGCATTAAAGGCCAACTCAGTTAGCCTCATGCCGTCTGAGTATACTGGTACTTGCATCCACACTACTACAACCCCTGGCAAAAATTATGGAAACACCAGGCTCGGAGGATGTTCATTCAGTTGTTTAATTTTGTAGTTAAAAAGCAGATCACAGACGTGGCACACAACTAAAGTCATTTCAAATGGCAACTTTATGGCTTTAAGAAACACTAAAAGAAATCTTGAAAAAAAAATGTGCTAGCCAGTAACGGTTAAAAAAATTATGGAGTCATGACAAACAAACAAAACACCACTCAAATACATTACTAGTATTTTGTTGCACCACCTCTGGCTTTTATAACAGCTTGCAGTCTCTGAGGCATGGACTTAATGAGTGACAAACAGTACTTATCATCAATCGGGCTCCAACTTTCTCTGATTGATGTTGTCAGATCAGCTTTGCAGGTTGGAGCCTTGTAATGGACCATTTTCTTCAACTTCCATCAAAGATTTTCAATTGGATTGAGATCCGAACTATTTGCAGGCCATGACATTGACCTTATGTGTCTTCTTTCAAGGAATGTTTTCAGTTTTTGCTCTATGGCAGGATGCATTATCATCTTGAGAAAAGATTTAATCATCCCCAAACATCCTTTTAATTGATGGGATAAGAAAAGTGTCCAAAATATCAATGTAAACTTGGCCATTTATTGAAGATGTAATGACAGCCATCTCCCCAGTGCCTTTACCTGACATGCTGCTCCATATCATCTATGACTGTGGAAATTTGCATGCTCTCTTCAGGCAGTCATCTTTATAAATCTCATTGGAACAACACCAAACAAAAGTTCCAGCATCATCACTTTGCCCAATGCAGATTCGCGATTCATCACTGAATATGACTTTCATCCAGTCAACCCCAGTCCACGATTGATTTTCCTTAGCCCATTGTAACCTTGTTTTTTTCTGTTTAGGTGTTAATGATGGCTTTTGATTATATTTTCTGTATGTAAATCCCATTTCCTTTAGACGGTTTCTTACAGTTCGGTCACAGACATTGACTCCAATTTCCTCACATTCGTTTCTCCTTTGTTTTGTTGTGTATTTCCTGTTTTGGAGACATATTGCTTTAAGTTTCTGGACTTTGATGTCTTCCTTGGTCTACCAGTATGTTTCTCTTTAACAACCTTCCCATGTTGTTTGTATTTGGACCAGATTTTAGACACAGATGACTGTGAACAAACAACATCTTTTGCAACATTGCGTCATGATTAATCTCTTTTAAGAGTTTGATAATCCTCTCATTAGTTTCATTTGACATCTCTCATGTTGGAACCATGATTCGTGTCAGTCCAATTGTTGCAACAGCTCCCCAAGGTGTGATCACTACTTTTTAGATGCAGACTAACAAGCAGATCTTATTTGATGCAGGTGTTTGTTTTGAGAATGAAAATTTACAGGGTGTTTCCATATTTGTTCCCTCAGAATTGAGTGATTCAATACTTTTTCCCCCTGCTTGGGATACAAAAGTAACCCTTACTGGGTAGCATTTTTTTTTCAAGATTTCTTTTAGTGTTTCTTCAAGGCAGAGAGTTGCCATTTGAAATGACTTTAGTTTTTTGCCAGGTCTGTGATCTGCTTTTTTTCTACAATATTAAACAACTGAATGGACATCCTCTGAGCACGGTGATCCATTAATTTTTTGAAGGGGTTGTACTTTTCACGCCGCTAGGCTTTGTATCTTTCTTGTTGTTTGTCTCTAAACCAACTAAGCTCTAGTCTACACTTTGTAGATAAGCCGATGAATAAATGTGGTATAATAATAGTAAGCGCTGAGAGCTAAAACAGGATACACAATGCTCTTAAATATATTACCTTTGAGTTTTATTCATTCAACAAATAAAAGCCCTCCTGCCACAACGCGATTCGACGCTGACTGCGTCTTCCTCAAGTGGACGCAGTCAGCGTCGAAACGCGTTGTGGCAGGAGGGCTTTTATTTGTTGAATGAATAAAACTCAAAGGTAATATATTTAAGAGCATTGTGTATCCTGTTTTAGCTCTCAGCGCTTACTATTATTATGCCACATTTATTCATCGGCTTATCTACAATCTCCCTTCGGGGAGCGTGGTGTTGTGAGCTGCTCCGGAGCAGGACCTGGCTACATTTATCCATCCTTAAAATCGGCACATGATCCTTCACGCGAGCCAGCTAAAGAGAAGGCAGGAATCTTATATTAAAAACGTTGAAGGGGAACACCAAAGATCAGAAGATCAGTGAATATAAACCTTCACTCACCACATATCCACAATCTAGTTGTGCGGATACGGCACAACTAGTAAAGGTGAGTGAACATCCTGAATATCGCTTAATCTAGATTCCCCAATGCAGCGTGGCGCAACCTTTGTTTTTTCTTTTGCATGCTAGTCTACACTTTGGGCACTGGTACATCATCATGGTAAGTCTCCTGGCTAACACGGGTCTGCTGCAATACTGGGCTCTGCTACATCACCTGAGTGACTCTCTTGACCAGATCTGCTGCAGTGCTTGACTCTTCCACATCACTATAGTGAATCTTCTAACCAACTCCACTCTGCTGCAATGCTGGACTCTGTTTCATCGCTGTAATGTGTTTCCTATCCAACTCAAATTTGAAACATTAATGGTCAGTGCGTGACTCCTGACCTACTGAAATCGTCAGCATTACTGATCTCATCTTCATTGCTGAACTTTGCTGACCATATATACATTGAGTGACTTCCCATATCCGGCAATACTGCATGGCTTGGCTCCACTTCATTTTTTCATTCTGCAGGATTTCTTTCTATAAAACCATCAGTAACAACAAAATCTGCAACATCACTAGTGTACTCTGCTGTGTCGCTATCTTGACTCTGCTTCTAGTATCTTCTCACTGAGTCTTCATCTTCCCCGTTGATTATTATTCAACTCCTCCAGTTTACATCCAGTCACTACAGCCTTCCATTGCTCCAACCAGACCACCTTACCACAACATAGTCATCTTTCTGTGCAGCACAACTACACATCTACACAAAGGGTTGTGAGAGTCCACCTTATCAGGAGAGACATAACAAATACAAGAGGATATGGACGACATTATGACTGCATAGATTTCTCTGAATTTGAATTGAAATGTATATTTGTATTACATAATTGAGTAAAATATTCATAGTATGTCAACTATATAATAAATTATTAACCAGCTCCAGATTTATTTTTTTTTTATTTTTAGCTTTTCTGATGGGATTTAAAGGTACCGTCACACACGGCAATATTGCTAGGTAATTTCACTGACAATTTGCTGGTTGCAGAGAAATCATGGATACATTGTTCTATTTAGTTGCTGTGTACAAATGGAACAATGTGTCCATGATTTCACTGCAGCCAGCAAATTGCCTGTGAAATTGCTACCAAAATTGCCACGTGTGACGGTACCTTTACCCTGACTTTGCAGTGACACAGTTTTGCTCTTGTTTTTGTATTTAAACATTCCTTTTTTGTATGTTTGTGTAATGGCCAAGGATAATTAAATAGACCTGCTGATGCTAGACAACAGACATTTTGGAAAATTTTATTTAGCAACATCACAAAAACAGGTCCCAATTTAAACTAAATAAAAGAGAAGACTGAGAGGAGGCTTAATAGCTGTCTGCAAATATCTCAAGGTGTCACACTGTAGAGGGATCAGCTTTATTCTCATTGGCACAAGGAAATGCTTGAAACAATGGGATAAAACTATAGGTGGGGAATTGTTACAGATTTTGTATTGAGGCCGAGTGGCTGCAAGTCACAATCCTAATTTGCATTTGATATATTTTATCCATACTAATACATTTTTGGACCTGTCTTAGTCCTATTTAATATGCTGGATTAGTTCATTCCAGTTTCTGAACCACTGTGTTCTTTTTTATCACTGTCCCACAGATTCTTGTGGGATTTGTGCTTACTGATACTCCTTGAGTCATTCTTACTCATCGCAGGTCTGTGTCATAGAAATTATGTCATGCTAAACCCCAGCTGTCTATACAAAAGCCTGTGAACAGACTTGTTTTAAACTTTTTTTTTCTTATAATACACTAGCTGGGTGCCCGATGCACATGCATCGGGATTCTAGCAGAGCGAGTCTCTGACTCGCAATGGCCGCTTCGCGGCCAATGCTTCGCACTGCTAAGGCGACTCGCCATGCCCGCTGCGCGGGCATAGCGAGTCGCCTTAGAACTGCTCGCAATGGCCGCTGCGCGGCCAATGCTTCGGGCGTATCCACATGACGACATTGACTCGCAGCGAGAGCGGACTCAAAAGGGGCAAAAAACCCATTTGTGATTATATAATAGATAATATTATGAATACTGACCAGTGTCCATTACTGAAGAGTCTAAGAATAAATCCATATTTTATATACCGTATATTGGAGTTAATCTGGTGTAAAAAATATAAGATTGGCTCTCACTAGTAATTTAGGCGCAACTCAAGTCATATTGCACTTTACTCTTTATGCGACGTTGTGTCTGTCCTACATGTCTGCCACAAAATTATAAGAAGATGATGGGAGTACAGGTGTGACACGGTCCGCGCTGCTCCAATGTAAAAACTCACCAAAAGAGTCACAAAGTCATCAGTAGGTTTTATCTTTTTAATCCTCCTTCTTCCTACGCGTTTCGGCGCCCCACCTGGCACCTTCCTCAGGGATATCAGGGGAAGGTGCCAGTTGGGGCGCCGAAACGCGTAGCAGGAAGGAGGATTAAAAAGATAAAACCTACTGATGACTTTGTGACTCTTTTGGTGAGTTTTTACATTGGAGCAGCGCGGACCGTGTCACACCTGTACTCCCATCATCTCTTTGAATTTCACTACTGGTCAGTAGTTGGTGGAGGTCCTGCAGCAGCTGAGAGATTCTTCTCAAAACGCCTTCTAACCAGTTGTGGGGCCCACAACTGAATCAGGTGAGTGGCTCCTCAGCATCACTCTTTCTAGTGTCACTAGTGATAGGGCACTATTGCGCCTCTTGTCCCCCACCCTCTTATTTTTTACAAAATTATAAGAGACCATGATACATTTGGTGATATAGTCATTCCAGATTTTGAGATGCCCACTTAATACATCTTTTTCCAAAGCTCACACATATATTAGAACGCTCACACATATATTAGAACAAGATTTTAAATTATTCACATTCATCAAAAATATGGAGTACATTACTGGTATTACTTTTCTATCTATGAAATGTCTGCCACCGGTGACAAAGTTTTAATCTATACCTGAATTTAGCATGCTGTATAGACAGGCTGGAACCATAATCCCAGATAATGGGTGCAGGCTTTAAAGTCATTATGGGCTCTAAAGGTCAAGCAAAAGACAACATCATTTGGAGGTCATCACCTACAATTGGGATCTACTGTATAGGCCATATGCACTATATAGCTGTCTACTGAACTATTGTGTGTCTGGCAGCTATCTTTCCTGCATTCTGTCATATCTTCCGACTCTCCCATACACCAGAACGCTTGTTTTACTTAAGGCCTACCTTGCTTTCATTTTCATAAGAGCAACCACTACTAGATTAATCTAACAGCAATTTATGTCCTTGACAAACAAAAGGATCTGGTGGTTGAATTAAAACCACCTGATTCTTATAGCCCCTGACATCTATCAGGAGAGAGTAAGGACTCACCCATACACATTAAATGGCCTCCTGGTTTTATCAAAACAGGGGGGCTTTTATTTTTCATTAGACCATACAGATGATGTGCATCATAAGTCAGGAGTCACACTATCGTAAGGCATCTGATGAAAGAACATTGACTGGAATATGGTAATGACACTCAGCTCAGGCTCTGCTGTGAGTGTGAGCCAAGCGTCATGTACCTGTGATCTGATCACAAGCGCAGAGAGGAGGGAAAGATTAATTTCTCCATCATCTCCATTGCCTGTTTTGGCATATATGACATCCGAGTGCAGTGCGATGTTTCACTTGCTACATAGATTTGTACAGGTGCAATGATCGAGACGCGCTGACAATCAAAGATGCTGTGATTTTTTTTATCAGTCTGATTAGGGCTGGGGAAAAACTCACAGATCTGAGCTGCAGCATTGTCTTAGGGTACCTTCACACGCCACAACTTTTGGTGGCGATCGGAGGCAACCTAACATGAACGTGCACGTTTTCATGGTTGTCTCCGAACGCAGAAGGCCTTGTACACGCCGCAATTTGCCCTCAACCTAAGGCGATGTGTCGTCCCGGAAGTTCCCACACCAACAGTGGGAAACATCCGGTAGACTCCCGACGCCGCTTCACACGCCGCAATCCCCAAAGGAATGTGGGCGTACCGGTTCATCGCGGCGAGAATAGGCGTGCAAATTGTTTTACACCGCACCCCAAACACGCTGATTAGACAACGCAATACGTTATGATTGGCCAGCCTGCAGCAGGAAGGCTGGCTAATGCATGACGCCATTCCATTGTGTAGTGTGAATGGACAGCTGTTCAAATATGGCGCCCTGTGAAGGGACAGCCAATGAAACACAGTAGCCACCACCAATCATGCAGTGGGCGCGGTACCCAGCATGCTGTGGCATGCCTTCGGAAAATCAGTTGGCGACGCTGATTCCATCCCTATCGCCCTTCACACCAAAAGCAGGGAAAATCATCTTCATGGTTGCGTCTGGTTTTTGAGCAGTGCTCTGAAATTGGAACCAGGCGCAACTTTTTGATCACCGCCAGATTCCCAATTACACGCCGCAATTTCATAGCAATTTCACGGCGATGGTGACGGGGCTACTGATTGCCTGTCAGATTTCTCACCGCGTTGTGGCGTGTAAAGGTACCTAACATTGGGACCGAGTGTTCTGCAAGGATTTTCTCGCAGTGCTCTCGTGAGTCTTTCGCCAGTGTGACTCTACGCTAACAACAAAGATACTATCATAAAACATTTTAAACAGGTTGGATGGATGTTGATTCTATCTGTCTAATATTGACTGTAGACACAAGACCCAACACTTATCAGACGATATCATTTTTTAGAGGGGTTATTATTAGCAACCTCCCATTTGATATTCCTATCACTTTCAGACTTTCTGGTCTGCAGTTTTGTTCTTGCTGCAAGAAGTACCGAAACTTCAATGAAAACCAACTAATGTCATCCAAGTCCGTCATGATTCATATGAATGAGTCGAAAACAAATCTGTCAAAGCAATTAGTTCCTTTAGTAAACAGAAGACACAACACTGGTGTGAACCTAGCCTAACATAACCTCTGATGTATGTCATCAAAAGACTTCACTTAACTGTCAAGAGTAGCCCAGATTTTAGTGCATCATATAATTATATCAAAAGATGTCATTCCACTGCAAATTCAACATTTCTCATACAAATGGCCCGTTAAACCACAATGAACAGAATGAAATATTACAGACATTTCACAAATCGATCACTATATAGTTACACAACGAGTATATAAATTACACTATGTATGCACAAAACATTCGCACTATAAAAAAGAAAGCACTTTGAAATGCAACCTGTATCTACTTAAAAGAAGAAAAAGCACCCAAAATTCTATTTATATAGATTCTTGTGCAAATATTTTTTGTTTTTAGAATTTTCTTTAATAGAAACCTCATGGAGACTTTGACAATAAAATATATGCTGGATCTTTACAAGAATTTGTCTGGAGGAAGGGAAGAAAAAACTGGACCAGCTGAGTGGCAATGACTCCTTACATAAATTCCTGTAACTATTGTATCATCACTTTACTGAACTCAAGGCTATGAATCATGGATTATGGTGGTAACAATTCATATCTTGATGTTCTCGGAGATTTTTTTTGAACAAGGAGAGTCATAAATTTTTAAATAAATTATTTACCCTTATTTGAACCTTGGGATGTTACTGATTTTCTTTTATGTCAGATTGCATTAAGTAATACTCTAACACTCTGAATACGATTCACCGCTTCTGTAGGACGGATCTCTAGAGATTCTTACCTCATTCGGTGGATTATTTAGGGCTCATTTAAACATTAGTTTTTCTCTTATGAGTGTTGTCCGTGTCTTTCAGGTACAGCACTCGCAACTATTAGGCTAGGGTCAAATTTGCGTTGTGACCCTAGCCCGATGTAAGCATTAAAAACTTAGACATTTTCCCAGCAGAGCATAGTATTAACGCTATGTGATGCCAGGAAACGGAGCCCTGTAGTAGCCCGGTGTTTACCTTAGCAGCCAGCCACACACTAAGTCCCAGGATGTGTGCTTTAGCTGAGCGCACAGGAAATGCTGTCTGCAGCAGTTCTAAATGACATGCCCCTAGGGGGCGTGTCATTAAGAACCGGATGCAGGAAAACAAGGTAATTACCTGGAAGCAACTGTCTGCTCCCACACCATGAGTACGGCTCAGTGATAATACCGGTGTGGGTTCATATAGGTGCATCATTGCAGGGGGTTCCGGAGGTTTTTCCTGCATGCCCCTGGATTGAAAAAAAATGCTAATCTGAAGCCAGCCTTAAATAATTTTTTCCATCTTCTCCCATATATCAATCAGTGAAAGACAGAAAACACATCCAAGTACTGATTAACTGCTATGTGAAGCACAAGAGATCAGACAATTATAGGTTCAAGTACTCTATGGCCAGCTTCACACCGTGATTTTTCGGATCCGGGTCTGTCCGATGTGAACCGGACAGACCCGGATCCGATTTTGCCTACCATGTGAACCTATGGGTCCGCATGGCTGTTATTTGCCATTTTGTGCTATTGCGTGAGGAACCGGTTGTTTTTGTTTTTGCCCCGGACACTAAATCAGAGCTTGCAGCATTTTTTGTGTCATGTGGCAAACACTAACAAAACCGGATCCTCCCGGATCCTTGGCGAACCGGCACCCATAACAAGGGAGTCTATGAGCAAAAAAAATTATCTGGTTCCCGGAGACCAGGTGCTGACAGAGCAGCGGCTTTGAAATTCAGCTGCGCTCATTCAGCTACTGGACAGCTCAGCATGTGAGAGCTGCTGCTGAAGTTCAGGACCATGGCAACCTGCATAGCTGAAATTTCAGCACCGCGGGCAGATCCCCTGCACCCCCGCTGATGAAATTTAAGCAATGGACAGCATCAGAAACGATTCTGGCACAAAACAGGATCGGAGGGCATATTTGCCCGCTGCTTCTGCTCATCCAAAGCTGTCAGGTTGTGTCCGGTGCACCCTGCAAAACAATGTCCCTAAGGGTACTATTAAATAAGCAATGTTTTTCAAAATTCTAAATAATAATGCAAAAAAAGTTCAAATCATCCCCTTAAAATAAAACAATAGAAAAAGTAAATAACTAATACACATATTTTGTATTGCTGCATTTCAAAATGTCCAATTTAGCAAAATATAAAAGAAATTAATCTAATTGGTAAATTAAATTGGTAACAAAAAAAATCAAAATGCCAGAATTAAGTTTTTATGGTTGCAGCAACATTGCAATAAAACGCAATAAGGGTACCGTTACAAGACGCAATATTGCATGCAATTTCACTGGCAATTTGATGGTTGCAGTGAAATCATAGACACATTGTTCCATTTGTACACGGCAACAAAATAGAACAATGTGTCCATGATTTCACTGCAACCAGCAAATTGCCAGTGAAATTGCATGCAATATTGCGTCGTGTAACGGTACCTTTAGAGGTGATCAAAACATCGTATCTACCCCAAAATAGTATCAGTAAGGCTGGCTTCACACTACAGCTGGGATCCGATCCGTGGTTGTCCGCTTGAGGCAGACAGCCGCAGGCCGGATCAGCACACAGAATTGGAGGGCTAATTTGCCCTTTGGTCCGGTGTGCAGCCGCACACAGCTGCCGCCGCTGATGGGTCAGGACCACTGCTCGCGGGGAGCTAGCCGCAGTCCTGAACTGTCAGGAAGGGCCGGCGCTGAGCTTCAGCAACATGCAGCTGTCCCCACTGACAGATCAGGAATGCGGCTTGCTCCTTGCGAGCCGTGGTGCTGAGTTATCAGCGCCGGCAGCTGCGCCGGCTGCACACTGGACCAGAGGGCAAATTAGCCCTCCAGTTCTGTGTGCTGATCCGGTCCGCAGCTGTCTGCCTCAAGCGGACAGTCGCGGATCGGATCCCAGCCGTAGTGTGAAGGCAGCGTAAAAACACCAGCTCAGGGTGCAAAAATAAGTCCTCACCCAGCCCTAGATCCCGAAAAATTAAAATGTTACTGGTTTCAGAAAATAGCCACGAAAGCCAATTTTTGTTTCAAATTTCATAATTGTTTTTTATCATTTAAATAAAATGAAAAATAGTATAAATGTTAGGCATGTGCACACTCATGCTGACCTTGAGAATCATACTGCCAGGTCATTTTTCTTGTCAACATATTTAAAATTGCAAATAAAAAAATGCCAAAAACTATTGTGTAATTGCACGTTTATTAGCAATTTCACCGCACTTGAAACTTTTTTTTCCCAGTTTCCTGTACCCTATGTGGAAGAATGAATGGATTCATGCAAAAGAACAAATCATATTGATGTAAAAATTAAAAAGTTAGGACTCTTAAGGTATCGTCACACGCCGCAATCTTGGCTGGCGATGTGTGGCGATCTAACGTGCGTGCTCACGTTTTTCATGGCTGCCTCAGATTGCAGATGGCGGCATCACACGCCGCAATTTTGCCTTGAAGCTAAGGCGATGTGTTGCTATGGAAATCGCCTCCCCTACGGCGGAACCAATCTTGCCTCATTCCATCGCTGCTTCACACGCTGCAATCTCAAAGACATTGTGGGCGTACATGTTCAGCACAGCGAGGACATAGGCATGCCACAGTGGTTTACACCGCGCCCCTTACACGCTCATTGGACAACGCAACAGCGTTACGATTTGTCAGCCTGCTCTGGAAGGCTGGCTAATACATTACCCCATTGTCGATCGGAGTTTGCACTGAGTTTGCGGACGGTTATGTAGCTGAAGATGTGTGTGGTGCTGAACGGACAGCTCTTCAAATATGGCGCCCTGTCAACTGACAGCCAATGGGAACACAGTAGCCAACACAAATCATCACATACAGGGTGCGGACTACAGAACGCTTGATGGCACGCCTACGGGAAATCATAGACAATGCTCTTTCCATCATTATCGCCCTGTCACACGCCACAACATGGAAATATCGCTTTAAGGATTGCGGCTGATTACTGAGCACTGTTGAGGAATCAAGCGATAGCCGAGGGGCGATTTGCCACAACCGTGAGGCAATTTCACGGCAATTGCTCCGGGGCGACATATCGCCTTTATGATTTCCAGGTGAGACTGCGGCGTGTGATGGTACCTTTAGGTTACTGTTACACATCGCAACATTGCATGCAATTTCACTGGCAATTTGCCTGTTGCAGTGAAATCATGGACACATTGTTCTATTTTGTACACGGCAACAAAATAGAACGATGTGTCCATGATTTCATTGCAACCAGCAAATTGCCCCAGTGAAATTGCATGCAATGTTGCGACATGTAACGGTACCCTTAGAGGAAGGGGAGGGAAAAACTAAAATGAAAAATGAAAAATCACCCAGAAGGGGTTAAACACAATATGTTATATATGTTCCTATGGTACCCGAGATGTGACCTCAGGTGAACTCGCCTGAGGTGAACTCATTGAACTAAATGCCAGGATTGAGTAATCATCTGAATATGAGGTGAGTTCAATGAGAAAACTTTGCACCAAATCATCTACTGGCAGAAAAATGCACCAAAAAGGAGTTGTGATGCAATGTTAGTCAAGCATTTAGTTAAGTCAAAAAACGTCATGCAAATCCTTATGCCAGCAAAGTCAATAAGAATTCTGAGATTATGTGCACATGTTGCTTTTTTCCCTTGCAGACTTTGTGCAGAAATAAATAATCTGCAGCATATCAATTCATAGGCTAGCTTCACATCACGGTTTTTGTCTGTTAGGTTGAATCCTGTTTTTTGCAGGATCCACTGGACACAACCTGACAGCATAGCATTAGCACAAAGTGTGGCCAAATATGCTCTCTGATCCTGTTTTTTGCAGGATTCAGTTTCTACTGCTTTCCACAGTGCTGATCTGTCAGCCAGTGTGTACAGTGCTGCTCTCCATGGTGCTGAACTCTCAGCTGTGTGTGTAGTGCTGCTGTCCATGGTGCTGAACTCTCAGCTGTGTCTCTGAAATGCTGCTGTCCGTGATGCTGAATGAGCACGGCAGCATTTCAGAGCATGTGCTGTGCATAAAATCACATCCGGAAATAATCTGATTTTCTCCCGAATCTGGCGCTCATAGACTCCCATGTTATGGCTGCCAAAACACCCCCGATTCGTTTCCGTCTGGTTTTGTTTAATTTTTTCACCGGAGCCCAAAACCGCTGCAGGCTGCAGGCAAAGGTTGTCATCAATTTGTGTTCCCAAATTCTTCTCTCTTTCTGAGACAATTCCTTTGACACATTCAAAACAGGATTGAATGTCTCTCATGGATTCATGCATTTTTATGCCAATTGAAAGGGCATTTGGGGATACCACATCTTTGAACAGACCCTAGTTAGAGGACAATTAAGTTTTGACACTTCTTAGGCGGCCGTCACACGCTGAGATATCGTGCAAGATATCGCTTGAAAGCGGCAGATTAAACATCGCGTAAGCGATGTCTGTGCGTGTGACGGCCAGATACGACGAGCGATATCTGATCAAATCTCTAAATCGTGATCTGAGGTTCGGTTCTCAGATCTGACGATATCGGCCAATTAAATACGCACAATCGACACGTGTAAATTCCCGACATCACACGAAACGTGTGATTTAAGCGATGGCAAAATCCATCACGTAGGCGTGTCAGGAGTTTCCTATTGCCTGACCTCCTCAGTGGTGATTCGTGCAACGAAATGGTTTCGGATTGGCTGCTTCACCACTAGCTCGCATTGGTGGAAGATGATGCGTTGCCATTGGCTGCCCTCACAGGGCGCCATTTTGAAAGCGCTGTCTTCAGCACCACACATAGGCGTCGGCTGCACAATATCTCCGAACTGTGCACCCAATTGCGTCAACTTGATAATCGATTCTGCGTGGTCCCCGACCCTGCTATATAGTGTCCACCTTGTCATATACCCACACAATGTTGGCGGGCGCGGCACACATAACGCGGCTGTACGTTTTGCCCATTGCAATTTAGTTATGTGCTACAGCACACATATACATTACGATCAATATCACAGGACATTGTGGGATGAGGCCGCCATGTTTCAAAGGACATCTGACCCAATGAGGACGCAGTACTGAGCACCAATGGTGTAGTGAGGGGCGCAGCTTGGAGCCCATGTACCACGCCTATCGGCTCCAATTACGCCCACATTTGCTCCCACATCGTTTAGGAGATTTCTGTGTGACTTTAGCTGAACGATGTCCACTGCTGATAACTGCATCTCTCAGACGATCGCTGGATGGGTGGATCGGGGAATCGTCTGAGCGATGTCTGTGGGTGTAGCGTCGTGATGAGCGATTTTGCGCGTCGTTCGGACGATATGCAAATTTAACATCGTCTACGATATCTTTAGCGATATCTCAGCGTGTGACGGCCGCCTTACATGCACTGTCTCGTATGGATTTATAGCTTTCCCACTGAGGAATTTTTAGGTCTCACAGACCACTAATCATTGTATTATTGTTCTATCTGTTCCTCTTATTTTGGAACTTTGATTTTACCTCCCCAGCTCCTCTCCCCCTCTCAAGACTGACTTTGCTTTTTGTCACCCGTCGTATTAACTGCATCATCATCTCACCCTGCTTATGTATATATGTGTGTGTCTTCAGAATTTGTGTCATTATCAGCCTGATGAAGAGGCCACAGTGTCCTGAAAGCTTGCTTTCTTACCATCTTTTCAGTTAGCCATTAAAAGCTATCAACCACTGAGGACTCTGAGATTCTAATATTTTTCTTAGTACTATACAAGCAAATTAAATAGGATGACATAACCCTTTTAAATAGACTTCTTACAACCTCAGTGTTAAAATAAAAATATAATGTCCTAGTCACAACTGATAAACTAATAATCTCTTATGCGGTTCATCTCCGGAAAAAGACAAAATGATCCAATAACCTGATCTTATCTGTGAAAACTTCACCGGCTATTAGGGCAGCAGATCCTCAACGTTTGAATGTTGAGCAATAGGTTATTTTTATTAATGCCAAACATAATGTCAAAGATAATTTGTGAAGTTTTGCACGCCTAACCTTTGGCATAACTCTTATCAATTCATCAGGATTACGATCTTGGCTTGTAAAAATCTGAAATCTAATTTCACTGAATTATGAGTGAATATTGTAAATTTCCACTGGCAAATTCAATGGAATAGGAATTAACATTACAAATGATGCAATTTTGTAACCAATGAAAAAAAAGAGAATGTCTTACAAGTAACTTTGGTTTGGGGAAAGACTTATGCTAAATGTAGTCCTTCCAAAATGGCAGCCTGACAATACTTATTCCAGTAAAGCTACATTTTGGGAGAATATTTTTTCTGCCTGGGTGGGTGTGGCCAGCAGTGTGTGTGAGAGCAGGCTGGTAATGAGCTGAATGGGGAACGAGCAGACAAGGGGTTAACAGATATTGCTGTATAGAGACAGAAGAGTGAAGCTTGTAAAGAGTTAACATCCTGACATTGCTGAGCTCTGCAATGTGATACATTGTCTTCTCATGACCTGCAGGCGCACAGTGTAGGCCACGCCCCTCTCCATTATCTCCTTCCATGTCCATATTCACTGTAAAATGGCTCTAGCACAGAAACAGCCTCATTACAGTGCACTGAGGACACCTTGTGGAAGGATTATGAATGGTAACCAGACAGAATTTTCTAATGAACTATATAACAAAATGTATTAAAAAAAGTGCAGCCAGGTTAGCTCCCAGATGATTAGGGTCACGCCACCAAGACACCATTTATAGCCTATCCTGGTTGCTCTTCCCTGCGCTGAATACTCTCCATCCTTCACAGTGCCATCGTGGACAGGGTCCCGGACTGATGGCTGCAAGCCTTGTCGGGCGACTATTTAGCATGTCCCCTGACCCTAGTTCTCTCCGCCGTCCCGGCAATTAACCATGGTTGGTGGCCACCGCTCATGCAGAACCGATGGCCTCCGGGTTTTACTGGTTGAGGGGTGTAGCACTCTGACCAGATTAAGGCCGGTCCCCTCAGGCTACCTGTCCCTTTGCCCAACTCGGGTCAGGCCAGATTCGAGGCACATGTGTGGATCTCCCACTCTCCATTTCCTCTAGGACACTCTCTGTCCTGCATCCACTCTGGACACCTTCCTCTACGTTCTCCTCCTTGAGTGTCTGTGTCTAGACTCTTCTCTCTCCTCCTACTCTGACTCCTTATCCAACCTGCTGCTAACCCCTCCTCCTGACCAGAAGATGGGGGCCTCCCTCTCAATAGGGTCTGCCCGAATCCCCTGGCCCTGATTTGGGATGGTGCTGTGTGCAATTCTGTGTCTTGGGTTTGTGACCCCTCTCACCTGGGAGTGGCGACACCACACCTGTGGAATAGGTGCAGCACCACTGTGGTGACCAGTCCGCAGGGTCACCACACTGAACATATCTGCAGTGTCACTCCATTTTGCCACCCATCATTCTGACAATACGTTTGCGTTAAAATTCTTGGGCATTGAAAAAATAGTTAACCCTATTATGGGTGGATATCTGAGACGTAGACTGAGAAACAGAGAATCTTATTGTATTTTTTCTATGGGGATACGAGCCCCCATGGCCTTAATGTTAGACAGGACCTCGTACTGCAGTATTGACACAACTGTTTACCTTGATTTTCTGATTTTTTTTTTATTTTGTTTTTAACTTGTGCTGTCATAATTTTTGTGCGCTGTGTTTTTCTTAATTGTTTAAGTCTCCACACACCATGTGACTAATTAGTGAGTGGATATATATGTGCTTTAACATGGCGACCTTGAACCTCGAGTTAGACCTAGTGTCGAAATGCATTAGTTTGCAACACTGTATGCCTATGGATTGTGAAGCTTTTAAAAGTTTAACCCCTTCCTGACCTATGACGTTGTACAACGTCATGGGCAGGTAAGGAGTGTTTGATGTGAGCTCCGGCGCGAAGCTCACATCAAACAGCTGACATCTCAGGTGATGTGATCAACTGTGATGTCGGGCTAACAGCTCCGATTGGATCGGGGATCCGATCGGCGCTGTTAACCCCTTGGATCCCGCCTGCTCTGGAGATTCTGCAATAGTATTGCGAGATCTCCGGTGCTCACGTGACAGACCGGGGTCCTGGCAAGACTCCGGATGCTGTTAGAGCGCAGTTTCCTATTGTGGTTGGCAGGCGCTGCCAACCACAACGGGTCCGCGATTGTGGAAGATACAGATGAGCTGCATCTCATCTGTATCTCCCAGAAGCGATTGGACTGTGCAGCAAGGTGCCTCTTAAAGAGGCAGTGTAAAAATAAGAATGAATGAAAAAATAAAGTTTTTAAAAACCTGTAAAAAAAAAATATATAAAAGTTCAAATCACCCCCCTTTTCCCCCAATCACAATAAAAGTATATAAAAAAAATACACGTTTGGTATCGCCGCGTTTAGAATCGCCCGACCTATCATCGTATTAAATCCGTTAATGAGAGCCGTAAACTCTGTAACGGAAAAAATGGTCCAAACGCCAAAATTACATTTTTTTGGTCGCTGCAACATTGCTATAAAATGCAATAACAGGCGATCAAAACTGCAGATCCACCCAAATTTGGTATCATTAGAAACGCTAGCTCAAGATGCAAAAAATAAGCTGTCACACATCCCCATATCCCGAAAAATGAGGACGCTACGGGTCGCAGAACATGGCGCAAAAAGACAGTTTTTTTTTTTTTTTTCCAAATTTCTTAGTTTTTTTTTCACCACTTAGATACCAATAAAGGTATACATGTTGGGTGTCTACGAACCCGTACCGACCCGAGGCATCACCCCGTCATGTCTATTTTACCATATAGTGAACATGACGACTAAAATACCCAAAAAACAAACCTGTCGTTGCACTTTTTTGCAATTTCACTGAATTTAGATTTTGTTTGCAATTTTCCCGTACACTATATGGTAAAATAAATTATTGCATATGAAAGTACAACTTGTCCCGCAAAAACAAGCCATCATATGTCTATATTGACGGAAAAATAAAAAAGTTATGGCTCTTGGAAGCAGGGGAGCAAAAAACGAAAATGAAAAATGAAAAATTCCCGGGTCATGAAGGGGTTAAATAAATTGAATGTTTTAATTGGAAACATTTAATTGCTGCAGTCCTTCCTTCTTCTTCTTACAAAATTACATTATCCTACTCTCTGATGTTCCATCAGTCTGGTACATGTCACTGGGCAAGATTTAAATTTAAACATGTCCTATACATTTATTCTCACTGGAGCCACCCCTACACCACAGGTACTGACGCTTATTCCCCTTCTCAGATTAACATAAACAAGCATATATAACTAAGATCTGGTACTTGTTTATAGTGACATCTTCAATGGCGTCTACAGAAGGGTTTAGCTGATAGCAAGGAGAAGTTGACTCCCTTAACTTATATTGGCTTTTGCTGACATTTGTTCAATTTTTTACAGAAACAAATAGTGCTCTATGCTTACAATTTTTCCATCAAATGCGATGGGATCTGTCATAGACTCCCCCTCAGAACCTTGATCAAGGAAAAATACAGTCTTACTAAAAAATGAACCTATATTGGATTCTCTGGTGGGCCAGTCATCTTGGTGCCATGTGTGTTTGACATACATTCAGGCTCTTATCTGTGGATTTTTTTTTATGCCATATATTATAAAAAAAAACAATAATAATGTAATTCATAAATTAGAAAATTACATTTTCTCATAGGGCCTTCAGGGCATTGCTATAGGTGGTGCAGAGTTAGCAGTCGAACTTGGGCCATTATGACTGAGGAGAGGTTTATGCCACATAAAATACACCAGGATAATAAATGACACATGGTGAATGAGTTATAGATCTTGCAGTTTGGCCAAGGAATTTCTCTAAGGGTGTTGCTCAATACAATAGCATTAAAGTTTTTCACAAAATGTTCAATATGTAGGAAATTGATTCATTTCAGTGTGAAGAACAAATTACTATGTGTAATATAAATTAATTTTAATCCTTTCTGTTGCAGGTATTGCATCATAAGTGTAATTGAATGTATGTAATATATGTTTTAAGTTAAAGTCCTTATGAGCATATGAAGGCTTGCTGAGGTCACGGGTCACATGAGTAGGACTCTATCAGCTTCTGATATGACTTCCAGGCTCACTTCCTCGGAAAAATAGCTTGTCCTCCTCTGTGCTGGATTTCTGGCTCCCAATGCCAGCTAAAGGCCCAGGGTGGTTAGCTGGCATCTCTCAACCAATTAGCCTGCTGCTCCCTTTAGAAGACACTGCATCATAGAGTCAGCTGCCTGATTCCAATTCTCAAAGTCTTGTTATATTCTGATCAGCACCTCACAAGGGCTACTGTGGCACCCCTATGGTCCGGTTGCCACCTTTGGTATTGCCTTCTTAACCGGGGGTAGTATCATGCCTGGAAGTACATGGAGCACCCTACATCAGGTAGCGACACATCCACACACAAGTCAAATACCTGACCAGAAGGGGAAGCATGAAGACCTAATTTTTAGGAGTAACTGTCTCTTCTGGCTGTGGGCAAGGGACAGAGCAGAGCAAAGTAGCGTGAAGAAGGGAAGGGAGGCTCACATTGCCTGCTGGTTGGGAGACTACAGAGCAAGGAACACATAGAGAGGAACCAATTACCTTGCAGGCTTATGAGACTCTAACTACAAAGCACAGAAGGAAGACATACTGATCCTACCAGGTAGAGTGGACTTAAGCTGCTTTCCAGGCTGACTGGACCCTGAACCTGATGACCAGTACCCCTGGATTCAACTACAATCAAACACCAGTAAAGGTAAAGACTGAATTCTTCCGCCTCCTTGCTTCTTTACTGCACCTCTCTGCACTGCTGCACTTTCAGCTTCTACAACCACCATCATAACTACTTCACCTTCACTACATCCCATGGGCTTGCTCCATGTGAGGGGAGTATTCCATCCAGCTGCCAGACCATCTCACCCCTGTGGACTATCATATGCAGTGTTGGTCATTATTGACCAGAATTGTCAGGTGGCATCATGACAAACAATTCCCCTGTAATACCCCCTTTAACTTATCCTGTCAGGACCACAGAGGTGGGCAATTACCACCGTTATACCCCAACAAACTGCCTGCTCGGCTACTGTGTATCCCGGCCCTCACAACCGTGACATTACCACGATCCCACTCCTCTCCATTGCAGACTCTGAGACAGAAGACTTTAGCTGCAACAATGATTCCTCCTGCCACTGGGGAGCACACCACCTTTCACAACCGATTCTACCTGGATCTCCCAGATGGTAACCTTGCCCTCTGCTCTCAGTCAGGGAAAATGCTCCATCGGCATTGACCACCAAGTGCGAAGAGAAGAAGATGCATTCTATAGGTAGTGAAATCCAAGCACTCATCGAGTCATGAATAGTTGGTTATTAAGTGATTTATTGAAGACATACATAGAATGGGTGGTGACAGCAAACGTTTCGGTCCAAATTTGGACCTTTATCAATACGTCACTATGAAATAAAACAAAACAAGGAGTACAGTGAGAATATTTACAATGAACAGGTGAAGTATATACATCTGTCTTACATATATACATTATTTACACAATTAACACTGAGTCCCTTATAGCAGTAATGGGCAGGAGGTTATCAAGTCTTTATATGAATTCAAGTTATCAATTTGTAAGGCACTACATAGGACTAAGGAAGAGAGAGGGAAGATATCAAAATTGAGGGGCAAGGGAAGGGAGATATCCAGTGGCTCAATGATTTACCTGTGAATCTTTAGTTGAGGGGGTAAGGCTGGTTAGGATGAAGTACTCAATAGGTGAGACGGTAAACACTGAAGACTTGTTGATCTATGAAAAATGGGTATCATGTGAGAGAGGGATAGTTATGGTGTTTGTTGTTTGTGAGCTATTACCATCTAATGATTGTACCTTCTGAACTAGTTGTTCAGTTGTGTCCTCTGGGATATTGGTTCCAGCTTGCTCACAATGTGGCCTGTGGATATGTACATGTGTTTAGTTAAAGTCATGTGCGGGCTATGTGTTAAAAAGACCAGGTATGCTTATTACCTTTTGTGTCATCAGTGTGTCTCCACACTTGTATGTGTTGTCCTGTTTATGCAAAGTCCTGGTCACCGTGCACACAATTGTATCCTATGAATATATGCACATATTTAACACCTCATATATCAATATGTATATCCCCTTTAAGTCTATGTGTCCCATTGATACCGTTTTTATAATGGTGGAAGCCTTCAGCCTGTTCCCCTCAATGTGTGGTACTATGATGTCACTTGTACTTCGGGGTAGACACCTTGCGGCTATATGATAGAAATGAGAGACAGTCTCATAATGTTAGGAGTAAAGTAGTACTTAGCTTTATGCAATGCAGTCTGGCACAGGTCGGGTCCGCTCACCGGTGGGCTCAGATTCCTCCTGCCACTGGGGAGCACACCACCTTTCACAACCGATTCTACCTGGATCTCCCAGATGGTAACCTTGCCCTCTGCTCTCAGTCAGGGGGAAATGCTCCATCGGCATTGACCACCAAGTGCGAAGAGAAGAAGATGCATTCTAGACTCCATGTTCACAGAAGGAGGTACTAGCATCCTTTCCTGCTGTTCACCCTACTTCAAGGCCACCTCCCTCAAACAAATTCCTCATTGCCCACTCCACTTAATCAAAGCAACCACAGTCTCTCTACTTTCTACTTATTGACTTTTGCCCTTTTGTAGCTCCATTTCTCTGACATCTTTGAGTATCGTACCATATTTGGAATTAAAGCTCATGCATAAAAAATTCCCCTTTTGCATTGCTATGTGTACTTGGTGAAGTAATTCTACAAATCATATGTGTTTTCTTATTATAAATTATATGCTATCCTAGAAGGAGACAGTTTAGAAGCACTAATCAGACTAAGCACTCAAGATGTGCACCCAAGTCAATTGGACATGATCATCAAAGGTTTATAGTTAAAGATCTTTTTATTAATTACCGTCACAGCAATCACAGTGGGCAAATGAACCACAAATCGTAAGTTACCTCTATTTCCATATAATTGAAAATAACTTCAAAAGAACAAAGTGGTGATAGCTAGTAATTTTCAGAGATAAAGTAAAACAGTCTTCCTATTTAAGTAAGAAACATACAATGGCAGACCATTCAGCTGCTTGTACTGGTGTAGAGAAGTGGTCCACTGTAATTTGGTCACATCCTTAGGTGCAAGAAACCCCTATCGGCATATGTTAACAGGAAAGAGAGCAAAGAACTGGCCCAAGAGACACGTAAAAAAGGTTGATGAAGACACAACACCAGACACTTCTGTCCTGGATTGCAATGTGAGGGACTATAGTGGTTCTCTCTTATAACATTGTTCTTGCCAATTGCAAAAGTGTTAGTACATACTGTAATGAGCAGAATGCCTGTTCAGCTTACCCTATCATTGATTAAAGCTCCCAAAAGAATATGTTGTTTTATATTATTTCAGACAACAGAATGGAAAGATCAGGGAACAGGAAAAGTACATATCGATTTATCATTCCTATCAACAACCCTCTATATTTAATGAAGTATGGTCCTGGATGTCATTGATAAAGCAGACCATTTATCAAACATTCCACCCTGTTTTCCATCACATTTTGCTTAGCAATTCATCATGGGATAAAATTCTGGCAAAGGTGTTTTAGAAAGGAACAAAATGTTGGAATACTTTAAAAAACACTTCAACATATAAGAGGGCAGGGAAGTCATAATTCATGATTATGTTACTGAGAAATAAAATCTGAATATATACCAGGAAAATAATTGTATATTTACTCAAAATTTTGATAGGTCTTTAACTGTCCACATTTAGATTGTAGCATTCACTGGGCCTTCCCTGTTTAAAAACCCTTAATAACGTGCAATTAGGGATGGGCGAATCTACTCGCTAGGACTCGTTACTCGGAGAGTAGTAAGGGACTCGCAGGACTCGGTACTCTGCGAGTTTCCCAGTGATTACTCGCACGAGTCCAATGCAAATCAATATCAATCCTAGTTTTGTCAGAAACGCTGACAACACTAGGATTGCCATTGTTTGCATTAGACTCGTGCGAGTAATCACTGGCTACTGTGCCAGTGATAGCAGGGAAACTCGCAGATAACTGCTGTTTCTTTGCGAGCTGAGTCCAGCTGTCTTCTCTGTGCAGCTCCAGGGTCCTAGAACCTGCCTGCTCACAGAGATGATGTAGCAGTGCTGAGATTGTTCTCAGTCTGCTCATTCCCTGTGCATAGACATCTATATTTATGCACAGGGGATGTAGCAGAGAGGACATCGCGTTTTGGACTACGTCGGACAGAAGAGGATTTTTTTAATTAAAGATGGAGTCCCTAATGGCTTTTTTTTTAATTTCAAATAAAAAATTTTCTCTGTGTTGTGTTTTTTTAACCCTTTATTGGAGATTCTTAGTGGCTGGGTCAAACGTGGCCTGACATTAAGAATCTCGGGCTTAATACCAGCTTGTATAACAAAGCTGGTATTAACCCCTTTATTACCCAGCGTGCCACTGCCACCAGGGCCGCTGGAAGAGCGGGGTTCAGCGCCAGAGGATGGTGCTTCAATGAACGCGCCATCTTCTGGGGCGGCTGCGGGCTGCAATTTGCAGCGGGGGGTGCCCAGAAAGCTTGGGCATCCCTGCGCTGCGGATTCCAGCCCCCAGCTACTTAGCTGTACCTGGCTAGACATAGAAATTGCGCGGAGCCCCACGCATTTTTTTTATTATTTAATGAATTTCAGAGTCAGAGTCTCAGAGTCAGAGTCTCAGAGTCAGAGTCTCAGAGTCGGAGTCTCAGAGTCGGAGTCTCAGAGTCGGAGTCGCCTCAGAGTCGGAGTCGCCTCAGAGTCGGAGTCGCCTCGGAGTCGGAGTCGTCTTGGAGTCGGAGTCTCCTCAGAGTCGGAGTCTCAGAGTCGGAGTCGCCTTGGAGTCGTAGTCGCCTCGGAGTCGGAGTCGTCTCGGAGTCGGAGTCGTCTCGGAGTCGGAGTCGTCTCGGAGTCGGAGTCGGAGTCGTCTCAGAGTCGGAGTCGTCTCGGAGTCGAGTCGGAGTCGGAGTCGTCTCGGAGTCGGAGTCGTCTCGGAGTCGGAGTCGTCTCGGAGTCGGAGTCGTCTCGGAGTCGAGTCAGAGTCGGAGTCGTCTCGGAGTCGGAGTCGTCTCGGAGTCGGAGTCGTCTCGGAGTCGAGTCGGAGTCAGAGTCGTCTCGGAGTCGGAGTCGTCTCGGAGTCGTCTCGGAGTTGGAGTCGGAGTCGGAGACGTCTCGGAGTCGGAGTCGCCTCAGAGTCGGAGTCGCCTCGGAGTCGGAGTCGTCTTGGAGTCGGAGTCTCCTCAGAGTCGGAGTCTCAGAGTCGGAGTCGCCTCAGAGTCGGAGTCGCCTCGGAGTCGGAGTCGTCTCGGAGTCTGAGTCGTCTCGGAGTCGGAGTCGTCTCGGAGTCGGAGTCGTCTCGGAGTCGGAGTCGGAGTCGTCTCGGAGTCGGAGTCGTCTCGGAGTCGAGTCGGAGTCGGAGTCGTCTCGGAGTCGTCTCGGAGTCGGAGTCGTCTCGGAGTCGAGTCGGAGTCGGAGTTGTCTCGGAGTCGGAGTCATCTCGGAATCGGAGTCGTCTCGGAGTCGAGTCGGAGTCGTCTCGGAGTCGGAGTCGTCTCGGAGTCGTCTCGGAGTCGTCTCGGAGTCGGAGTCGTCTCGGAGTCGGAGTCGTCTCGGAGTCGAGTCGGAGTCGTCTCGGAGTCGGAGTCGTCTCGGAGTCGGAGTCAAAAAAATGCGTGGGGCTTTGCGCAATTTCTATGTCTAGCCAGGTACAGCTAAGCAGCTGGGGGCTGGAATCCGCATCGCATGGATGCCCAAGCTTTCTGGGCACCCCCCGCTGCAAATTGCAGCCCGCAGCCGCCCCAGAAGATGGCGCGTTCATTGAAGCGCCATCCTCTGGCGCTGAACCCATCTCTTCCAGCGGCCCTGGTGGCGGTGGCACGCTGGGTAATAGAGGTTAGGGCCAGCTTTGTGTTATCAGCTGGCCCTAAGCCCGAAATTTATGGCGGTCACGCCAATATTAGACATGACCGCCATGAATTTCTATTAAATTATTTAAAAAAAAACACAACACAGAGAAATTTTTTTATTAGAAATAAAAAAAAAAGCCATTAGGGACTCCATCTTTAATTAAAAAAATCCTCTTCCGTCCGACGCAGTCCAAAACGCGATGTCCTCTCTGCTCATCCCTGTGCATAGATATAGATGTATATGCACAGGGAATGAGCAGACTGAGAACAATCTCAGCTCTGCTACATCATCTCTGTGTACAGACATTCATGTCTGTACACAGGGAATGAGCAGACTGAGAACAATCTCAGCACTGCTACATCAGGCAGCAGGCGGGCTCTAGGACCCTGGAGCTGGCAGCCAGCACAGAAGACAGGACTCTTATCTGTGCGAGTTTTCCCAGCGATTACAGTTGCAAAGTAAACGAGCAATGCAAATAAATGACAAAACTAGGATTGCTTCAGGCTGAAGCTTCCGAGACACATCTGCGATTTGTAAATCTCACACTACTCGCTATTACTCGCTTCCCCATTCATTAACATTGGACTCGCTAGACTCGCAACGAGTAGCGAGTCCTGTGCTCGGACTCGCTAGAGTCAAGCGATTCCGAGTAATTTAGGATTCGCCCATCACTACGTGCAATGCATATTTTCATGATAGGTCACTGAGGGCTGTATGGAGCAGGCTCAGGAGTTGAGTTCATGTCATACCTAGCTAATGCCAGCTGTGTTACATTGCTGCTGTTAACCATATATATGCAGCTGAAAATCACTGAAAAAAGTATTCAAACAGCTTGATTGCAGGCACTCTTCACATCCCTGCGGCGCAATCCCAGGGGGCTGGGAACTGATAGCCATAGGAGTAATTAAAACATTGTATGGACCTCAATATGCTATAAAAAATATACATTGGTTTACAAAAACAAGCCCAAATACAGCTACATATATGTAAAAAAAAATTCTGGGTCGCAGAAAAAGACAACACGGACCAGTTTTTGACAATCTTTTTTCACTATCAAAATTAAAAAATAAATAAGAAAACAATTAAGTATCGAAACATTATGTTCTGCCTTTGTTTAAGTAAATGTGATGCGAATTCCAGCATACAGCTAAACCTTCTCTGTATCCAAAAAAAACAGACTGTTGGTTCTGTAGTCGATTGTTTTTTGTTCTACGGAGAGTAATCAATCATGTGATGATGAATGTGTGATGATTATGATGGTAATGATGATGGTAAAACTATAAGTATACAGATAATATCCATTAGTGCTAAACATACAGTTAGGGCCAGAAATATTTGGACAGTGACACAATTTTCACGAGTTGGGCTCTGCATGCCACCACATTGGATTTGAAATGAAACCTCTACAACAGAATTCAAGTGCAGATTGTAACGTTTAATTTGAAGGGTTGAACAAAAATATCTGATAGAAAATGTAGGAATTGTACACATTTCTTTACAAACACTCCACATTTTAGGAGGTCAAAAGTAATTGGACAAATAAACATAACCCAAACAAAATATTTTTATTTTCAATATTTTGTTGCGAATCCTTTGGAGGCAATCACTGCCTTAAGTCTGGAACCCATGGACATCACCAAACGCTGGGTTTCCTCCTTCTTAATGCTTTGCCAGGCCTTTACAGCCGCAGCCTTCAGGTCTTGCTTGTTTGTGGGTCTTTCCGTCTTAAGTCTGGATTTGAGCAAGTGAAATGCATGCTCAATTGGGTTAAGATCTGGTGATTGACTTGGCCATTGCAGAATGTTCCACTTTTTTGCACTCATGAACTCCTGGGTAGCTTTGGCTGTATGCTTGGGGTCATTGTCCATCTGTACTATGAAGCGCCGTCCAATCAATTTTGCAGCATTTGGCTGAATCTGCGCTGAAAATATATCCCGGTACACTTCAGAATTCATCCGGCTACTCTTGTCTGCTGTTATGTCATCAATAAACACAAGTGACCCAGTGCCATTGAAAGCCATGCATGCCCATGCCATCACGTTGCCTCCACCATGTTTTACAGAGGATGTGGTGTGCCGTGGATCATGTGCCGTTCCCTTTCTTCTCCAAACTTTTTTCTTCCCATCTTTCTGGTACAGGTTGATCTTTGTCTCATCTGTCCATAGAATACTTTTCCAGAACTGAGCTGCCTTCTTGAGGTGTTTTTCAGCAAATTTAACTCTGGCCTGTCTATTTTTGGAATTGATGAATGGTTTGCATCTAGATGTGAACCCTTTGTATTTACTGTCATGGAGTCTTCTCTTTACTGTTGACTTAGAGACAGATACACCTACTTCACTGAGAGTGTTCTGGACTTCAGTTGATGTTGTGAACGGGTTCTTCTTCACCAAATAAAGTATGCAGCGATCATCCACCACTGTTGTCATCCGTGGACGCCCAGGCCTTTTAGAGTTCCCAAGCTCACCAGTCAATTCCTTTTTTCTCAGAATGTACCCAACTGTTGATTTTGCTACTCCAAGCATGTCTGCTATCTCTCTGATGGATTTTTTCTTTTTTTTTCAGCCTCAGGATGTTCTGCTTCACCTCAATTGAGAGTTCCTTTGACCGCATGTTGTCTGGTCACAGCAACAGCTTCCAAATGCAAAACCACACACCTTGAATCTACCCCTGACCTTTTAACTACTTCATTGATTACAGGTTAACGAGGGAGACGCCTTCAGAGTTAATTGCAGCCCTTAGAGTCCATTGTCCAATTACTTTTGGTCCCTTGAAAAAGAGGAGGCTATGCATTACAGAGCTATGATTCCTAAACCCTTTCTCCGATTTGGATGGGAGTGTGCACTTTCAGCCCATATTATATATATAATTGTATTTCTGAACATGTTTTTGTAAACAGCTAAAATAAGAAAACCTGTGTCACTGTCCAAATATTTCTTGCCCTAACTGTATCACATAAACAACAGTAGTGATAATAGATACAATACTAGAATATGGATACACGTATCACCAAGATATGACAGTGTACAGGATAAAAAGCATAAATTAGCACTGGATACATAATAATACAACAGCTATGAAAATATTCAGTGCTGGAGATCCTTAACTAAAATGGAGGCCCTAGATATACACACATCCCTGCAGACCTAATCCCTATGTAAACGACAGCTGTACTATTATAACAAGGCAGTACAGTATTAGCATTTATACAGGAGTAAGACTCTCACCAGATTGACTTGACAAAGGATGTTAGGATTTCACAGGAGAAAAAAATTCCACATTAGTAAGAGAACATGTGTGACTGCGAGAATCCTATCTGATACTGATCTGAAAATGGCTGCTGAACTCAGAGAAGGAGAGGGCGGTCCTACAGGGCACAAAGTTCTTAAAGGAGAAGACACCTGAATGTGCAGGAATACTGCCAGACAGTGCTGAACCTATGTAAACACCATAACAAGATAACATATAATATCTCAGAGGTTGTGACAATTGTCAAACTAGAGCTGCTTTCTCTTACTGAGCCTGGATGGGCAGAACACATTGGGTTGCTGTGCATCCTGTTTGCTTTGATCATTCTATTCTTCTGAACATGATATCCTTCTCCAGTGCCGTGTCCAAAGTAGGCAAACGTCATAGCTTGATGAGCCTTGCTTTGCATGACATATCTTGCTTGATTTGTTCCAAAATTGAGTTATTAGGTCTTCTTGCCATCATGGTATTGATAACATTCTTTTCCAGCAAAACATTTCGAAAGCATTGTGTGAGGCAGTGGCCGGGGTGATCTATGACGAATGTTATGTGACTTCCAGACTGTGCTCCATATCTCTTTAAGACCCCTCCACCCCGGGTCTTGGAGAATCCCCATATCCAGGCATGGGTTTAAATGTGAGCTGCAACACAGGCTGTGGTCTCAGTTGATGCCAAGGAGGCTAAGCAGTGGAAGATGTGAAACAGGGGCTGTGTGCTGGAATACATAGTCCAGCCGTGTGGTTTTCTCTGTTTGAACTTATACCATTGTATACAGGACTGTACCAGCTGTGATCCGGAACCCTAAAGGTCTGTAATCGCCTAGTCTGGCAATAAACTGTGTGTGGTGAGAATAAGAGCCTGAGTCACTGCCTCCCATCGTGCTTGCCTAACACTGCTACCTCACATATGGTGGAGAATGTAGGCACAGCAGCCTGGTTGCTCATAGCCACGGCCCGGTAATCGCTAGGCAGCAAAGCCATCAGCACGAGGCATACTCTTTTCACATGCCCATTGTTAAGCCAGCCACGCTAAGGTTGACTTCCATGACTACCATGGAGGACGTGCTTAAGCACTTGGTTTTGGTCCAGCAGCAGCAGACTACTGCACAGCAACAGCAGCTCGCACAGCAGGAGATGAATAAACTTTTGCTACAGCAACTGCAGCAGCAGCAGGAGCTCCTGACCAAGGTACTTTGTACAAGAACAACCGCCCCACCCTCAGGCAAAGGTAATGACTCCGGCAGCCGGAAAGCGGTTCGGCAAACATTACAAAACATGACCTCGGGGGATGACGTGGAAGCATTCCTGACGGTATTCGAAAGGATTGCAGAGAGAGAGAAACTTCCACTGGAACAGTGGGCGGAAGTGTTGGCACCGTATTTAATGAGAGAGCCCAGAAAGTCTACCTGGATCTCTGCGCAGAAGACACCAGGAACTACGGGTCCCTAAAAGGTAAGATCCTTGCCCGACTGGGGGTTAACACATATGTGCAGTCTCAGCGTGTAAACCAGTTGTCCTTTGAGGAGGGTAAACCCATACGGTCACAGGCATATGACTTATTGCACATGCTGAAGAAGTGGCTGCAGTCTGAGACTTTGAGCCCTGCGCAGATGGTAGAGAAGGTGGTGGTTCACCGGTTTGTGCGCACTCTACCCGTCCCCATTCAACTGTGGGTGGGACACGGTGACCCAAGTACCCTTGATCAGTTAGTGTGTTTGGTGAAGCAACATGTGGCTACACAAGACTTGATCTGGGACACTGGAACTTAGAGTGCAGCCCGTCGGTCTACATCTACCAGGCCCACGGTAAAGGACCACCAACCCGGTCCTGTGTTGGACTCCACCCCGGACTCGGTCGCGGTCACCCCCTTCTCAAAAAGGGTCGAAAGCCCACGGTCCCTAAATGGCACCCCATGAAAGAATTTACCTCCACTATGAGGTATTGGCGATGCCAACTACTGGGGCATACGGGGGTACAGTGTCCACTCACCACTGAGCCCATGGACTGCGGGTATGTATACCCAAACTGTGTGTACAGCAGACATTGTTAAACCTGAGTCTGAACCATATGTGTGCCAAGTGCAGGTTAATGGATGCCTGGTGACAGGCTTATTGGATTCAGGGAGCTTGGTGACCCTCATGCATGCATCCCTGGTCCCTGGGATAAAACCACTGGTCATACAGTGGGGTTCCTTTGTATCCATGGGGATCTACGAGATTATCCTACAGAAGTGGTCACCATCACTTCCCCATGTGGACAGGTGCACGAAGTAGGGGTGTCGAAAACACTTCCCTATGATGTTATCCTGGGGAGAGATCTACATTTTTTTTGGACTCTAAGCCGGAGGCAATCCAAGCCTCCTCAGGTAATGGATGGACTGGGCCCTGAGCCTAAAGATCCTGAGTCCGGAACACCTGCTGTAGCGATCACCAATATAGGGACAGAGTGTAAACCCAACATGTTTCCCCTAGAGGTGATTTCAGGAGAGCTTGAGACGGTCGAGCCGATGCCGGAGCTAGAGGTGTCTCTGGATAATTTCGGAACGGCCCAACTGCAGGATCCTACATTGGTTCATATGCCCAGCGCCGAGGTGAAGTTCCCCCATTTTACGTTCAAGCGGGATCTACTCTTTCAAGTGGATAGAGTATGGGGGGATATAGTGGAGCAGCTGTTAATATCCATAGACATATCGCCGGCAGGCCCTGGAGTTGACTCATAAACACTTAATGAATGGCCACCTGGGGGTTAAAAAAATGCAGGAGCGCCTCATGCAGCATTTTTTTTTGCACAGGGTCGTCGGGGAGGTAAAAAGGTTTTGCGAATCCTGCCCGGAATGTCAACTAACCGCACCCGTTGGTCATTTCCGCAGTCCTTTGGTACCTTTACTTGTTATAGAGGTACATTTTGAGATGATAGCCATGGATTTGGTAGGACCAATAGTAAAGTCTGCACGGGGGCACCAACGTATGCTGGTAATAGTTCATAATGACACCCATTATCCAAAGGTGATACTGCTCGGGAGTTGTTTGCCGTGTTCTGTCAGGTGGGATTGCCCAAGGAGATCCTTACGGATCTGTGAACCCCATTCATATCCAAGGTCACCAGGGAGCTGTGCAAACGTCTTCAGATTAAGCAACTGCGTACGTCGGTGTACCATCCTCAAACTGATGGTCTGGTTGAGCGATTTAATAAGTTTATGCTTAAAAGGGTTGTCTCCAAGGATGACAAAAACTGGGATATGTTGCTCCTTTATTTAATGTTCACTATCTGGGAAGTGCCACAGTCGTCAACAGGTTTTTCGCCATTTGAGTTGTTGTACGGTTGACGTCCCCAGGGGCTGCTCGACGTAGCTAAGGAAACATGGGACCAGGAACCCACCCCCCATAAAAGCGTAATTGAGCACATCATGGGTATGCAGGACCAAATTGCCGCTGTTATGCTGATTGTGAAGGAACATCTGCAAGATGCCCAGGCAGCTCAAAGTGCTAGGTACAATAGACAGCCACTATTAGGTCTTTTAACTCGAGCGATCGCATGCTAGTGTTGATCCCCACTGCAGAAAGCAAGTTCTTAGCTAAGTGGCAAGGTCCCTATGAAATCCGAGAAAAGGTTGCGGTGGTAAACTACCAGGTGTTTCAATCAGGTAGGAGAAAGCCGGATATACCATATAAACCAGTTGAAACTCTGGAAAGACAGGGAAAGTATGGTAGCTGTTCTACTCCCGGACTTAAACTCTTCATATCTCCTGCCCCCAGTTATGATGGCAACCAGAGAGGATGAAACAGGAGTAAGGAGAGGGGACACTCTCACAAAACAGCAGAGGCGGGAGGCCCGGACGTTGGTACTGCAGAACCCGGATGTCTTCTCAGACCTGCCAGGCAGAACTTCCATCATCCAACATGATATTGTCACTAAGCCTCATGTAAAGGTACATATGAAGCCATACCGGGTAACAGAGGCTCGGAGGCAAGCCATCTCGGAGGAAGTGAAAAAAATGCTCCACCTGGGGTTGATTGAGAAGTTCAGGAGCAAATGGGCCAGCCCCATTGCACAGATCCCAAAGCCTGACGGATCGTTATGGTTTTGTAACAAAATGTCCAAATTTGATCTTTACCCCATGCCCAGGGTGGATGAGCTGATTGAGAGGCTGGGAAAAGTGCGGTATTTCACAATGCTCGATCTGACCAAGGGCTACTGGCAGGTGCCACTGACGGAGTTAGCAAAGGAAAAGACCACATTTGTTAACCCTGAGGGTCTCTACCACTATGTCATCTTGCCTTTTGGTTACATGGCGCCTCGGCCACGTTCCAGAGGCTGATGAACGTAGTGTTGGCCCTACATCAGGCGTATACATCAGCATGCCTGGATGACATCATAATTTACCGCACCAAGTGGCAGACCCACTTGGTTCAGATACAGGTGGTCGTGGATTTGCTTAGAACTGCCAGTCTGACAGCTAATCCAAAAAAATGCACATTGGGACTCACAGAAACCCGTTTGGGTAATCAAGCCCCAAGTCAATAAAATCAAGGCAATCCAGAGATGGCCTCAACCACTTACCACGAAGCAGGTTAGGGCTTTTCTAGGCATCATAGGGTACTATCGGCGGTTCATCCACAATTTTGCTGGACTGTCAGTCCTGTTGACAAATCTTCTGAAAGGAAAGAAGTCCGTCAAGGTGCACTGCAATTCACAGGCCGAGGAATCCTTCCTGGCCCTGAAGGGGGTCATGTGAGGACAATCCGTTCTTGCCAATCCCGACTATCGGAAAAAGTTTATCGTGCAGACGGATGCCTCTGAGGTTGGTCTGTCCCAATTGGTTAACGGGGAAAAACACCCCGTCATCTACTTGAGTAGGAAGCTCATCCCATCAGAGAGAAACTAGTGAAAAAAGAGTGCTGGCCATAAAGTGGGCCTTGGAATCCCTGCACTACTACCTGTTTAGGCGACAGTTTTGCTTGGTGAAGGACCACTCCGCTTTCGTCTGGATGCGGACTGCCAATTAGCGGAACGCTAGGGTCACCTGGTGGTTCCTCTCCCTGCAGAACTACCGGTTTACTGTGGAACACCGGGCAAGGAGGTTGCCGGGCAATGCAGATGCACTGTCTAGGGGCCCTTGTATGGTGACTGGTGTTCAACCCCACAAGCTTGAACAGAGGGGGATATGTGAGACAGTGGCCGGTGTGTTCTATGATGACTGTTATGTGTCTTCCAGACTGTGCTCAATATCCCTTTATGACCCCTCCTCTCCAGGTCTTGGAGAATCCCCATATCCATGCATGGGTTTAAATGTGAGCTGCAACATAGGGTGTAGTCTCAGTTGAAGCCAAGGAGGCTGCACAGTGGGAGCTGTGAACCAGGGGCTGTGTGCAGGAATACAGTTCAGCCATGTGGTTTTCTCTGTTTTATCTTATACGAGGGGCGTCTGAAAAGTTCGAGGCCCACCCATGAAATCTTTTTTGCATGGTATTTTTTTGCAATCAATATGTTATTTAGTTTGTTGAAAGGTCTCATGAGCAATATGGATTTATTTTGATTTTTTTTGTTTCTGTTACAGCATTTTAAAGTTGGTTCGCAAGGCTGATATATGGAAATGTGCCAGTTCACACATCGGCTGTTGCAATGGCTGCAATTGACTCCTGTGGTTTCCAACTGCTTCAGCACCCACCCTATTCCCCTGATTTGGCTCCCTCGGACTATCGCTTATTCCCAAAGATGAAAAAGCACCTTGGTGGAAGTCGCTTTTCTTCTGATGAAGCCTTCATGGACGTCGTAAAGGATTTTTTGGAGGAGTAAGATGGAACGTTCTACCACAGTGGAATGATGAAACTCCAAGAGCGATGGCATACCTGTGTGACCCTCAAGGGAGACTATGTCGAGAACTGACTGTAAAAGTTTGACCCACGGTCACTACTTCTGGGTCGGGCCTCAAATTTTTCAGGCGCCCCTCGTACCAATGTATACAGGACTATACCGGCTGCGATCAGGAATGCTAAAGGTCTGTAATTGCCTGGTATGGCAATAAACTGTGTGTGGTGTGAATAAGGGCCTGATAAGAAGATCTGCTGCGACACTAAACACTAAGTTATATGTATAGCTAGATGGCTACAATGAGTGGCAGGGCTGTCTGCACAGCTAATACAGATACAATGAAAATATGCATAGCACAAACTGCCTAACACTGCTACCTCACAATTGATTGATCTTCTGTCTTGTTCCTTTATCATCCTCATCACCAGTGAAATGGTTCTCAATTTGAAGACTTTCTCCAGTGACTTTAATTTTGTTTGCCAATAAATATTCTTCTATTGACTTTTGGTGTTGTCGCTGCATCCTGAGTGATCATTGATCCGAGTAGGTTGAAGTTCTGTCCAAATTCCAGCTCATTGCCAATCATCTCAGATGTGTCATATCTGGCAGTAGTCATAATCATACTCACCTAGAAAATCCCAATGTGAGGTCATTTTTACTGCAAAATAAATTATATGAAAACAAAACCTCCAAACAATGGCAAAACTGTATTTTTTCAGTAAGGCTATATGTGCACATCAGTCGGTTCTGCATCTTTGCAGACCGACCGGGAACCGGTGGAGACTGGCATAAACTGAGTTTTCTGCACTCGCTAGTGTCCCTGGTTTTGTTAGCGTTTTGCTAACGATTTGCGATCGGGTTGCTAGCGGTCAGACAGCGTGTTCTTGGTGATTTCCCCGGCGTGTTCCTTAGCGATTTCCAGACTGGTCTTTGCTGCACTTGTTCAGCTGGACCCGCTGGAAAAACGCTAAAAAGAAGTCGCTTGCTCTATCTTTGAGAACCGGTCGGAAACCAGTGAATAAACTAAAATCGTCAAGAAGAAAAACGTTGTAATGTACACAGCGTTTTCAAAACTCCATTGACTAGCATGTTAATCCTACCGGTGGGTAGGATTAACATAAATTACCATAAAACTCAGCGGGAACCGCCGACGGAAAACGTGCAAAACCAACCCACAAACCGACTGATGTGCACATACCCTTATTCCACTTTAAATTTATTTTACCATTTTTCAGTATATTATAATGAAAAATGAATGGAATCATTTCAAAATTGTAATTTGTCCTGTAAAAACATGCCTTATTATAGCTATGCTGATGGTAAAATTAAAAAAATATGGGAAAAAGGGAAGAAAAAATTAAAGCACAAAAAACAAAAACTGTCCGAGTCCCTAGAGCAGATCCACTGATCCAGTAAAGTTTTTTGAAAGCAGTGAGGTGCTGCAGCCAATCACTAGGTTAAAGGGATCCTGTCACCTCCAAAACGCCTCTTAAGCTAGCAAAACATGTCCCTGCAGCATATTATCACTAATCTCACACTCCTTTTGTCTCCTAAAAGCATCCTGTGAAAGTGCATAAAAACGTTTTAATACTCACTCATTAGTGATTATAATTAGCAGGGGCTGTATTCTTTAGTCACCAGGGTGGGCTGTTTTGCAGCTCCAGGATCCATGCTCTCTCTGTCTGTGCTGCTGTGATGTGGAGCTGAAGGCAGGACTAATGATTTGCATTCTGTGAGTGATAGAGAGGGGGGAGGGTAAAGCCTGCACAAGCAAACAGACAGAGACAGGGTGGATCCTGGAGCCAGCAAAACAGCCCATCCTGGTGACTAAAGAATATAGCCCCTGCTAATTATAATCACTAATGAATAAGTATTAAAACGTTTTTCTCCACTTTCACAGGATGCTTTTAGGAGACAAAAGGAGTGTGAGATTAGTAATGGGATGCTGCAGGAACATGTTTTGCTAGCTTAGGAGGAGTTCTGGAGGTGACAGGATCCCTTTAAGTGTCGTCTACCTTGGCACCACCATCAGCAATGCCCTCTGGAGGAAGGAGAGGCTATTTATAGACCAGGAGCATGGTCACCTGATAAACCCATATCTGCAGAGCCATCCACCACACATTCAGCAACTGAAGCTTCAATATCAACCCTGACTAGGCCAAAGGAAAAAAAAACCTCTGGTTTAAACAGCATCAGAACAATTGACATGGACTGGGGAGCAGTCAACATGTGACAGTCCTTTGGTGCTCAAAATGTAAGTTCTATTTTAGTATGTCTTTACACCATGTTCCAAATTATTATGCAAATGATCTTTTTCTCTGATTTTCCTAGATGGTCGGTGCAAATGACACAGTGTAATAAAAGTCATCACCCATTACTGTATACATCAAATTTTATTCAAGAAATCTCCCAATGATAACAGTATAATCTTCAAAATAAAAAAAACCTCTAAATGCACTGTTCCAAATTATTAGGCACAGTAGAGTTTTTAAACATTTGATATGTTTGAAAGAACTGAAAATGCTCATTTGTTGAACTTGCAGCCTTAGGAGGTCACATTCACTGAAATAAAAAGCTATTTAACTCCAAAACATACTAACAGGCCAAGTTACATGTTAACATAGGAACCTTTCTTTGATATCACCTTTACAATTCTTGCATCCATTGAACTTGTGAGTTTCTGAAGAGTTTCTGCTTGTATTTCTTTGCACAATGTCAGAATAGCCTCCCAGAGCTGCTGTTTTGATGTGAACTGCCTCCCACTCTCATAGCCAAAGGTTCTCTATAGGGTTGAGGTAAGGGGAAGATGGTGGCCACACAATGAATTTATCTCCTTTTATGGCCATAGCAGCCAATGACACAGAGGTATTCTTTGCAGCTTGAGATGGTGCATTGTCAACCATGAAGATGATTTTGCTCCTGAAGGCACATTTTTGCTTTTTATACCATGAAAGAAAGTTCTCTGTCAGAAACTCTATATACGTTGCAGAGGTCATTTTCACACCTTCAGGAACTTAAAAGGGCCTACCAGCTGTTTCCCAATGATTCCATCCCAAAACATGACTCCTCCACCTCCTTGCTGACGACGCAGCCTTGTAGGGACATGGTGGCCATACACCAAGCATCCACTACTCCATCCATCTGGACCATCCAGGGTAACTCAGCACTCATCAGTAAACAAAGACTGTTTGAAAATTAGTCTTCATGTATGTCTGAGCCCACTGCAACCGTTTCTGCTTGTGAGCACTGTTTAGGGGTGGCCGAATAGTAGGTTTATGCACCACAGCAAGCCTTTGAAGGATCCTACACCTTGAGGTTCAAGGGACTCCAGAAGCACCAGCAGCTTCAAATATCTGTTTGCTGGTTTGTAAGGCCTTTTTAGCAGCTGCTCTCTTAATCCAATAAACTTGCCTAGCATAAACCTTCCTCAACCTGCCTTTATGTGCACAAACACATCTGTGCTCAGAATCAGCCACAAATCTCTTCACAATATGATGATCACGCTTAAGTTTTCGTGCAATATCAAATGTTTACATCCCTTGTCCAAGGCATTGCACTATTTGTTGCTTTTCGGCAGCAGAGAGATCCTTTTTCTTTCCCATGTTACTTGGAAACTGTGGCCTGCTTAATACTGTGGAGCATCCAGTTTTGCTTTTATTGGGCTCATCTGCCAAACTAATTATCACAGGTATCTGATATTGACTTCAGTGATCCAAAAAACCCTGAAACACAATACCATCAATGGGTTTCATTCACAAAAAAAAATAACCCTATGACATTTAAAACCAATTTGCATAATAATTTGGAACATGGTGTAGAGTGTTGGAGGAAAGTGAAGGTAACACAAAGAAAACATCCAAGTTCCTTGCAGATGTTGATTTTGATGGGGTTTGAACCCAGAACTCCACTGTTGCAGTACAACAGTGCAAACCACTCAGCCACCAGCTATTAAAGTGTAAGGCTACGTTCACACATTGCGCATTTTTGAGCGCTTTTTTGCGCGCGCTTTTCAAAAATGCGTAATGTTAATCTGCATCTACCTGCAAAGTGAACGTGAAATTCACTTTGCCATACAAACACGGCGTAAAAATACGCAGCGCTTTTATGGGAGAAAGTGCAGGGGTAAAAAGAATTGACATGTCAATTCTTTGCGCAGTTGCGCCCGCGTCTTCTCCCATATTTTGCCCATTATTCACACTGGAATAATGCATCGCCATTCAGACGATGCGCAATTTCAGCGGAATACGCCGGCGCTGATGTAACACAGGGGAAGAACAATCCTGTTCCTCCTCCCGTGTTACATATGTGTCAGCCCCTTTGGGTTTCGTAGTGTATTAATATACACTGTGAAACCCAAATTAAAGTAAGCGAAATGTGTAAAAAATAATAAAGATTGAATACTTACCCGTCTGCCGAGTGTTCGGGAGACGAGAGCCTGGAGATCTTGCTGAGGTATCGACCTTCCAGGGCCTGTGAATGCTAATTGACCCGCTCGCGGTAATGTGATATGTGACATCATATGACACGCATATCACATGACCGCGAGCGATCAATCACAGTGCCTGATGACATCACGCAATGTCCTTACAGGTCGATACCTGCAGCTGCTCCCTGCTCCCGAACACCCGGCTGAGGGTAAGTATTCATTCTTTAATATTTTTCACACATTTGCTTCAGTTTAATTTGGGTTTCGTAGTGTATATGAATACACTATGAAACCCAAAGGGGCTGGTAGACATGTCACACAGGGGAGGGGGAACAGGATTCTTCCTCCCCTCTGTGACATCACTGAAGAAGTAGCCCCATAAAAAAACGCGGTGTGTGAATGCACCACATTTTATTATGGGACGTTTTTGCGTGGGTGCAAAACACTGATAAAAGCGCCAGCGAAAAAAAGTGCTTAAAAACACTATGTGTGAACATAGCCTAAAAGCGATAAGGTACCTTTACACGCCGCCACAACAGGATGCATACAACCCGCTACAGGCTACAAATGTAGCTTGTGGCGCCAATATCGCCCGTAGTAGCGGCGTCTGAAGACGGGACGACACAGCCGGCTACAGATACATCTGTATCCGTGCACTGCCCATAAACAGATGGCTACATCGCCGATTGTAGCGAGCTGTATCGGCGTGTAAAGAACCACAGAAGGGAACTCTGGACACCCGGCGATGTAGCTGCAATGTAGCTAAGGCGTCACCCAGGCTCCGTGTTACCCGCGCCCCATCTGCGATCATTGGTGGAAGCTCCTGCATGACGATTGGTAGTCGCTGCATAGGGCAGCATATTTAAGGAGCTGACCAGTCACACTACACAATTGCTCGAGCGTGCTGTATTAACCAGCCTCCTGCGATGCCTGCCCAATCATGATGTTCTGGCTTTGTCCTATCACCGTACGGACGTCTTGTAATCCACAATTGTGGCACACCTATGTGCTGTCCCTGCTGCACCAGGTCCGCCCATATTAGCTTGTTGTAGCGTTGTGTAAATGAGGTACGCTGAGCTACAGATGGCTACTTGAGACACCCGGCGATGTAGCTAGCTGTAAATGTAGCGTACCTTGTGGCGGCGTGTAAAGAGGGTGCGTTTCCCGTTTGTAACCGTTTGGCCGTGCTCGTGCACGTGAAGTAGCAGTTGGTATCCATCCTGTTGTGGCGGCGTGTAAAGGTACCTATAGTGATAATTCCTGATGAAGAAGTAAAATTCCAAAATGAATTGAATAAATTACTACAGTGAAGATTACTACTTGAGGTTTCTCATTTACAAGCTAGCAGAGCAGTGTTAACCCTCTCCTTTCCATCATTCCTGTATCGTTCATATTGGGGCTGCAGCAGCTATCTCACAAATCTAGGCGATCCACATTGGTTGGTCAGAAAGCCATTTTTTTTTACCAGTCAAACCCTATTGCACTTTTTGTCCAATTGTACCTAGAAAATGTAAAAGCAATTGCATGCACTATGGAGCACGTCACCCATAGAACTATATTGACAGCATTAAGGCAGCGTTACACTACGGTAACACTGCGTTAATGCTGCTGGAATCCTGCTCCTTGGTGGACCCCCCATGACGGAGGCTACAATGCTAGTGTGGCCCTAGCCTTAAACATCTGTTGCTTAGTAATAAACCTGGATAAAAATGTGATCTTCCAAGTGATTTATATTGGCCTGGAAGTGAGCATCTCTTCAGTGAAATAAACAGAAGAGAAAAAAACAAGTCTCTAGAATAATAGTGGGAAAAATCCATCCATTTCCATTGGAATGTAAGACTTACAGGGGTGTGAAACGGGTATCAGCCTTTCGAGCACGTTAATATAGGTGGGTTTGGCCAACCTTAGTTTAACGTGTATGACAAAGTCTAACAACAATTTGTAGGGAATGGGCACTTTAAGCCTCATTCACATATCTGTGAGTGTATGGCCTGTTTGTCTATTTTTTTCATCAGTTTTATTAGTGATTTTCCCAAGATTGATAAATCTCCTTCCCTCCTGCCCTCTAATCTCCTTATCTCACAATTGCATACAAGATTTCTCCTGTGCATGCCCCATACTGTGGAACCTTCTCTCCCAACGTATCAGACTCTCGTCTATCATGGAATCCATCAAAACGAACCTGAAGATCCACCTCATTGAAAAAGCCTACAACCTGGAATAACCCTAAGTCTACTATACAGCTGCACAACATCTCTACCCTCAACCTAATGTATCCACATCCATCCCTTGTACACTTTGAGCCCTTTAAGGTCAGGGTCCTCTCTTTTCCTGTACCAGAAAATGACTTGCATTGTTAATGTTGTTTATTGTACTTGTTTTTATTTTGTATACTCAAATTCACATGTAGCGTGCCATGTAATGAATGAATGGTGCTATAATAATAAATAATAGTTATAATTAAAATAAAGATAATGATTATATTAAATTGCAAAGCTTCTTCTAGGTTTCTGTGCCTAGGAATGGTCAAACCTTTCCATTATACTGTATCTTAAAACACATGATGATATAAATGTTATTTTTTTTTAATTATTTATCGGCCTTCAGCTCGATCTCAAGACATGTCGATTAGTGATGGGCGAATCCTAAATTCGCTTGACTCTAGCGAGTCCGAGCCCAGGACTCGCTACTCGTTGCGAGCCTAGCGAGTCCAATGTTAATGAATGGGGAAGCGAGTAATAGCGAGTAGTATGCGATTTACAAATCACAGATGTGTCTCGGAGCTTCAGCCTGAAGCAATCCTAGTTTTGCCATTGATTTGCATTGGACTCGTTTACTGTGCAAGTAATCGCTGGGAAACTCACACAGATAAGAGTCCTGTCTGCTATGTGTGCTGGCTGCCGCATCTCCAGGGTGCTAGTGCCCGCCTGCTGCCTGATGTAGCAGTGCTGATATTGTTCTCAGTCTGCTCATTCCCTGTGCATAGACATCTATATCTATGCACAGGGATGAGCAGAGAGGACATCGCGTTTTGGACTGCGTCAGACGGAAAAGGATTTTTTTAATTAAAGATGGAGTCTCTAATGGCTTTTTTTTTTATTTCTAATAAAAAAATTTTCTCTGTGTTGTGTTTTTTTTAAAACAATTTAATAGAAATTCATGGCGGTCATGTCTAATATTGGCGTGACTGCCATAAATTTCGGGCTTAGGGCCAGCTGATAATACAAAGCTGGACCTAACCTCTTTATTACCCAGCGTGCCAACGCCACCAGGGCCGCTGGAAGAGCGGGGTTCAGCGCCAGAGGATGGCGCTTCAATGAACGCGCCATCTTCTGGGGTGGCTGCGGGCTGCAATTTGCAGCGGGGGGTGCCCAGAAAGCTTGGGCATCCCTGCGCTGTGGATTCCAGCCCCCAGCTGCTTAGCTGTACCTGGCTAGACATAGAAATTGCGCGGAGCCCCACACATTTTTTTTCAATTATTTCATGAAATTCATGAAATAATAAAAAAAAAGGGCTCCCCTATATTCTTGTGTCTGGCCAGGTACAAATAGGCACCTGGGGGTTGGGGGCAGCCCGTCGCTGCCTGCTGGATCCGGCTGGTTCCAGAAATACGTCGAAGTCCATGTAATTTTTTTTCTGAAAAATCAATAAAACAATCCTAAAAAAGGGACTGCATCTTTATTAACCCCTCGCCCATGGTCCAGGGGTTAATAAAGATGCAGTCCCTTTTATTTACATTGTTTTATGGATTTGTCAGAAAAAAATTTCACGTGGGCTTCGCCGTATTTCTGGAACCAGCCGGATCCAGCAGGCAGCGACGGGCTGCCCCCAACCCCCAGGTGCCTATTTGTACCTGGCCGGACACAAGAATATAGGGGAGCCCTTTTTTTTAATTATTTCATGAATTTCATGAAATAATAAAAAAAAAATGCGTGGGGCTCCGCGCAATTTCTATGTCTAGCCAGGTACAGCTAAGCAGCTGGGGGCTGGAATCCACAGCGCAGGGATGCCCAAGCTTTCTGGGCACCCCCCGCTGCAAATTGCAGCCCGCAGCCGCCCCAGAAGATGGCGCGTTCATTGAAGCGCCATCCTCTGGCGCTGAACCCCGCTCTTCCAGCGGCCCTGGTGGCGGTGGCACGCTGGGTAATAAAGGGGTTAATACCAGCTTTGTTATACAAGCTGGTATTAAGCCCGAGATTCTTAATGTCAGGCCACGTTTGACCCAGCCACTAAGAATCTCCAATAAAGGGTTAAAAAAACACAACACAGAGAAAATTTTTTATTTGAAATAAAAAAAAAAAGCCATTAGGGACTCCATCTTTAATTAAAAAAATCCTCTTCTGTCCGACGTAGTCCAAAACGCGATGTCCTCTCTGCTACATCCCCTGTGCATAGATATAGATGTCTATGCACAGGGAATGAGCAGACTGAGAACAATCTCAGCACTGCTACATCATCTCTGTGAGCAGGCGGGCTCTAGGACCCTGGAGCTGCGGCAGCCTGCACACAGAGAAGACAGCTGGACTCGGCTCGCAAAGTAACAGCAGTTACTTTGCGAGTTTCCCTGCTATCACTGTCACAGTAGCCGAGTCTAATGCAAGACAATGGCAATCCTAGTTTTGTCAGCGTTTGCCATTGATTTGCATTGGACTCGTGCGAGTAAACGCTGGGAAACTCACAGAGTACCGAGTCCTGCGAGTCCCTTACTACTCGCCGAGTAACGAGTCCTAGCGAGTAGATTCGCCCATGTCGATTTGATGGATAAACTCTTTGTAGGAAGATCGATCTTGTGCGAGCCTAGATAGGTCCACCAGAGTCTTCTCTACCGCTACCTTGACAGTATCAAGCCATTGGATTACTTGTCTTCCTCTTCACCTTGTACCTTCTATTCTTCTTACCATAATGACCTTCTCTAGTAATTTTTCACTTCGTATGATGTGTCCAAAGTAGTCAAGTAATAGCTTGGTGATCCTTGCTTCAAGTGATGTGTCTTGATTAATTTGTTCCAAAATGCATTTGCTTGTTCTTGCCATCCATGATATTGATAACATCCTTCTACAGCAGGTATAAATACATGACTAGTAAATACTAGGACACAAGTAAGAGGTAGTAGAAATAAACAGATTTATCTACAATCAATGCATACTGAATGAGACAGTATGTGGGGAGACATTGCTCCAAGGAGTTTACAATCTGTTGGATATTAAGAGCGCCCAGATTATACTCTATATATTCCATTACAGCATGCCCATTGGGAGTGATCAACTCGTCTGTACATCTGTACGTTGCTAGGTGAGACTCACATCTTTGCTCTTTACTGCACAGAGTCCTGACACCTTTGTTTGATGGCATCAAGCTGTGTTCTTTACAACTTCACACATAATCACAGGCAAGTCCCCGCCAGCTTAGGGTCAGCATGTTTGATGTTTGCAGCACAGGAATGGTCCATTTAGTCCCATTTGCTATTTTCTTTTCACGTTCTTGTCTAGAAGTCATTAGCATTATAGCAAAACAACAGGTCTAGAACATCTAGATTAGTAATATAATATAACTATTATTTGTACAATGATAAACAGGAAACGTCAACTCAGACCATCATATTGTTTTAATGAGTATCACTCAGAGTACAGTGGAACATGCTCAATTCGTACCGGCTCAATCCATACCGGCTCGACCAAACTAGTCTTCACAGCGGATACCGGAGCTGTGACAGTACATACACAAAAAAGATTAACATAAAAGGAAAGACAGTCAGTCCTTGACATGTGTATCAAACAAAGTAAATTAACACATCCTAGAATCAAGTGCTTAAGTATCATATCGCATACAACATGATTTGACACTCAGTACCATAGTCACTGAAAAACATAGAAAAAATGATGAAACATAAAAAGTAATTATATATAATAAACCGCACATAATGATAATGTGAATGTGGTTATATAAGATAACTCCCAATGTCATCATAGCTGGAGAATCATATCAAGAATTTTATAGTACCTGTGGGATAATGTGGATAAATACATCCACTAGTGGCCACTCATATGGGTAAGGCTCATCAGAGCTTGTTAATGCGGAAGGGAAAGGGTTTACTATATAGGGAGTCCACCATGAGCAGTGTGCTTCATTAACAGGTATTGTCCATTAGTGTCATTACCTGGTGATAGGGGGAAAAATCGCTCTGGAGAAGAGTCTGTATGGAATAAAGAGGCTAGGTTACCATTGGGGTCAGAGCGGTGCACCAAGGGTTAATCTTAGCGAATTTGTCAGGTACATTACCTCCCGGCGTCCTAGTGGCATATGAGTGAGTGGCAGTGAAGGAATCGAGCGCGTCCTTATGATGCGGGTAGGCGGGACTATGTTGGCCTGTTTCCTATTTCCGGAATGCAGGTATCTGGCGTATGGAACGCAAGCTGTGCAGGCGCACTTGCGATGTGTGCGATGCGCACTTGCGATATGTGCGGTGTGCACGCGCGATGTGAAATCATAACGCTCAGTGTTGGGAGCGACGGTTTGAGGGGATTGAAAAGGATACAGTGCTCCAGTGCTGCATATACTCGACTCAGTGCCTTGAAATGAGGTGCCTATATGGTGCTTCTACAAGTGACCTATGACATTGGATACTGAAGCATACACTTGTCAATCAAATATAGATAAGAAGCAAATTAGACATAAATAGAAACATTGGTGGAGCACAGTAGTATTGGAGTATTGGTCAGGATACAGTAATTAGCAAAATGATCACAATCTCCAAAGCCATAGTGGAGACATCTAGAATGAATCAACGGGGGGTGGGGGGCAGAAATCCATAAGGACAAAGAAAAATAGGTACATCCTATAGTGTATATATACTTTACAAATAATGTTATGTCTTTCAAAAAATATGGATGTACAAATCTTTCAGATAGGGCAGACTTGTGTCTACCTTTTAATGAAAAGGGGACACTATATACCTATTATGGATAAAGAACAAGAAAAAAACTACACAGCACTCAAAGACAAATGTGAACTGGTGCTAGCAAAGCTGCAGGGTTATATAATATGAAAAAGATCCTTGCAGCACACAGCTACTACCAATGATGTACATAAGCTACTAGCTATATATATTTGAGGAAAATGTTTAAAAACTTACGTTTTTTTAAAAAAAACTCAAAAATCTCCAATTTTTTATTTAATTCTGAAGTTCTTGGTACATACATTGGCCAATGTCTGTTTGCTCATCAACTGCGACAAAGTGACTTCAGGTCTGATGAGTCCTATCTGACATCCCTGCCCTCCTTGTCCACCCCCCACTTTTCAGTGGGCAGACACCATCTAGACCCTCCATCACCTGTAGGTAATGAGGGTGCAAATTGCAGCATGGAACCTGCAACTCCATATGATAAATAACAAGAAAAAAACTGCAAAGTCACTTTGTCGCAGTTGATGAGCAAACAGACATTGGCCAATGTATGTACCAAGAACTTCAGAATTAAATAAAAAATTGGAGATTTTTGAGTTTTTTGAAAAAAACGTAAGTTTTTAAACTTTTTCCTCAAATATATATAGCTAGTAGCTTATGTACATCATTGGTAGTAGCTGTGTGCTGCAAGGATCTTTTTCATATTATATAACCCTGCAGCTTTGCTAGCACCAGTTCACATTTGTCTTTAAGTAAAAGAAAGGGTCCGAAACATAAAAATATCTATTTTACGCTTTCCGGCAAGGTCCTATTGCTTCCAGGACCTGTGGAACTGACGTCACCACAGGTCCTGGAAGCACCGGACCTTGCCGGAAAGCTTAAAATAGATATTTTTATGATTCGGACCCTTTCTTTAAGTAAAAGTTACTTAAAGAAAGGGTCCGAAACATAAAAATATCTATTTTAAGCTTTCCGGCAAGGTCCGGTGCTTCCAGGACCTGTGGTGACGTCACGTTCTCGCGGAACTCCGGTCATGTGACCGGAGTTCCCGCGAGAACTGACGTCACCACAGGTCCTGGAAGACACAGGACCATACCGGAGGCTTCGGTGGACCGCGGACAGGTGAGCATACATGATTTTTTTATTTTTAACACTTTATTTGACTTTATTTCACTTCCACAATGTATGTATATACATTGCGAAGTGAAACAGCCCCACAAGCCCGTTTTTTTCGTGTTCCGGGATGTTCGACGGTGTTCGTCGAGCATTCGACGAACATTCGTCGAACACCCCGTCGATTCGGCGAATCGAATCGAACACGAACACCGGGGTGGCGGCTCATCTCTATAGATGACGAACAGGGGATCGAGGCTGTGATTTGGTTTCTTGATAAGTATAGCACTATGATGGATAACCAGAAGGGGTTTTGAACTGACATGCTGGAGTTAATATTGAGAATTTTTTTTTCTTTTTGGGAATCAGAACTATATGCAGCGCAAGGGGACCGCCATGGGTTCTAATGTGGCGCCCCCCTACGCCAACATATACGTGGCATCTTTTGAGGACAAATTTGTCTATACGCATAACCTGATACGTACACACGCTATTACCTGGCGGAGGTATATAGACAATATTTTTATGGTCTGGGGGGGCAACGAGGAGTCGTTGAAACAAACTCACCACGATCTTAACCAATGTACACCAAACATCAAGTTCACCCTTAACTACGATGGATGTAAGATTAACTTATTGGACACTCTGGTAAAGATTGACTCAGACCAACTTACTACAGACCTCTAAGTCAAACCGACAGACCGTAACTCATTGTTGCATTTTTCGAGTTGTCACCCCAGACACGTTAAACAGGCACTACACATGTCACAACACTCTCGAGTTGACCGAATAGTCTCTGATCCAATGGTCAAACATTTAAGACACACTGAGATGAATCAGAAATTCATTGTGAGGGGTTATCCACCAACTGTAGCCTCCACTTCTTCCAACAGCACGAACAGGACGCATAAGAATATGGACAGGATGGCTTTTGTGAACACATGCCACTAGTGATGAGCGAGTACTGCAATAATCGGACTCGCTATACTCACAATGAGCAGGTCCCGGTACTCGGTACTCGTTGCGAGTATAGCAAGTCCAATGGCAGTGAATGGGCGGGCGAGTACTTTCGCAGTGTATCTATATATACACTGCGAAAGTGCACTAAAAGTAAATAAAAGTTGTTAAAAAATAAAAAAAATATCATACTCACCTATCCGACGCCTGAACTGGGACTGGCAAAGAAGACATCCGATCAACGACAAGGACCTGTGAGTCTGACAGCCAATCAGATGGCTGGTAGCAATCTGGCCAATCAGATGGCCAGATCTAACAAACCATGTGATCGCTACCCGCCACCTGATTGGCCAGATTGCCAGGTCATTGATGCACGTTCAAGACTTGGCAATCTGGCAAATCAGGTGGCTGATAGCGATCAGGTAGTTTGTGACATCTGGCCATCTGATTGACCAGATCTCTACCAGCCATCTAATTGGCTGTCAGACTCACAGGTCCTTGTCGTTGATTGGATGTCTTCTTTGCCAGTCCCGGTGCAGGCGTCGGATAGGTGAGTATGATATTTTTTTTATTTTTTAACAACTTTTATTCACTTTTAGTGCACTTTCGCAGTGTATATATAGATACACTGCGAAAGTTAAAGGACTACTCGCTACTCCTGAGTAATCACAAGAAACTCAAGGATTAGGGAGTAGCCCATATATCGTTACTATTCGGCGAGTACCGAATAGTAATGATTCTACTCGCTCATCCCTACAAACCACCCATAACAAACACTCAAACACAGAGCTATTAGCGAACATTGGCCAATTTTGGGACGAGCATACCCAACCATCAAGGAGTTTCAAAATCCTATACTCCTTTGCCATAAGAAACCCAGTAACTTAAAAAACAAACTTATCAGAGCCGACATTGGTAGCCTGAAATGCTCATCACAACTAACATTGGCGGCACCCCACACGGGCAATTTCCCGTGCCTATGCTGCAGACAGTGCTCAAACATGATTGGAGGAAACACATTCACTTACCCCATGACAGGAAAGAGATTTCACATCAAGGACTTTTACACCTGCGAATAAACATATGTAATTTACTCACTCAAATGCCCGTGCGGTGTCAGGTATGTTGGACACACTATCCAGCATGTCCCGGACCACATAAGTAAACATAAGTCCACAATAAGATGTGAAAATACACTTTTGCCAGTTCCTGCACATTTTATTTCCAGGGGTCATTCAGTATCACAACTGAGATTTCAGGTGATTGATCATATCCCATTTAACAGATGGTGGGGTGACAGGATACAACTCCTCAGAGAGAGGGAAACGTACTGGATCCACACACTCAAGACCCTGATACCACACAGTATGAATAGAGAGTACAACATTTTTTCTTAGTACTCTATATCCATAGTAGGTACATAGTGTCCCCTTTTCATTAAAAGGTAGACACAAGTCTGCCCTTTCTGAAAGATTTATACATCCATATTTTAGTGAAAGACATAACACTATTTGGAAAGTATATATACACACTATAGGATGTACCCATTTTTCTTTGTCCTTATGGATTTCTGCCCCCCCTGTTGATTCATTCTCCATATCTCCACTATGGCTTTGGAGATTGTGATAATTTTGCTAATTACTGTATCCTGACCAATACTCCAATACTACTGTGGTCCACCAATGTTTCCATTTAATTCTAATTTGCTTCTTATCTATATTTGATTGACAAGTGTTAACATGCTTCCTTCTTCTCTTTTCTCTACAGATGCCTCAGTATCCTATGCCATAGGTCACTTGTTGAAGCACCATATAGGCACCTCATTTCAACGCACTGAGTCGAATATATGCAGCACTGGAGCACTGTATCCTTTTTATCCCCTCACACCGTCACTCCCAACACTGAGCGTTATGATTTCACATCACAAGTGCACACCGCACACATCGCAAGTGCGCCTGCGCAGCTTGCATTCCATACGCCAGATACCTGAGTTTTTCGAAAATAGGAAGCAGGCCGACATAGTCCCACCTACCAACGTCATAAGGACGCGCGCTCGATTCCTTCACTGCCACTCACTCACATGCCACCAGAATGCCGGGAGGTAATGTACCTGACAAATTCGCTAAGATTAACCCTTGGTGCACCTCTCTGACCCCAATGGTAACCTAGCCTCTTTATTCCATACAGACTCTTCTCCAGAGCGATTTTTCCCCCTATCACCAGGTAATGACACTAATGGACAATACCTGTTAATGAAGCACACTGCTCATGGTGGACTCCCTATATAGTAAACCCTTTCCCTTCCGCAGTAACAAGCTCTGATGAGCCTTACCCATATGAGTGGCCACTAGTGGATGTATTTATCCACATTATCCCACAGGTACTATAAGATTCTTGATATGATTCTCCAGCTATGATGACATTGGGACTTACCTTATATAACCACAGTCACATTACCTTTAGGTGCGGTTTCCTTCCATAAACTGTGGAGGACCTTCACCGATTGTTTTCCCTACTGCACCACAGGTAGTCGTCTTTTTCTCGCAGCACCAGCACTTTACCTTGCAGGTTCACCATATAGGCTAGCATTTTAATCTGCACGTATGTTTACACTAATAACCACGGCACATTACCGTAGCGTTGCAAGGAGACAACCTAGGTCTCACCTCACTAGAGGTCAAAGGTCTTTTTCTTTTGTAACAATGAAAAAGATATTATATATAAATACTTTTTATGTTTCATCATTTTTTCTATGTTTTTCAGTGACTATGTACTGAGTGTCAAATCATGTTGTATGCGATATGATCCTTAACCACTTGATTCTAGGATATGTTAATTTACTTTGTTTGATACACATGTCAAGGACTGACTGTCTTTTCTTTTATGTTAATCTTTATTGTGTATGTACTGTCACAGCTCCGGTATCCACTGTGAAGACCAGTTTGGTCGAGCCGGTATGGATTGAGCATGTTCCACTGTACTCTGAGTGATACTCATTAAAACAATCTGATGGTCTGAGTTGACGTTTCCTGTCTATCATTGTACAAATAGTAGTGTGCTGTGTTATATATTATATTACTTGAGATTTACTTTTCCCTGAGCACCTCCCCTTAAAAGGGTTTGAGCCAGACCTTCTTTTCTTATAGAACATTTAGATGACATTTTATTCATAGGTATTATTATTATTATTGAACAATGAGTGGTGCAAAGCAGAACACAGAAAATTATTAGGAATCAGAATTTTAATTTTGCCATTCCGTAATTGTAACTGAGTATTGTTTAATTACAGAGAAATAAAACATTTAACTATTTGTTAGTAGTGATGGGTGAACCCGCCGATATTCAGCTTCGGCAAACTCACCCGAACTTTTTTTAAAGTTCGGGTTCAAGGTCAAAATTGGCTCGAACTTGAGTCTGAACCGCGAACTCAGACTGTAAAAGAAAGAATATAGTTGTTAAAAAGCATTATGTTTTCAGGCATCCATCCACTTTTATTCTGCGGCCGCTCATTAACTTCCTGGATATTCACTGCAGTGACCCAACAGCAAATCACAGATGCTGTCACCGAGAATCGGCACACAAAAACCATGATGCATTTTTTTGCCATGGATTTCATGCTCTTTTGGTGCTCTTTCAGCACAAAACTGCATGGACTGTGTTCATTGTGTTCATCTGCATCTCCTGGCCAAATGAAGCACCAAAACCATGACATGGTTTATGCTGTGGATTTCATGATTTTTTGGTGAATTGTGTTCAATGTATTCTTCTGAATCTCCTGGCCCAAAAAAGCACCAAAATCGCAACTCAGTTAAGCCCTTTTTATAAAATTATGCCTTGAAATGATTTTTTAAAAATTACTTGGGGCTTCGCCATATTTTTGTATGACAGTCAGGTACAGCAGGCAGGTACGGGCTGCCCCCAAACACCAGCTGCCTATTTTTACCTGTCTAGAAACCAAAAATGTAGGCAAGCCCTTTTTTTTAACTATTTCATGAATTTCATAAAATAATTAAATAAATGACATGGGGTTTTGCCGTATATTTGGTTTCAACACAGGTACAATTAGGCACCTGGGGGCTTGAATCCTCAGCACAGGGTGGCCTAAGCTTTTTGGGGACCCCCAATGTTAATTTCAGCCCGCATCTGCCCCAGAAAATGGCACAATAATAGAAGCGCCATTTTCTGGTGCTGTACCCTGACTTTTCCAGTGGCCCTGGTGGCGGTGGTACACGCGATAATAAAGGAGTTAATGCCAGCTTTGTATTGGCAGCTGGCACTAAGCCCAAAATCCTTAGTGTCAGGCCAAATAGGTTTTGGTAAGTAGGTTTGGGCAGATGCAAAATAAAAGTGTTTTCTGCGCTGTGTGGCGGTAGATTTCAACAGAACACTGGAGCACAGCTACCTAGTCAAACAGTGGTACTACCCTACCCTAAATAGGTTTTTTGGCTTGTAAAGACAGGCGGTGTAGCTTTCTTCACAACAGTGCAACACCAGTACCTGGCACACACTGCTACTAGCCTAAAAGGATTTGCTTGGCTAGATGCAATAAAAAATGACTAGTAAAGACAGGAGGTGTAGCTTTCTTCACAACAGTGCTACACCAGTGCCTGGCAAACACTGCTACTAGCCAAAAAGGATTTGCTTGGCTAAATGCAGTAAAAAATGGCTAGTAAAGACAGGAGGTGTAGCTTTCTTCACAACAGTGCTACACCAGTGCCTGGCACCCACTGCTACTAGCCAAAAAGGATTTGCTTGGCTAAATTTGGCCAGATGCTGTAAAAAACGCTTGCTCAGCACTGAACCAGACCTGCCTGGCAAACAGTGTTTTTAAGCCCTAAAAATGTCTATTCTTGGAAGTAGTCCCTAAACCTACTAACTATCTCTCTATCTAACTTGGATTGGAATCGCTATTTTTGTAGCGCACACAGCAGAAGCGGTGGCGTCTGACACTGAACTCCAACACTGCTAAAATGGCGAGGAGGGAAAATGCCTGGTTCTTATATGGCAAAGACATGGGACACACCCAGCCAATGACACAAACCCTTGTGTGCAAAAAGAGCACTTTGCTCTATGCGTGCTGATAGGCTGACAAACCTGACCACCCACAGTAAGTGCGGGAAGGAAAACAAAAATGAAGATCTGCATTATTTTACCAGACCTCTCAACAGCCCCCCTCCCGCCCTCTATTCCTAGGCACTAAATCTCATAATAACGTTGAACAAAAGCATTACTGTGAAACGTCAGTTACGCTTTTGGTCAATGAACTGTTATTGAACATAACCTCGAATTACCAGATTTTTAGCAAATTGTTCACATTCGTCGAATGACTCCAAGATAGCCCAAAACAGGTTGAATTTGAAATTGGTGAATATTTTGAATCGAACATCGCTCATCTTTACTTGGTAGCAGGACAGGCAGTCTATATTACAGTGGCGATGCCCAGCATCTGTGGCCCTAACCCACATGGAAAGGTGATTGTATTTACAAGAGAAAATAAAGTTTGTAAAAGCTCGTGACACCAGCTGAGGTGTCTGGCTAGGGATGGCTGGAGCTAAATACTGATCCCCCAGGAAATAGATGTTAGGGTAGCAAGGTGTTTTACTCTACTCAGCCAGAGCTGAGAAGTGCAAAAATGCAGCAGACAGAAGCAAGAAAGCAGAAGAATGTAGTCTTTTTACCCTTACTTGTTGTTCATAACAGGTTAAATCCAGGGGAACAGCTCACCAGGTCCAGGACCCAATCGATCTGGAAGCAACTGGAGTCAACTCCACTAAGTAGGAGAATATGCCTTCCTTCTGTGCTCTATATGCTTGGAGTTTCAGATGCCTGTGAGCTGTTCTGTCCTCCCTGCTCTCTCTCTTCGTCTGCATAGTTTCTCAAGCTAGCAGGCAATGTGTACTCTTACAAGCTGCTCTAATTGTCAAAGCTCTGGGCTCTCAATAATGCTGTGCTCCTGGATCTACACAAATGGCCAGAAGACTTTCACTCTCCTGGTCTCTAGCTTCTGCCTACAGGGTCTGTAATCTATGCAAAGCCTAGGACTCTGGTGTCCTGCTCTCAGAGTGTTCCGGGAGTGAGCTCTCAGTAGTTGCAACCCTAGGAGCCTTTGTCTTCTTGTGGTGCTTCTTCTTCCCTTCCCTTCCCTTCCTTACACTCTCTCTACTCCTTTCTATCTCCTCCCCACAGCTACAAGGACAAGTCACCCTCAAAAACTAGGTATTCATGCTCCCCCTTCTGGTTAGGGATCAGACTGTGTGTGGATGCATTGGGTTACCTAATGTGGAGAGCTTCAGTTACCTCCAGACATGGCACCATTGTGGTGCCCTGTCGGGTAGGCCGACACAAGAGGTACTGCACTCCTATGGTTCAGTGGAGAAGTGCCTCTGCTCTCCAGTTGCTGGGGTAGTGCAGTTGTACCTAAAAACACAGACACACAACCGTAGGCCCCTGGGATGATGGGTGGACCCTGAGGGAGGACCCAGGTCAGAAAAGGATGACAAAGGGAACAGAGTAAGAACAAAGTGGAGTGGAAATTGAGAGTGTAGTGGCGGTGTGGTGCCAACTCCCATGGGCTGAAGCACGACCACGCTCGTCCATGGGAGGGAAAGACTGACAGGTGGGAGAAGACGAGAACCTTTAGTGTGCAGATGAAACATCAATCCTCGTATGCCTGAATCTGATGAAACAGAGGGGCTGATGGACAGGGACCCGGCCCTGAACACGGTGTGGAAGCTGTATGTCTGAGCCGTTGAACCGGAGGCCCCAAGCTTCTAACAGAAGGAAGGGGCACTGACCGTGGCTTGACTGCACTAATCCGGTTCTGGAGACAGCGCTGAACCGGAGGTTGGCAAGGGACGTACCCAGTGGCCATGCTGAAAGAACTGAGTCAAAGTAAAAGAACTCCAGCTGTGGTGTGTGAGACTTTTATTAGCGGCAACCACTGGCTGCAGAGGCCGTATGAGACATCGGGGTACTGACGTTCAGGTGAACATCTGCCAAGGTACGAACTGACTCCTCTATCTCGCTGCCCTGGGAGACCACGCTCCACCTGCAGGGAGTGGAACCATCCAAACTGCCGGTCACCGTCCCCAGAGGTTCTGAAACAGTGGTGGCTGCACTGGCCGCATACCGCACTTGGGTTCATGAATACCCCCTTTGTTCCCTCAGAATTTCCCTGTCATCTTCTCTCTGTTTATTAACAATGACATCGCCAGGGTCACAGGACCAGGTCTCGGCTCCCATCTGTCCGTGTGAAGAGAACCAAAAGAGGTGAAGAGAACAGTAAGTAACCACCCGGTTCTTGAGTCTTCCCCTGTCCTTGAGTGGGCATGTCAACCTGGCGTAATGAACAGGATGCGAGTGGCCCAGTAACACCGAGTCTCATGCGCCTTAAAGAGCTGTGAAAGAATTGTATATGAAACTGGCTCACAAAATTGGCGGAGAGAAAAGAGCAAGCGCCACGTGCAGGTCTGGGGGCATATCTAGGCCCTCGTCGTGGGAAGGACCTTGGAAAAGGCGTGAAATAGCAGGCCCACCCCAAGTACTAAAGAAAAGCCAAGGAGGCCTGCTACCAAGAGTTGCTGACCTCACCTAGAGGAGTGGGTGAAGGCCAGAAGGGTGAGGCCAAAAAAGAAGGCAGAATGAAAGAGAACCGCATGGTGCGAGGAGCAGGAAGGCATCATGGCGAGCAGCGTTTTTGGCACCCTGGCGGGCGGACAAGAATGTGAAAGTGCTCCCAATGCAGATGGGGAGGCTGAAAACTGGGTACGTTTTACCCGAGGACTTTAAAGAGTCTATGCAAGAGTTGATCCACCTACTAAATGCTGCGCAGCTGTGGGCCGTGAACACTTGGAAGCAGTGACAGCTACAGAAAACGTCAAGACAAGAGCTGGTGTCCGAGCCTCCCGAACTACCCATAACAGAGGCACCAGTAGAAGAACCACCTGTAGCAGCAGTACCCACAGAGGAGTCACTGAACCAGAGCCGGCCAGTAACACCTGAACCGACTGAGGAGCCACTGGCTGCCATAAATAACCCACTTGAATAAGCACTGCAGTTAGAGGGTGATGCCGCAGAATGCAAGAGCAGCTAGAGCTTGGCAGAGATCCTGGAGGTCGAGTACAGATGGAGGCATTGGGTATCCATGAGAATTTTATGGTGGGAAGCCCAGTGGCAGTACAGACGGAGAGTAGAGTCGTGGACTGGCATGACAATGACTACTGGGAGCAGAGACAAGCCGCCGAGGAGGAGCAAAGATGGCGCAGAGACCGTTGGCAGCTGCAGGAGGAGGCGAACCTGGAAGAGAAGGCATGAATGAGGATAACATTGGTCCCAAACCTGGCGGAATCGCACCGCGGTGTGGTCGTGGACTTCCACCTTTGAAACGGCTGGGGGTTCATAAAGGAGTATGGATTGGAGCAGGAGGTGTTCGTGAGTAGAAGAGATGTAGAGTCATATCTCCTGAAGGGACACCCCAGTCCAGAGAGGAGGTCGGCTACACCCGGTGTATGGGATGCTGGAGCTTTTACGCGTTGAGGGTGTACAAAATCATGCAGCCTCAAGCCCCGTGCGCAGAGCCGGATGGCTTTTCCAGAGTGGAGGACGATTTGCAGGCAAGCGGCCCCAACCCTGAAGTAAGAGCTAGAAAGCCCATGTAAATACTAGTTAGAGTGTTGAAGTGTCTAAATAATGTTTGTAGAATGGTTAGTTAGGTACCGTGAAACTGTACAAATGTAAAATTGCAAATGTAAATAGTTAACCCGCCTTGATAATTGTGCACTTGGGCAGAGGACTTTGACCAGGAACTGTTTTTGGGCCCCAGTAGTTGATACTGCTCACGAGACTGTGGACTTAATGTTTAACACAATCACTTTTTTACAGGACATTGACTTTTAGGCTACGTTCACACATTGCGTATTTTGCTGCTTCTCTGTGTTTTTTGCTGCGTTTTCTGTATTTACCTGCGTTTTTTTACGCGCGCTTTTTGCAGTGAAAACGCAATTCTGGATAAGCAGCCCAGCCAAACCTATTGGTTTTGACAAAATCCATTCACACACTGCGTATTTGTGCTTTTTTTACGCGCGCGTTTTCACTGCAAAAACGCGCGCGTAAATAGAATCACCATGTCAATTCTTTCTGCAGTTTTTCTCTTCGTTTTTCCATTGCCCCTATGATAAATGGGCTCTGAAAAAGCGCAGAGAAAAACGCAGAAAAAACGCAGTGTGTGAAAGGAGCTGCGTATTTCACAAAATATCCACGTAAAAAGGCGCAGCTGCGTAAAATGACGCAGTATGTGAACGTAGCCTTATATACACTTTATTTTTTATATGATTGGACTGAGTTGCGCAACGTTCATGTACCAGAGCTTCCCAAAAGGGAAGAAAAATGCTGAGTGATGTTCATGTTATTGTTATTGTTAAAATGCATGCATTAAAGAAAAAAAACCTTTTTGTGAGTGTCTGAGAATTGGGTCAATCGGGGATGAGCTGACCCTTGCCAAGGGGGAATGTGGTGCCTCGCCGGGTAGGCCACCACCAGAGGTACTGTACTCCTGCAGTTAAGGGGAGTAGTGCCTCTGCTCTCCAGTTGCTGAGGTGGTGCAGTTGAGCCCAAAATCATACACACACAACCGTATGCCCCTGGGATGGTGGATGGACCCTGAGGGAGGACCCAGGACAGAAAAGGGGGGAAAAGGGAACAGAGTAGACAACAGAGTGGAGTGAAAGTCCATAGTGTAGCGGCGGTACGGTGCCGACTCCGATGGGCTGGAGCACGACCATGCTCGTCCATGGGAGGGAAAGACCAATAGGTGGGAGAAGACGAGAGCCCTTGGGGTGCGGATGAGACATCAATCCCCGTATGCCCGAATCTGATGAAATGGAGGGTCTGATGGACAGGGACCTGGCCCTAAACACGGTGTGGAAGCTGTATGCCCAAGCTGTTGAACTGGAGGCCCCAAGCTTCTAACGGGAGCTGTGGCCAAACTCCCAACACAACTTGGGCAAGGTGGCTGAACTAGGGAGCAGTGCCTGGAAGTGGACACAACAGCACCCGTGGCCGTCGGTACTTGAGTTCTGTGCTGCAGAGGTGCTGAGAGCCTGGGGGGCAGAGTGGTGTTGCCTTCACCCAAGAAGAGAACTACCCCTTATAGCACTGGGAGAGAGAGAAAGACCACCAGATACAGGAACACCTAGAGAGGAAAGAAAGGGCACTGAATGTGGCTTAACTGCACTAACCAGGTTCTGTAGAGGCCGTATGAGACATTGGGTTACTAATGTCTTAGTGAACATCTGCCACGGTACAAACTGAGTCCTCCATCCTCCTGCGAGGAGCGGAACCATCCAAGCTGCCAGTCACCTTCCCAGAGGTTCTGAAGCAGCGACGGCCGCCCTGGCTGCATACCGCAGGTGGCCTCACAAATAACCCCTTTGTCCACTCAGACTTTCCCTGTCATCTTCCCTCCGTTTATTAACAATGACACCGCCAGGGTTATGGGAGCGGTTGTCAGCCACTGTCGCTCACCATGAAAAGAACTGAAAGAGGTGAAGAGAACAACAAGTAACCGGCCGGTTCCCGAGTCTTCCCAAGCCCTGAAGTGGGCATGTTATCGCACCCCCAAGGACCTAAGTACTCGGGACCAGGCCGTACTGTCTCTGGGGTGCCAAAGTGCCGTTGCCCGATCCCGTTATCCTAGGTGTGGAGTAAAAATAAGTTATTTACAAGGAGGTTCATGACGCCACACCCGTGGTATATGGTCAGGGTAACCATAGCTGCCATATTCCGGCTGGGGACTGTGATCAAGGCAGCGTAAATAGTGAGCCCTCAATGGGTAGGGCTGGTGTCCCCAGGACAGATGTAGGGAATGAGCTTGATGAGGGATTGTGCTCTGGGCACTGCACTTATTTCTATGTTGCAGCTTCTCCAGCAAGCGCTCAGTACTTTCAGCCTGTGGCTCCGTAGGTGTAGGTCTAGGAGCCTTAGCAATTAACAATGACAGTCTCACACAACATTGAGCTGACTGGGTACTTTACTTTCCATTGTTCTTAAAAGTAAGTTACAGCACAGTTCATAGTCACAGTTCTTACAATTTGCCGGGGACCCGGGTTCTACTGCAGCTCAGACAGTTCCTCTGCATCGCTTCCCTCAAAATACCTTTCAGCTCCTCTCTGTTCTGTCCTCACCTATGGGTTCGGCCCGGCCATCACGGGCTCTGTAGTGAGTATTCCCTCTTCTCGGGTCACTAGCCCTAGTACGATGGCTTTATCCTACTCCGTAGTGGTAGTTAGGCAACGGGTCAGAGTGCCCGCACCCAACCGAGTTGTCCTGTGGTTAGGGTCATGAAGTGTCCCCCGTCACATCTACAGAGCCAGCTCTATGGTTGTTCTGGCCTAGCACTCTAGTGACCCAGGTTTACTCTGGATCACCAGGCTCCTTCAGTCTCTCTGGTTGTCAGCTCTGGGTCCTCCGGCCAGCTATACTGGTTTCGGCTGGCGGGCCCATTGTTTCCCACTATGGTCAGTGTCAAGCTGTGGGGTGTATTGTCTTGTGGCACTTCTGCCCTCGCCTTTCTCTCTACAGCGATTCCTCTCCTGGGTATACTGCCTCCAGGGAACTGCTGCCTCCAGGGAACCTCTCCTCTTGAGAATTAACTCCTCCAACTTAGTGTTCCAGTGGCCAACTAACTACTGACTACTGTTCCTCCAATCCACTTATCCGGGTTCTAGCTCTCTCTCCACCCACATTCCTCTAAACTCCCACCACCCCTTGCCCTATATAGAGTGATTGGCTCAGGGTCAGAGAGTGTCGGTGTGTGTGTGTTCCTAAGTCGATCGTCTTACATCGTCCTGCTGCAGTTCACCCTGTGGCCGCCCTGTTCACAGGGGCGCCACAGTGTCACCATCACTTTTTACAAAGGCAATACCATTTGCGGCCGGACCACAGGGGCAGGGCCGGCGTCAGCACCGGCATACCCGGGCAAGTATCGGGGCCTTGAACAGCTGGGGGGGCCCACGGGCCATCAGGGACAGGAAGCCCAGACAGCCAGGGGCCCATTAGGGACAGAGAGCCCTATTAACAAGGGGCACATCACACAGACTCGCAAGGAGCTGAGCGCTCCCTGACCTCCCAGTGCACATGGCTAATTTGCATGCGATGCAGATTAGCCATGTGCTAGCTCCAGGGGAGCAGTGAAGCTTCCTCCTTTGCCTACAGTAGCAAAGTGATGAGTCATCAAGCTGCACCTCCTCACACTGCTGCAGGAAGGAGGAAGCTCCACAGTCCCGAAAGCCTGCTGCTATAAGGATGTGGTGGGGAAGCATCCGAGGAGGACACAGCGCCTGGGGAGCGGATGGAAGGTGAGTATGATCAGCCGGATGGGGGATTATATGTACCATAGAGGCTATGCAGACTGTATATAGAGGCTATGCAGACTGTATATAGAGACTATACAGACTGTATATAGAGGCTGGCTGACTGTATATAGAGGCTGTGCTGACTGTATATAGAGGCTGGCTGACTGTATATAGAGGATGTGCTGACTGTATATACAGGCTGAGCTGACTGTATATAGAGGCTGTGCTGACTGTATATAGAGGCTATGCAGACTGTATATAGAGCCTATGCAGACTTATATAGAGCCTATGCAGACTGTATATAGAGGCTGGCTGACTGTATATAGAGGCTGTGCTGACTGTATATAGAGACTGTGCTGACTGTATATACAGGCTGTGCTGACTGTATATAGAGGCTGTGCTGGGGCATATAGAGGCTGTGCTGACTGTATATACAGGCTGTGGTGACTGTATATAGAGGCTGTGCTGACTGTATAAACAGGCTGAGCTGACTGTATATAGAGGTTATACAGACTGTATATAGAGGCTGACTGACTGTATAAACAGGCTGAGCTGACTGTATATAGAGGTTATGCAGACTGTATAAAGAGGCTATGCAGACTGTATATAGAGGCTATTCAGACTGTATATAGAGGCTGGCTGACTGTATATAGAGGCTTTGCTGACTGTATATAGAGGCTGCCTGTGCTGACTGTATATAGAGGCTTTGCTGACTGTATATAGAGACTGCTGACTGTATATAGAGACTGTGCTGGGGTATATAGAGGCTATGCAGACTGTATATAGAGGCTGTGCTGACTGTATATAGAGGCTTTGCTGACTGTATATAGAGGCTGCCTGTATATAGAGGCTGCCTGGGCTGACTGTATATAGAGGCTTTGCTGACTGTATATAGAGGCTGCCTGTGCTGACTGCATATAGAGGCTGTGCTGACTGTATATAGAGACTGTGCTGACTGTATATAGAGACTGTGCTGGGGTATATATAGGCTATGCAGACTGTATATAGAGGCTGTGCTGACTGTATATAGAGGCTTTGCTGACTGTATATAGAGGCTGCCTGTATATAGAGGCTGAGCTGACTCTATATAGAGGCTGTGCTGACTGTATATATGTGGCACCCCAAGGGTTAATGTGCCACAGAAACAGCAACACAGATTTACTCCCCACACAGCACTACACTAGAAAGTGGGAGGAGCTTAGGTGGCACCTGCAAGAGTGGGAGGAGCTAATGTTGTTTACCTCAGAGCAGGAGTGACAGTTAGTCAGTTTTTAGTTTAGTTTGAGTCTGGAGTTGGAGGAGTGTTGAGTTGGAGTGGAGGTCCTGAATGGTCTGAGGGAAGGAATCAGAGAAACAGAGGAACACACCCGGGACAAGGAGTTACCCTGAACTCACCCCGGAGAGGCGCTTAGGACGGATACCGGATCCGATGCTGTGCCTGAGACAGACAGGACAGTGAATACCGGAATAGTGAAGGTTCACCATCTTCACTGTACCATAAAAAAGCAACACGGAGGGGTCAGTGACACAGAGGACTCAAGTTGACTAGCAGATTAGTACCCGTGAGTGGAGACAGGGCCAGCAGTTCAGCTAAAAGCGGCAGCAGGGCCACACACAAAGCGCAGAAGTAGGAAGCCAAGGACCCGGTCAGGGTGGGAGCAACCCGGCCCCGGTACAGACTCCGTGGACAATACTCTGCTTTACCAGCTGCACAGTAAAGACTTGGAAAATGACAACAAACGTGAGTGTGTGTGATCCTTGTGCTGAAACCCTACTTTCCCTCATAAACTGCCATTGCCTCCACTCTCATCATCTCTACTACTACCTCTACTTTCCTGTAACATCTATAACAACCATCACAGACTTTAATTACCACTGCCCCGGGGAACCAGGCTCTACCTGCGGGGAGCCGTTCCATCTACAGCTGCCAAACATCATCCCCGGAGGTTCTGCAGCAGCGGTGGTCACCCTGACCACAACCCGTGGGTGGCGTCACGACAAACCTAATCCCTTGTAAATACACCCCATTTACTTGTGCGAACCCGGGTCACGGTCCGGACCAGGACCGCCGTGACATCCCCCAGCAGTACCCTGGTCTGGTACTGTGTACCCCATCCCAGTGGGCGCCACATATAGAGGCTACCTGTGCTGACTGTATATAGGGACTGTGCTGACTGTATATAGAGGCTGCCTGTGCTGACTGTATATAGAGGCTGTGCTGACAGTATATAGAGGCTGTGCTGACTGTATATAGAGGCTGCCTGTGCTGACTGTATATAGAGGCTGTGCTTACTGTATATAGACGATGTGCTGACTGTATATAGAGTCTGTGATGACTCTATATAGAGGCTTTGCTGGGTATATAGAGGCTGAGCTGACTGTATATAGAGGCTATGCAAACTGTATATAGAGGCTATGCAGACTGTATATAGAGGCTGGCTGATTGTATATAGAGGCTTTGCTGATTGTATATAGAGGCTGCCTGTGCTGACTGTATATAGTGGCTGTGCTGACTGTATATAGAGACTGTGCTGGGGTATATAGTGGCTATGCAGACTGTATATAGAGGCTGTGCTGACTGTATATAGAGGCTTTGCTGACTGTATATAGAGGCTGCCTGTATATAGAGGCTGCCTGGGCTGACTGTATATAGAGGCTTTGCTGAATGTATATAGAGGCTGCCTGTGCTGACTGTATATAGAGGCTGTGCTGACTATATATAGAGACTGTGCTGACTGTATATAGAGACTGTGCTGGGTATATAGAGGCTATGCAGACTGTATATAGAGGCTGTGCTGACTGTATATAGAGGCTGCCTGTGATGACTGTATATAGAGGCTGAGATGACTCTATATAGAGGCTGTGCTGACTGTATATAGAGGCTGCCTGTGCTGACTGTATATAGGGACTGTGCTGACTGTATACAGAGGCTGCCTGTGCTGACTGTATACAGAGGCTGTGCTGACAGTATATAGAGGCTGTGCTGACTGTATATAGAGGCTGCCTGTACTGAATATATATAGAGTCTGTGCTGACTCTATATAGAGGCTTTGCTGGGGTATATAGAGGCCGTGCTGTTTGTATATAGAGGCTGTGCTGACTGTATATAGAGGCTATGCAGACTGTATATAGAGGCTGGCTGACTGTATATAGAGGCTTTGCTGACTGTATATAGAGGCTGTGCTGACTGTATAAACAGGCTGAGCTGACTGTATATAGAGTCCGTGCTTACTGTATATAGAGGCTGCCTGTGCTGACTGTATATAGAGGCTGTGCTGACTGTACATAGAGACTGTGCTGACTGTATATAGAGGATGTGCTGACTGTATATAGAGTCTGTGCTGACTCTATATAGAGGCTTTGCTGGGGTATATAGAGGCTGTGCTGACTGTATATAGAGGTTATGCTGACTGTATATAGAGGCTATGCAAACTGTATATAGAGGCTGGCTGACTGCATATAGAGGCTGGCTGACTGCATATAGAGGCTTTGCTGACTGTATATAGAGGCTGTGCTGACTGTATATACAGGCTGTGCTGACTGTATAGACAGGCTGAGCTGACTGTATATAGAGTCCGTGCTGACTGTATATAGTGGCTGCCTGTGCTGACTGTATATAGAGGCTGTGCTGATTGTACATAGAGGCTGTGCTGACTTTATATAGAGGATGTGCTGACTGTATATAGAGTCTGTGCTGACTCTATATAGAGGCTTTGCTGGGGTTTATAGAGGCTGTGCTGACTGTATATAGAGGCTGTGCTGACTGTATATAGAGGCTATGCAGACTGTATGTAGAGGCTGGCTGACTGTATATAGAGGCTGTGCTGACTGTATATAGAGGCTATGCAGACTGTATATAGAGGCTGGCTGACTATATATAGAGGCTTTGCTGACTGTATATAGAGGCTGTGCTGACTGTATATAGTGGCTGTACTGACTGTATAAACAGGCTGAGCTGACTGTATATAGAGCCTGTGCTGACTGCATATAGAGGCGCCCTGTGCTGACTGTATATAGAGGCTGTGCTGACTGTACATAGAGACTGTGCTGACTGTGTATAGAGGCTGTGCTGACAGTATATAGAGGCTGTGCTGACTGTATATAGAGGCTGTCTGTGCTGACTGTATATAGAGGCTTTGCTGACTCTATATAGAGGCTGTGCTCTGTATATAGAGGCTATGCTGACTGTATATAGAGGCTGCCTGTGCTGACTGTATATAGATGATGTGCTGACTGTATGTAGAGTCTATGCTGACTCTATATAGAGGGTTTGCTGGGGTATATAGAGGCTGTGCTGACTGTATATAGAGGCTGTGCTGGGGAATATAGATACTGTGCTGAATGTATATAGAGGCTGTGCTGGCTGTATATAGAGGTTGCCTGTGCTGACTGTATATAGAGGCTTTGCTGACTCTATATAGAGGCTGTGCTCTGTATATAGAGGCTGTGCTAACTGTATATAGAGGCTGCCTGTGCTGACTGTATATATAGGCTGTGCTGACTGTATATAGATGATGTTCTGACTGTATGTAGAGTCTTGCAGACTATAGAGGCTGTGCTGGGGTACATAGAGGCTGTGCTGACTGTATAAAGAGGCTGTGCTGACTGTATATAGAGGCTGTGCTGACTGTTTATAGAGGCTGTGTTGGGGTATATAGAGGCTGTACAGGGGTATACAAAGGCTGTGCAGGGGTATACAGAGGCTGTGCTGGGGTATACAGAGGCTTTGCTGGCGGTATAAGGAGACTGTGCTGAGGTATACGGAGGCTGCTGCTGGGGTATATGAAGACTGCTGTTGTGCTGTATATATGATATGGAAGCTGTGCTGGGCTATACAGTTGTGGCCAAAAGTATTGACACCCCCGCAATTCTGTCAGATAATACTCAGTTTCTTCCTGAAAATGATTGCAATCACAAATTCTTTGGTATTATTATCTTCATTTAATTTGTCTTCAATGAAAAAACACAAAAGAGAATGAAGCAAAAAGCAAAACTTTGATCATTTCACACAAAACTCCAAAAATGGGGCAGTCAAAAGTATTGGCACCCTCAGCCTAATACTTGATTGCACAACCTTTAGCCAAAATAACAGCGATCAACCGCTTCCGGTAACCATGAATGAGTTTCTTACAATGCTCTGCTGGAATTTTAGACCATTCTTCTTTGGCAAACTGCTCCAGGTCCCTGATATTTGACTTCTCCAAACTGCCATTTTTAGATCTCTCCACAGGTGTTCTATGGGATTCGGGTCTGGACTCATTGCTGGCCACCTTAGAAGTCTCCAGTGCTTTCTCTCAAACCATTTTCTACTGCTTTTTGAAGTGTGTTTTGGGTCATTGTCCTTCTGGAAGACTCATGACCTCTGAGGGAGACCCAGCTTTCTCACACTGGGCCCTACATTATGCTGCAAAATTTGTTGGTAGTCTTCAGACTTCATAATGCCATGCACACGGTCAAGCAGTCCAGTGCCAGAGGCAGCAAAGCAACCCCAAAACATCAGGAAACCTCCGCCATGTTTGACTGTAGGAACCGTGTTCTTTTCTTTGAATGTCTCTTTTTTTCTCCTGTAAACTCTATGTTGATGCCTTTGCCCAAAAAGCTCTACTTTTGTCTCATCTGACCAGAGAACAGTCTTCCAAAACATTTTAGGCTTTCTCAAGTAAGTTTTGGCAAACTCCAGCCTGGCTTTTTAATGTCTCAGAGTAAGAAGTGGGGTCTTCCTGGGTAAACTACCATACAGTCCCTTTTCATCCAGACGTCGACGGATAGTACGGGTTGACTCTGTTGCACCCTCGGACTGCAGGGTAGCTTGAACTTGTTTGGATGTTAGTCAAGGTTCTTTATCCACCATACGCACAATCTTGCGTTGAAATCTCTCCTCAATTTTTCTTTTCCGTCCACATCTAGGGAGGTTAGCCACAGTGCCATGGGCTTTAAACGTCTTGATGACACTGCGAACGGTATACACAGGAACATTCAAGTCTTTGGAGATGGACTTGTAACCTTGAGATTGCTCATGATTCCTCACAATTTGGTTTCTCAAGTCGTCAGACAGTTCTTTGGTCTTCTTTCTTTTCTCCATGCTCAATGTGGTACACACAAGGACACAGGACAGAGGTTGAGTCAACTTTAATCCATGTCTACTGGCTGCAAGTGTGATTTAGTTATTAGGTGCCACAGGTAAGTTACAGGTGCTGTTAATTACACAAATTAGAGAAGCATCACATGATTTTTATAACAGTGCCAATACTTTTGTCCATCCCTTTTCTATGTTTGGTGTGGAATTAGATACAATTTGGCTTTAGGACAATTCTTTTTGTGTTTTTTTTCATTGAAGACAAATTAAATGAAGATAATAATACCAAAGAATTTGTGTTTGCAATAATTTTCAGGAAGAAACTGAGTATTATCTGGCAGAATTGCAGGGGTGTCAATACTTTTGGCCACAACTGTATATACTATTTGGAGGTTGTGCTGGGCTGTATTTATAATATTGAAGCTGTGCTGGACTATATATATTATTTGGAGGTTGTGCTGGGCTGGATATATTATTTGGAGGCTGCTGCTGGGCTGCCACAGCTTCCAAATAATATATACAGCTCAGCACAGCCTCCAAATAATATATATAGTCCAGCACAGGTTCCATATTATATATATACAGCCCAGCACAGCTTCCAAATAGTATATATAGCCCAGCACAGCCTCCAAATAATATATACAGCCCGCAGCCTCTATGTTATATATACAGCCCGGCAGTCTCCATATTATATATACAACCCTGAACAGCCTCTATATTATATATACAGCCCACTCAGGAGCCTCTATATTACATATACACATCCTGCAGCTTCTATATTATATTCATGAATCATAGTATGTGTTAAAGGGGCCCACTGACACTGTTTCGCATGGGGCCCACAAAAACCTGAGCCGGCCCTGCACAGGGGCACTATATGTATTCCTTGCAGGAGCATTGAAAGAAAGATCAAGTATTACATGGTGTTCATTGATATCAGTGGCTGTTAGTATTCAGGCTTGATATCTATGACTTACCTGCTAACTCGAACATCTAGTTTGCAAACAAGTCTTATTACTTAAAGGGAACCAACCAGCTGTGTTTAGGGCTATTAAGTGAAGCCAGTGCCTTAGAGGCACAGGGATGTTGAGTGCATTCACACATTTACCTCAATGATTATATGTATGATTGCAGAGAAAACTGTTATGAAAGTTATGGCAAATAAGGGAGAAGATGAAAGAAGTGTTCAGCACAGTGTCACTATAGGAGGTTGGATTTCTTTTAATACTCACCTGTGGGCTCTAAGCCAAACCCTCCCCCCTCCCTCTCTCCCTACTTAGCTCCTTGTCATTCTTTACAAGGCATGGATAATTGTAGATCCAGGAAGAACTCTTTACCAGGCAGAGGATGTCTGACATTACACTTGATCACAGCACAATGCCATTTGTCCTCTGTGCTCGAACTTATCACTCCCTGCCTCCTTATCAGCCTGCTTCACTCCTTCTCCTGTGATCCCATGGTAACAGGAGGGCAGGAGAAGACTCCATCCCCTCCAGCCTGCGTGCCCCCTGGTTTCCTCTCCTCACAGACACAGATTGCAGAAACATCCAGGAGAGGAGACCTGGACAGATCCCCTGCTTATGTCATCTATGATCTGTCCTGGTCCCCTCTCCTGGATGTTCCTACGATCTGTTTTTGTGAGGAGAGGAGACCACAGACGTGCAGATTAGAGAGAGAATAGGGTCTTCTGCACTCCTGTGACCACGGGATCACAGGACAAGCAGTGATAAGCTGGTGGTGAGGGAAAGAAGGAGAGATGGAATGATAAGTTACGGCACACTGGACAAATGGCATTGCGCTATGACCAAGCGCGATATCAGACATCCTGTGGCTGGTAAAGATTGTTGCTTGGATCTACAATTATCTGTACCAGTTAAAGAGTGATAGGGAGGGAGGGAAGGAGAGAGAGGGGGAGGGTTTTGTTTAGAGCCTACAGGGGAGTAATAAAAGAAACCCAGCCCCTCATAGTGATGCTGTGCTGCACACTGGGTTTGTCTCCTCCTCTCTTTGCTATAGCTTTTATAACAGATTTCTCTGCAATCATACATGTAGTCACTGTAGTAAAGGTATGATTGCACTCCGTATCCCATAGCCTGTAAGGTAGAGGTCTCACTTTATAGCCCTAATTCATGTTGGTTGGTTCCCTTTATAAGGGATCACCTGGGAATAACCTTCAAGACCAGGACATTTTTCTTCCTTTGGCCATTAGATTTTTTCTGCTCTTCTTCAACAGCTTGTTTATTTTTCTATCACTATAGCCATGTGAGGGCTAATTTTTTGGCAGGGCAAGTTGTAGTTTTGAATGACATCATCTATTTCATCATATAATGTACTGAGAAGAGGAAAAACAATCTGAAGGGGGTGTGAAAATGTGAAAAAAAAACGAAATTACCATGTTTTTTTAATGACATTTATTGTGCACTGAAAATGACCTAGCAACATAATTTTCCTGTTCAGTAAAATTATGACGATACCAAACTCGTATATATTTTTAGATATGGTAATAATCAAAAGAAATTCTGAAATTTGTAAAAGCAAAAAAAATTGTACCACCATTTTCTGAGACCTAAGACTTTTTATTTCTATTTATTATCGAGCTGTGTGAAAATTATAGCATGGCAAGAAAAACATCAAGACCTCAATAGAGTTTTGAGGGTTTTTTTTCATTGTTCAACATATGTTTTAAATAATTATATATCTTGATAAACTGGACTTTTATTGATGCGGTGATACATATGTTTATTATTATTATGGTGTCTTTATATTTTATATCTGGAAAGGGCGGCAATTTATACTTCTTTTTTTATTATCCTTATTAAACCTTTTTTTGCCTTTACTTTAGTCTACCTTAGGCCTTGTTCACACGTTCAGTATTTGGTCAATATTTTATTTGAGTATCTGTAAGGGCCGCTTCACACTGCGGCGTGATCCGGTCCGGTCCGGTGTGCAGCACACGCAGTTGTCGCTGCTGATAAGTCCTGACCTGTCAGCAGCTGCAGCTGCGTGCGCTGCACACTGGACCGGAGGGCATGATAGCCCCCCAGTCCTGTGTGCTGATCTGGTCCGCGGCTGTCTGGGTCATCCCGGGCAGCCCCGGACCGGATCACGTGCAGTGTGAAGCGGCCCTAAGCCAAAATCATTAGTGGGGTAAAAAAGTAGAAGTAGTAACATGTTTCTATTACACTTTTCCTCTGATTGTTCCACTCGTGGTTTTGGCTTACGAATACTGAGATAAAATACTGACTAAATGCTAAAAAGGGGAATGGGGTCTGAGGGGACTTATCTACGTTCATCTGATCACTTATACGAATTCTATGGAATTGCATTGTGTAGTATAAATGTGTTCTTGTTTGAAGGTTAGCCTATAGCTAAACTTCTAAGGCTGGCTTCACACCATGTTTTTTGGCATCCTCTTCTGTCCATTTTGAAAAGGACAGAACAGGATCCGTTTTTGCCTCCCATATATCCCTATAGTGCCGGATTGGTCATATATTGATGTTTCGAAAAATAATTTTGTTTATGAAATGCTAAGTAGGGCATTGATAGGTCGAGGAGGTGTTACTTCCCCTGACTAGTCGGCCCACTTAGCATGTTATATCATCCCTGTGGGCATGATAACATGCTTTACATAGCCAGCATCATTGGCATTAATATGCAAAGCCTTTGTACCCCTCAGAATTGGGCTTCTCTAAGTCCGAGTGTATGCGTCCCGACTTCATATAGATGTAGTGCATATGACTGGATGTTCGGTGACTGTAGGAAGGGATTGTACATATGTGCACTCATGGATCCAAGTGACAGGGCATCGGACAGGTTCCCTTTAATAATCCAGACCACTCACATGCACTTATTATTTCAGATGAATTTGACTGTAACAAATTTCTAGGATATTAGCAATTCTATCTTACACTACGCCTGTGCATATATTCTTTTTTTAAGTACCGTTAAATGCTTAAAAAAAACAACTGCCAGATTTTTGCCAACAGGAGTGGAATATTACGCCGTTTCTATTATTACATCAGTGCATATGGTGCTTGTTTAGGGCAAAAGTTAATAATTTTTTAAGAAAATGTAGGCCTTCTCCATCTTTTTTCATTCTTCGTAATCCAACATAAAGGAAAGTCATGCATGACTGATGTACTAAAATAGGCTATTTGGGTCCTGTCCATAACCAAAAGTGGTCAGGAACATTTAATTCTCCTAAATATATGAAGAGAGTATTGCTGCCAATGCTTGTAAAATAGAGGGTGACCAGCTGCCAGTTGTATAAGTTAATGCAATTGCTACTTTCAGATTATCCAAGAGTTCCAACAATTTTGGACAGGGCGCTGTTATATGGCACTGCTTCCAGTTAATGGCTCTCCTTCCATTTGTTCATCTGTTTATGCATCTGTTTTTTATTTCAGGTTGTTTGGTAAAAAGAGAAAAACCTATATATTGTAAAAAAAAAATCTGCATTGCTTTTAAAAGCATGAGAATTTCATTTGCATTGTCTTCTGTTTAAGCTCCTGCTGCCTTCATAAATTTCAGCAAAATCAACCACACCTAGGATTTCAAAGCCAGGCTTAAAGCTGCAGATGCTTATCTTTAGTGAAGAAGTATTATATAAGGAGGAGAGCAAATCTATTAATAAAGTATTTTTTCTCCCTTCTAATAGTCCATAGTTCAGTTATTTGTTCTCGTTGCTTTTTCTAGCAAAACAGTAATATATTGAAAATGTGCAGTGCGGGCCTACTAGATGAAACTATTCTAAGGGCTTGCGTTCTATTAGTATGAACCCCAGGAAAGTCAATTTTTCTGTAATTACCGGCATTGCATGCAATTAATATTATTTCTGATAAAACCGATAAGAAATAAACTTTAGTGGCAAGAAGTCAGCTCCACAGTCAGCTATAAGGGTATGTGCTCCTCTGTACCTGCATGAACCTGCGGGTGGCCGCAGGGAGATCGCAGCCGCCTTGCACACTACTCCTGCAGTAGGTGCAGGGCAGCTTCTCTCTGCATACAGCCGATGGGGACTGCTTCTGACTGCAGCATGAAATGAATGTGCTGCAGAGGAGCAGAATCGTGGACACCCACAACACGGCTGTCAAAACGCTGTGGTCAGGAACATCGTAGTGAGGATGGAATATCTATAAATTCAATCCATCCACTATGCTGCTACTGTACAATGCAGAATTTTGGATGCAGCGGCAAGACGGTGTCCAAAACGCTTCTTATCCTTATCATGAGTATGCAGCCTTAATAGAACTGTTTTCTGCTGGAACTTAGGCTAACTACTATTGTGTCAAAGCCTGGAGCCACTGAAGGGTCATCTTCTAATTTGGGGGTTTGCCGCACTCTGAATTAAATTACTTTATTTCCATGAAATAATGGAGGCAGGTTATGTAATAGTTAGGGATGAGCGAGTATACTCGTAAGAATTTGTTACTCAGCAAGTAATGCGGTACTCGCGGTACTCGAAATAAAGCAAATATTCCACTACTTGCCTTAGGCTTGGGGGACACAGTCTTGACCCACGATACTCTGATCCCAACCGACACTATTTTTCCCAGTGTGCTATCCCCTTGTTACACAAACACGTGTTAAACAATCTAAAGTGTGCTCTCACCAATGCCATAAGCGGGAAAGTCCACCTAACAGACACGTGGAAAAGTTGTTGTGGACAGGGACAATACATTTCTGTCATGGCACACTGGCTAAACCTGGTGGAGGGTGGGATAAAGTCGCAAACTGGAACATCACACATCTTACACACACCACAAATAGCGGGATAAACTTCTATCAGGGTTTCCGCCTCATCATATATGTCCTGTATCCCCTCTATCTCCTGCTCCACCTACTCCTCATCCTATCCTGAATTACACTCCATATCACTCCCAAAATGGGAGCTCTATAGCAGCACATCAGCAAAGTGGCAACAGGCTCTGCTGAAGCTGAGCTGTTTAGGTCAAACACCACACACTGCAGCAGAGCTGTGGCAAGGAATAAAACAGACCGATCAGTGGATCTCCCCAGTGTAACTCCAACTCGGTCTGGTTGTCTGCGATAATCGGTGTAACCTGGTGGCGCCTTTAAAGTTCGGGAAGCTGGTACATGTGCCATGCATAGTTCACATACTGAACCTAGTGGTTCAGAAATTTATGAAAATTTACCCTGACTTGCCATACCTACTTGAGAAGGTGTGCCGTATTAGTGACCATTTCCGCCATTCCTCTACCTCTACCTTTTGCCAGTCTTGCAGCGCTTCAAAAGCAATTTAATTTACCAAACCACCGACTCATTTGTGACCTGCCCACATGGTGGAACTCAACATATCATATCATATGTTGACAAGGATTAGTGAGCAGCAGAGGACACTTGCTGAATACCAGCTTCAACATGCTTGTCAGACTGAGCCCCAGTCAAGACACATAACAACTGTCGAGTGGGTGTGTATCGCTGACATTTGTAAGGTGCTTGATAACTTTAAGTACTGCACCAAGCTTGTGAGCGGTGGTCAGGCTACTATCAGCGCAACCATCCCGATGCTATGTCTTTTGAATGAATCGCTGCATAATCTGAAAGTGGAAGCTTTGAGTGCCCAGCAGCAAGCAGGGTATGGAGCAAGATTTCACAATGGGTGGTTCTACCTAGCCCAGCCATTATCATGACACAAGATTGGGTGATGAAGATGATAAGGAAGATGAGGAGGAAGAGGACTTCTTCTTGTGCTACTGAGAGAACCCCCTATGCTACAGAGGGGACTCCCATCCCCAACTTTATGTCTGTCCAGCATGGGTGGGTTGCAGAGGAGGAGGTGGAGGAGGAGAGTCAGTGTGAGGTGAGCATGGATATTGTTTCTCCTTTTGGGGACCCAGAACATTTGCCTTTTTGCAGCTTGGCATACTAGGCACATATCATATCTAACTGTCTTTTCCAAGAACCTCGTGTGATTATATTTTCAGCAGCCACCTATACTGGTTGGCCACCTTTCTCGACCCACGGTAAAAGGACAAATTTCCTTCATTACTGTTGCAGTCACCAAAGGGTTTCACAATTAAATCCTTCAAGAGGGCCATTGTCGATAATTTCATGAAAACATCACCCTCACACAACGCTGGTAGCAGAGGTACCAGCTGTTTGCATCAGCATGCATTAATGGGGAGAGACACGCCCAGCAGGTCCAAAAAAGTGGGGGGAAAATGTCCACAAACTGGGTATTTTCAATAAACTGGCTCTTCAGCATGGGCTAGCTGGACTGGTAACAATGTCAAGAAGGGAGAAGTTAAACAACATGTTCAATGAGTATCTAAGTGACCATACCTGCATCCTTCCTGATGCTTCAGTTTCATTTAATTGCTAGGTGTCGAAGTTGAACAGTTGTCCCGACCTCTGCCTTGAAGGTGCTGGCCTGCCCTACTGCTAGTGTGATGTCAGAGCGTGTTTTCAATGCTACTGGGGCAATCATCACAGATATACGCACACAGCTGACTACAGAGAATGTAATCAGGCTGACTCTGATAAAATTTAACAAGGACTGGATTTCGCCACAGTTTTTAATCCCTACAGATCACAGCATTCCAACCTAAAGTCACCCAAAACGATCTTTTATGCTAGCGGTGATCATGTCCATTCCTTCCCATACAAACCCCTTTTCTTCTTACATGCATATCTTGCTCATGCTTCTGCCACATGTACCTCATGGTCAACAAGCTACAAACAATTGGGCACTGGAACTACCATGATACTAGTCCTACCTTCACAATTGTCTGGTCCTTGAGGCCTCCCTCCTGCATCAACCATGATACAGCCCCTAGGGGTAATGTTTGAAAGAACTAGGTCTACGCCTGCACATTGGGCACTGGAACTACTGTGATACCAGTCCTACCTTCACAAATAGTCTGGTCCTTGAGGGCTCCTTCCTGGGTCAATCATGATACAACCCCTAGGGCTGATTTATTGAAACACTTTGTCTATGCCTGCACATTGGGCACTGGAACTACCATAATACTAGTTCTACATTCACAATTGCCTGGCCCTTAAAGCCTCCTTCCTGTGTCAACCGTGAAACAGCCCCTAGGGCTACTTTTTTTGGAACACTATGCCTGCACATTGTGCAGTGGCAGTGGAACAACAATGACAGTAGTACAACCTTTATAATTGTGAAGCCCTTGTAATGATTATGGTTGGCTTCTTCCTGCATCAACTATCACACAGTTCCTAGTGCAGATTGTTTTGCTTACGCCACTTGCACATTAAGCTGTCAGAAGATCGCCTTGATCATCACTAGCTCCTACACCACTTCTGACATATCAGTGCTTAAGTGGCGTAGGAGTCCCACTCTGCCAGCCAAAAATGACAAGACTTCAAACAGTGTTTGACTGTAAATTGTAGTAAAAACACTGGTGTAAAACCACTCGTGCAGCCCCTGACCAGGTGCCCCATGTTATATACATGTACACCATACATTTTTTAACATTTACACATTAAAATAGGGAATGAACAGCCTTCCCAGACCTCTTGGTTGGATCCAGCTCCAGCTGAAAATTACTCGTGTTTCCATTCACTTGCATTGTACTTGCTGCTCGTAACGAATACGCGAGTATTAGAACCTACTCTGAATATTTCACTACTCTCTCATTTCTAGTAATAGCACTAACAGGAAAATGAAGTAATGTATGTTATGTTGTTCTTGAAAAAATTTAATCTGTCTTCCTTGCTAAGGCTGATCTGGTCTCACATATGCATTTTTTTGGTATCCAGGCAGACCAGGCAAAAACTTCATCTGACCGTATATGTTTTTTTGCCCTTAAACTGGATGAAACCAAAGGTATTATACCAGATCTATATGCCAATTCTGTTGTAATGCTGGTACAGTTTAATCCGGTTGAATCCGGTATTGTCTGGATCTGTTTGCCTGTTTTGGGTCCGTACCAAACACCTGAGTGTTCCGCCCAGACCCCGAACAAGGACTTAACATGATTAAAGCATTATACTCACCTGTCTCAATAGTGTGGTCACTTCTGGGTCCGCTCTGCACTGTCCGCTGAACAGCCAGTCACAGACGCCCAGTCTTTGTGACAGTGTCTGTGATTGCCTGTTGCACCCCAACAATTGCATCTGTGATTGGTTGTTGGCACAGTGGGTGGGGCGCAACAGTCAATCACAGGCGCTATCACAGACAATGGGTGTCTGTGATTGACTGTTCTGCAGCCAATGTAGTGAATATTAGATGAGGCTTATGAGTGGGACCTAAAAGTGTCCCCTGCAATGAGACAGGTGAGTATAAGGCTTTAATCCTGTAAATTCCCTATTCACTCAGGTGTTCGGTACACATCCCAAACTGTACATGTGTGACAAAAGCAGTCAGGGACTCTTTAATGTGTTGCAAGAGGTAGGCATCCCTGTGTGTAATTTTGTTCAATTTGCGTTAATCCACACAGAAACGGATGGAGCCATCTTTCTTTCTCACAAGGACCAGAAATGCAGCCCATGAGCTTTGACTTTTGTGTATGACATCAGCATCTTTCATATGTTGAAGCATCTTCTTGACAGGCTGGTGCCTCGCAGGTGGTATAGATCAACAACGCTCCTTGATGGGAGGATGGTCACTTGTAAGGCTACAATGCTGAATCAGAGTAGACTTGTTGAAGTACAATGGATACTTCCTTTATATTTGATGACGCTTGACAACATTAAGAACTCCATTTTATTCTCTCTACTGAAGTAGTGGCTTCTCCCACATTTAGCTCAGTCCACCAAGATTCTGTAGTAGTCATTTAATTGTCTTTGATGAAGATGATGTCTTCAGTGAAGAACTGGGACAATTGCACCAGTGAATGAAATTTGTGAAGATTAACAGGTGCATAATTTAAATTAATCAGATGAATTGGTACTTTTCCATTGGAAATGGTTACAACCCTGCGAGCAGCTTTTACTAGTGGCTGTCCTCCTAACAGGATTGGTTCGAGAAAAGCTTGGTAATCTTGATTTTTAGCACCTGGCCGAGCAGAGCACCATACCATGGTCTCTGAAGTAGGCTGTAGAGTCATTGGTTGTGTGTCTCGGATGCGGACGTGGCAAATTTCACCTTTGCTGTTTGCAAACTTTTGCTGGGCGATGAGCACAAGGATGGCTTCTGAAAAGCTCACTGATTAGAAGATGTAGCTGTAGGGAGAGAGGCATGCAAGGCAGACAATGTCGAGCCCCTATGGTCCAGTTGCCATAATGAACTGCCTCCCTCACAGGAGGCAATATTATGCTTGGAAGAAGGAGAAGATCCCCATTTTAGGTAAAACTCACACATGTACACACAAAACCTGATCCCTGACCTGAAGGGGGAGCTCTAAACCCTAGTTTGAGATGAGCTGCCTTTTCTGGCTAGGGAAAGTGGTTAGAAAAAGTGCCAGAGAGAAGGAGAAGGGAGAGGAAGCAGTAGAGTGGGAAGAAGTAGGTCCTGGGGAGTGGCTTGTTGAAGACCTCACCCCAGGCAGCGCAACAGAGGATGCTAGAGTTGTACAGGTACTGCACGACCCAACAACCGAATCTGGAGGACAGGAGACTGCAAGTTTCCTGACCGTCAACAGGGACCAGACAGTGCAACAGTATAAGGAGAGCCCAGATCTGCAACGAAGACCGCAGTGCCTGTTATAGGATAGCTTAGAGCAGAAGTGGAGGAGAGCGACTGTATGTTAGTTCACAGGCAACAGGACCTGAAACTGAGGAGCGGAGCAGGCAGGCCTCCAAACCCATCTGGTGGGGTGGACTCCGATTGCTTCCATGCTGACCGGAATCTCTTGGACCTGGTGGCCAGTGCCCCAGACTCAGCATCTTTCTTTGCATTAAAGGTAACAGAACTGCACTCCCCGTGTCTGTCTATTTCTTCTGTGCCTCCCTGCAGTTGCACCCCAACTATGATAACTACCACTGCTGCAGTCCTGTTCTCTGCACCCTGCATTTCCTACCACCATCCTCCCTATAAACTTCCTCAACTCCTGGGGACCCACTTTACCTTTTCCATCTCAGCTGCTACATCACCTATCTCCCAGGACTCATACAGCAGTGCTGGTGTTCCCTGATCAGGCACTACAGGTGGCATCACGTAAAGACTATAAATCCCATGTAAATACCCCCTACATCTACTCAGCCAGGGCCATGGAGCTTGGTGACGTCCACCATGATCTCGCTGAAAGATTGCCGGCAACCGAGTACCCAAGGCCCTTACGGCCGCTGCAGACAACACTTCTCGAAAACAATTTCTAAGAACATTAATGCCTAGAACCTTTACAGCAAAACCCTGATCCTCTACATCAGTTACAATGATGCCCTATTTTGGGAGCTTAAAATCCTCCCGAACCTGAATAGTGGGTTCCCAGTATCATTGGTGAATGATGGGTTGACCATTATTGGCTATAATATTCACTGAGATATCAGGAAGGCTATTTAAGTGGATAAAGTCCCAATGTTCAAGATATGCCTACTTCTGCAAAGAGGTTACCTGTGAACTGGTGTCAACAAGAGCTTTCAGACGGTCACTTTTGTGATGGTGGATATGATGGGTTATATTTTACTGCATTTTACAAGTTGTTGCTATATTGTGTATTCTCCCCTTCCCCACTTCCTGTGTACTCATTACACTCCAGAGAGTCTGATAATTGAATTACTGTGGACATGTCCTTACTTGGTTACTTCTAGTCCTCTGCCTGCCAATGTGTGTACTTGCCCACTGGAATGTGTCAATAGACCTGGTTTTAGATATTGGGAGGTGGTTGGGGGAGGAAAAGTGTAAGATTTGAGTTTTTCTGTAGACAGGTAGTATGATTCTGTCTGTGTGTGCGACACTGAATTGAGACAAGCTCCACAAATTGATTGAGGAATCCTGGTTTACCTGGGTACAGTATACTGCTGGATTGTTTTATGGATATACAGTTTTCTGATGGATTGTTTTATGGATTTTTATGGTTTTAAGCAATAAAGGTTGTTGGGCTGATCACACATCTCTCGCTCTGTTGATTGTGGGATACCAGAGAAGGACCCCGTGACAACTGTTGGCAACAGTGGGATCAACAGAGCGTAGCCCAATGGAGAACCATCCATGAAGTGAGTACAGACACTGGACTGTATCCAGTCTACAGGAGAGAGCCAGAGATCTGGGCCTGAACTACCAAGGACTGACTAAAGAGGCCTTAGTTGATTTACTGGTGGGTGCTAGCCCATCCACCTCCTTCCAGATGTCTAACAGACAAGCGCTAGAGACAGAGAACCTCACCTCAAAAATCCATTGGTTGGTGTGGTACAAAGAAGAGATGGCAGTTCTGGGCCCAGACGTCTCTCAGTAGTATAAGGAGGAGGCTATTAGCTGAGCACAGCGGAGGCAAGAAGCAATGGAGCTTGAAAGAGGGAGAAATACGATTTGGAGTGTAAACCCTATGATCTGGGAGCCTGCATGAATCACCAGGACAGACTTCAAGCCATTTGATGAGACTTTTGGAGATGTGGAAGGGTTTTTTAAAGACTTTGAGCAGCAGTTTGCAATTATGGAGGTGCCTCACTCTGGATGGATGCAGTTGATGGTGGGACTCCTGAACAGAAGAGTGTCAGAGTTTTATCAAACCATTGACTGACAGGAGAAGAGTTTATAACTTTGTAAAACAGAATGTCTTGGATTACCATACTATCACCCCAGATTAATATAGGGTCCAGTTTCAAGACCTCCCATGCGCCATGGGGGGATCGTTTAGGATGTATGCCCATAAGATGTCCCAGGCATGTCAGAGATGGCTGGAAACAGAAAACAGCTTCACTATGGAAGATGTTGTACAGGTATTTCTTATAGAACAATTGGGTTATATTTTACTGCATTTTACAAGTTGTTGCCATATTGTGTATTCTCCCCTTCCCCACTTCCTGTGTACTCATTACACTCCTGAGAGTCTGATAATTGAATTACTGTGAACATGTCCTTACTTGGTCATTCTAGTCCTCTGCCTGCCAATGTGTGTACTTGCGCCCTGGAGTATGTCAATAGACCTGGTTTTGGATATTGGGAGGTTGTTGCGGGAGGAGAGGGTGTAAGATTTGATTCTTTCTGTGGATAGGCAGTGCGATTCAGTCTGTGTGTGCTGTGTGTGGGTAATGCTGAGTTGATACCAGCTCCACAAAGTGATTGAGGAAACCTGGTTTACCTGGATACAGTAAACTGCTTGATTGTTTTATGGATATTCAGTTTACTGATGGATTATTTTATGGATTTTTATGTTTTCAAGCTGTAAAGGTTGTTGGGCTGATCACGCATCTCTTGCTCTGTTGATTGTGGGATACCAGAGAAGGACCCCATGACACACTGTTTACCTGGACAGTTATGTGTGAGCAAGGTGAGATGAAGCAGGGCACCCACATTGATGCTCCACTCTGGACCTTATCTTCCTTCCTCCTCCTATGGGGTGATTCTCAGCATTGGGAATGGCCTGTTTAACTGAAAGCATTGGGTCTTTATTTGTCCATATGTGCAGCAGCGATGACAGAAAGGTCTTTCACGGCAAGCAGCTTTCTGGAGACAGTCGTCTGAGTGGATGCTCAGGAGTGATTTGCTCTCGAATTATTCATTATAGGGTGAGGGTGGAATGCTCAGTTTTTTTTTAACTGATGAGGGATTAGCACAAGTCCATTTAAAATGTCTTGTTTATTTGTCTTGCATTTATTACCTTCTGCTGTGCTGAGTTTCTTTGATTGATTGATTAACAAGTGTAATAGACCCAGATCTAAGTAGAAACTCACTATATATGTAAAGCCACCTAAAGGGGTGCAATCATGCGGGGTCTTGCAATCATGCCAACTGCATAAGTGCAGTTACACCGGGCAGTTAAACAGGGCAGGAAACGGGTAAGTCATGCAAGACAAACAAACAGATATGCAATTTGTTCACTTGTACTGCAATTATGTATTCACTATGTAAACCCCAAACTACTCATCACTACTGACCTCTCACCCACCACTACAGCTCTCCTTCCCGCTGCATCTGACCCACGCTACTCCCATCCCCTGCTCACCATCCACAATGTATCCCCTCCTTTGCACTCTCACTCCCATCCTTCTCCACTTCCTGCTACCCCCACTCATCCCTCCACCCAGCAACAAAGTACTTCTCTCACCCTCCATCCTACCTAACCACCTCACCCACTCCTCTGAACTATTCATGCACTTTCAATCCTCCATCTCCAATCAGGCATGGCCACCACGTAAACTCTCATGCTCCCACCTGCTAACCCTCTCCCTGCTCCTCCTACTCGCTGGCGACATTTCCCCTAATCCGGCTTCCCCCGCCACGTCCCCACAGTCACCTACACCCCACCTTCACGTCCCATCACCAACTCTCATAACCCCACCATCACCCACCCTCGCAACCTGACCAACCTTAGACCCAGCCCCTGCTCCTCTAATCTCCTTGCCAGGCGCACTCTGGAACACCCGCTCAGTCTGTAATAAGCTCACAGACATCCATGAACTCTTTATTTCAAATAAACTCTCATTCCTTGTCATCACAGAGACCTGGCTCACCCCCTCCGACACGGCCTCCCCTGTTGCACTATCCTACGGCGGATTCAATCTTTCCCACACACCCCGCCCCTCTGACAAACATGGCGGAGGTGTTGGCATACGCCTATCCGACACCTGCTCCTTCGCCCCTATTCCATTACCCCCTCTGTTACTCTCCCATCTTTCGAAGCCCACTCTGTCCACATCTTCACCCCCTGTAACCTCCAGCTAGCCGTAATCTACCGCCCCCCTGGATCCATCCCCACCTTCCTCGACCACTTTACCACCTGGCTACTTCATTTCCTCTCTACTGACATCCCCACCATCATTATGGGCGATTTCAATATCCCCATTGACACTGCCCACCAAACCGCCTCTCAACTTCTTTCCCTGACCTCCTCCTTCGGGCTCTCCCAATGGTCCTCCTCTGCCACTCACAAAGATGGCCACACGCTGGATCTCATCTTTACCCGTATTTGCTCCCTTACTAATCTCACAAACTCAACCCTCACCCTGTCTGACCACAATCTGCTGACCTTCTCCTCCCTCACCTCCCCTACTACATCACCTCCTCTCCGCAAACTTGATCATCCCCGCAGAAACCTAAAACACATTGATCTACACTCACTCTCAGAATCCCTTCTCCCTCTCGCCAACATAACATCTATACGTGACACAGACACAGCCACCACCCTCTACAACACCACATTAACCAAGGCGCTCGACCTAGCAGCCCCCCTCACACACCACACTCCACGCACTAATAGGCAACCCTGTCACACCACCCTCACTAAAGACCTGACACGGGCATCCAGGGTCGCCGAGAGGCGATGGAAAAAATCACGTTCCACTGAGCATTTTGCACTGTTCAAACAGTCCCTCATCGCCTTCAAGACTGCACTTGCCACCGCCAAACAAACCTTCTTCTTATCCCTAATAACCTCCCTGCCCCACAATCCCAAGCAACTTTCCAAAACCTTCAATTCCTTACTCCGCCCGCCTGCTCCTCCTCCCTCTTATCTCTGCAGAAGACTTTGTCTCCTTCTTCAAAGAAAAGATTGACAGAATCAGAGACAGCTTTGATCCACTGTCCCCACTGCCTTCCCTTTCACCTATACTGCACTCTACTTCCATCAACTGCTTCCCCCCTATAACTGAAGACCAGCTCTCCTCCCTCCTGTCAAAATCACACCTCACCACCAGCACCCACGACCCGCTCCCATCCCACCTCATTCCCAACCTCACCTCCGTTATCATCCCAGCCCTAACTCTTCTTTTCAACCTATCACTCACCACCGGCACCTTCCCCTCAGCCTTCAAACACGCCTTGATCACACCCATCCTCAAAAAACCCTCCCTCGATCCCACAACTGTCTCCAACTACCGCCCTATATCTCTCCTCCCTTTCGCCTCTAAACTACTTGAACAGCATGTCCACTCTGAGCTGTCCTCTCACCTCTCCTCCTGCTCCCTCTTTGACCACCTGCAATCTGGCTTCCGACCCCTACACTCCACTGAAACAGCCCTGACCAAAGTCACAAATGACCTACTAACAGAAAAGAAAAAAATGTGTTGCGCCACCTGTGGACTTATCCTGCTATTATAAGGTTGCACTTAGGGATCAACTAACCTTTTATGGTTGTGCCAGTTCTGCACAACCAGAATGTGGGCGTGTGTTAAGGCTCAGGCTGCCAGCCTCGGACCTGTATCTCTTCCGTGTCCTAGATCCTCCCAGCTTCAGATCATGTGCCGATCAAGTGCTCACTCCAAGGCCAGGCCGGACGGCGTCAATCAGGTCCTTTCCCTCTGCAGCTCTGTTAGACCGCTTTCCCCGAAGGGAGATGTATACGAGTAGAAATTGTTTAAGCGGTTCTTCGGTAGAGCGCTGAGATTACACGAACACAATTATCTCCAATCTCTATCTTTATTCTTTAAAAGATGATGCTCCAAACTCCAACCCACAACATGTTTCGACGTGGCAAACACGTCTTCCGCTTGAGGAAGACGTGTTTGCCACGTCGAAACATGTTGTGGGTTGGAGTTTGGAGCATCATCTTTTAAAGAATAAAGATAGAGATTGGAGATAATTGTGTTCGTGTAATCTCAGCGCTCTACCGAAGAACCGCTTAAACAATTTCTACTCGTACAAATGACCTACTGACTGCCAAAAGCAAGCGCCACTACTCTGTTCTCCTCTTCCTCGACCTGTCAGCCGCCTTGACACTGTTGACCACTCCCTTCTACTACAGATCCTGGTGCTGTCGTCTGCGCCTCTCGCACACCCCCCCACCACCTGATGCAATAAAGAAAAAGCTTCCGTGAACAGTGAGTGCCGCCTTTTCTCTTCATTTAATTATTTGCATGGACTGTACTACAAGGCGCAGCAACACCGCTAACAGGGATTTACAGCGGTAGCACAAGGCTGTACAAGTGCTACATACTCCGCATTTATCCTGAAGGTGCCCGGTTTCTTCATATCTCACTGACTAAAGATTGTAATATAAAATTGTTCTCCTCTGTATTGATAAGCCTGCAGAGTTTAGTGACATCTGCAAATATTGAGAATTTACTCTGTATACTCCCCTACAAGGTCATTAATAAATATGTTAAAAAGAAGCGGGTGCAATACTGACCCCTGTGGTACCCCACTGTTAACTGTGACCCATTCTGAGTGTGTTCCATTAATAACCACTCTTTGTTTCCTATCACTGAGTCAGTTCTTAACCCACTTACAAATATTTTCCCCTTTCCCCATCGCTCACATTTTATGTATCAACCTTTTGTGTGGCACCGAATCAAAAGCTTTTGAAAAGTCCATATACACCACGTCCACTGCATTTCTTTGGTCCAGTCCAGAACTTATCTCTTCATAGAAGCTTATTAGATTAGTTTGACAGGAACGGTCCCTCGTAAACCCATGTTGATAATGGGTCATGAGGTTATTTTCATTCAGATACTCCAGTATAGCATCTCTTAGAAAACCCTCTAGGATTTTACCCACAGTAGAGGTTAAGCTTACTGGCCTACAATTTCCAAGTTAAGTTTTTGTCCCCTTTTTGAACATTGGCACCACTTTTGCTATAAGCCAGTCCTGTGGTAAAGACCCTGTTAATATGGAATCTTTAAAGATTAAAAATAATGGTTTATCTATGACAGTACTTAATTCCTGCAGCACTCTGGTGTGTATCCCATCCGGGCCTGGGGATTTGTCAACTTTTGTGATTTTTAGATGGTGCCGTACTTCCTGTTGGGTTAAGCAGGTGACATTTAAAGGAGAGTTTTTGTTATCTGTCATGTTGTCTGTCATGGGATATTCTTATGTAAATACTGTTGCAAAAACGTCATTTAGCATATTGGCTTTTTCCTCATCCTCATCCTCCATTTCACCCAGACTATTTTAAGGGGGCCAACACAATAATTTTTTAGTTACTTACTGTTTATGTACCGGTAGTTAAAGAATATTTTGGGATTTTTTTTACTTTCTCTGGCAATGAGTCTCTCTGTCTCAATCTTTGCTGCCTTGATTTGGTTTTTACAGTTGGTATTTCATTTTCTGTATTTATTTAATGCCTCATCACTACCTACTTGTATTAATTCCCTAAATGCTTTATTTTTGTCACTTATTTCACCCCTTACAGCCTTATTTAGCCATAGTGGTTTCCTCCTATTTCTAGTATGTTTATTCCCATAGGGTATATATTGTGCACAGGTTCTATTCAGGATGCTAATAAACGTCTCCCATTTGCTTTGTGTACTTTTATGTCTCAGGACATCGTCCCAGTTTATTGTACTAAGATCATCTCTCATCCGTTGGAAATTTGCCTTCCTGAAGTTTAGTGTCCTTGTAGCCCTTCTACTACACATCTTATTAAAGGATACTTGAAAACTTATTATTTTGTGATCACTATTAACCAAGTGACCTCCAACCCGTATATTTGATACATATGCTGGGATATTCAAATTTTTAACATGCACGATTAGCAACATAGTTTAAATTATATTGTCCCTCACTTCTCTTTGGGGGACAAATCCCACCTGATCACTATCTATTAGCCAGGGCAAGGGAGGTGCGAATCCTGTGGCAATAGTTTTGGAGTAATAGTTTATGTCTACATTAATCAAAGAAATTGGGTGGCAGCTGTGGCATATTGCAGGATCCTTCCCCGGTTTTGGAATGACTGATATATGTGCCTCCTGATTTTGTTGAGGGAATTTATTTGATATTGAGAGTGAGTTAAACACTTTGGAAGGGAACAATTATGAGGGCACAAATTGTTTATAGAATTTGGCTGTATATCCATTCAGGCCAGGACATTTGTTTAAGGAAGTTGCTTTAATGATCTGCAGGATCTCATCCTTTTGATCGGTTCTAGTAGTGAATAGATCATCTGTTTGGGTAGGAAGAGGGGTCTCATTCTTATAATTATCTCTTTTAGATTGCAGACGTATAGGAGGGGCATCAATAAATTGGCCCTCAATATTATATAATGTTATATAATAATTTTTAAAGGAGTCCGCGATTTGTTTAATTTAATTTATCTCCACACGCTTATCCATTCGAATATTCAGAATATAGATTGTGGCTCTTCTAGGAGTAATGATAATATTGCTGAGCTTTTTCTCTGTATTTTGTATAGCTTTGGTCCAAATGTTTTTTTAGGTCATCTCTCAGTTTGTTCAGGCCAATAAAAGCTTCAGGGGTGGTTTTTTTGTGGTTTTGTTCCAATGTATGGATTTGTTGCAGTGAACTCTCAATTTGGTGAGTTATTACTTTCTTTAATCTGGAACCCTCTTTAATAAGAGCACCTCAAAGGACTCATTTTAATGCCTCCCACTGGAATGAGAGTGGGGTTTCATCTGTTGTATGATGTCTGCAGAATTCGGATATTTAGTTTCAATAACCTCCTTTGTCTTGGGATTCGTTAAGAAGTTGGGGTTTAATTGCCAGTGCCATTCCTGAGAGAGGGCTCCTGGGGGCTGGAATGTGAGAGAGAGAGGAGTGGCGTTTGACCATATCATGACCCCAATAGAGGCAGATGGGCTCCAGCTCAATAACTGCTAACTAACCATGAAGTAATCAATCCTGCTGTAGGAGTCATGTACTGATGAGTAGTGAGCATGGACTTAACACCCCGATGAGTCCATCATTTCATCCATGATCAAATTCAGATCGTCCCCGTTGATTACAAATTCCTGTTTGAAGCCCATCAGGTTTCTCCGTAATATCCAACCAATATAGGCCTGACCTTTATTTGTGAAATAAGAATTAGCCAAGATATAAACCTTTTTCAGAATTGAGATTTTAAGGAACATGAAACACGTGCTGTCATCTGATTCTACGTCTATAACCGTACAAGGGAAAATGTACAGAAAATGTTTCTGTATCGCGATACTAACTTCTTTAGTTTTGGTTATTGGATTCGTGCCATGGTGCCAGGTTGTCTAGTACCCTATTTTTAAATGCTGGAAAATCATCTGTTTTAAAATGCGTTCACTGTAGGAAGAGAATTTGGACCCTCATTTTGTGCATTCCATAGAGTACCTGCAAACGTTTTTGTGGTATATTGAAGCCTCGGTTATTTAACGACGCCACTTTGATTGCTGTCATTTTGATGGTTGTGGTGGGAGACCCAGCTAAGGGAAAGGGTAGAGGTGGGTAGAAAGAGAGGAGAAAAGGGTAGAGGGAAGTCAAAAGGGTAAGTTAAGTGCTAACAGTTGAGTTGGAGGTATTAGTGAACCAAGGAGGCCTATGTAAGTTACAAGGCCAAATCCTCAATCCTTGGTCTATGTTGTAGGAAAAAGTCCCTTCAGAAATCCTGTGTGACACAAGTTACGCTATGTGGGGCATGTCATTCAGGTAGCCTTTTGGACTCCTGATTATCTACTCTAGCTTAATCTACTGAATGGTGAATTTACTATTTAGAATACTAAATAAACCTTGTGCTACTTAAGACAAGCACATTAAACCATTAACTACAAAGAGATTGAATCATAAGACCATAGTAAAGCCTTTTCCTACATTTTTACTATCAATTCTCTAATAGACTCTTATTTGTCAAAAAGGATATATGTAAAAGGGTCCTTGGTGTCTATCGCCTGGTAGTTTCTGAAAGATGTTGAAGTATGTTTGGTTAAACTTCTTTAGGGTTTAGCTGCACGCGGATAGCTATTTATACTGTAACATTCCCTTCAGGGTAGGAAGGGTTGCCATTGGTTTCGGGTGGGATTTGTCAGAGAGTAGGAATTCATCGGCCAGTTGTTGATGGTGATCTCTGGGAGGTTTAGGTCTTCCAGAAATGGTTGAATTCTTTGTGGGTACCAAAACATCTAGGAACCTCCACCATATCTGACTGTAGGTACTATGTTCTATTCTTTGTAGGTCTCAATCCATTTTAGGTAAACAGTAGAATGATGTGTTGTACCAAAAAGCTCTATCTTGGTCTCATCTATCCACAAGATACTTTAGCAGAAGGATTTTGGCTCAACTCACACACATTTTAGGTCTCTGTATCTTTAGTGAGGTCCTCCTGGGTCTCCTGCCCTAGCATTTAATTTTATTCAATGTTGATGGATAATCCATGCTGACACTAATTCACCTTGAGCCTGCAGGACATCTTGAATTTCTTTTTAACTATTTTAGGACTGCCCATTCACGATCTGGACTCCTGCGTTGCAACCATTCATCAATTTTTCACTGTCCACATCCAGGAAGATTAGCTACAGTTCCATAGGTTTTAAACTTCTTGATTATGTGGAATACAGTGGACAAAGGAACATCAAATTCTCTGGAGATTTCTTGCAACCTAGAGATTGTTGATATTTTTCAACAATTTTGGTTCTCAGATAGTTCTGTACTCCTCTTTCTGTTCTCTATGCTTAAGTGGCACACATAGAGATACAATGCAAAGATTGACTCTAATTATCAAATTTTTTATCTGCTTTTAGGTGTGATTTTCATATTGCCCACAACTGTTACAGGATAGAGGTAACTTTAAACAAGTGTCAGTGGTTTGAAACAAAGTTATTTACAATAACTTTCTGGGAGAAATACTTTTTTAAGGTTGCCAACACTTTTGACCATGACTGTATATTATAGCTGTACTGGTTTATCTCCCAGAGATATGTCCATGCTATTACAATAACCAGTTCTGCTGTAAAGTACATCAAGTACCTTTTAAGGAGGATACTTTCCCAGTTGCATTTTTACAATCAGGCAAAATTCCACCTTTTTTAAAAAAAAAAAAAAACAGATCCTGCAACATTGCGTTAGTGACCACTGCATTTCATGCGCACAAATGGAGGTGTGCGTCGTCTTCCAGTTGCATCTTTTTGCTGCATCCAGACAATTCCAGGCATTTTTTAAACCGCATTTAGCAACGTTTTTTTGTCCTGCATCCGCCACGCCTACTGAGCAGTTTGAGCAGTGAATAAACGGATTTGACAAAAACACAGATGTGAAAGTAACCTAAAAAAACTGAAACAGAAAAGAAATCAGTTTTTTCAGTCAAAAACTGGATTTGACATAAGAGTGTCACATATCTGTTGTGTTTGTATGATATTATTTTTTTGCTGTTCTTTGCCACTTGCCTTTTACACATCTTAACCCCTATACGATAAACCTGTTGTTTTTTTTTAACCTCATCTCTTGTCAGTGTGCACAGAGCATGGACCCGAGTTTCCCGAGTCAACACATGGTAGAAAAGCACACCACCTACATTCCCCTAGTGGTTTTAGCAAGATTTAGGTGGAGGTGGAGGTGGAGGTGAAACGTACCACACACCCTGCCCAGGGAGACATCTTAAAGGAGTGTTACTGTTCTGTCCCCATCTGATGGCTGTAAATTTAAGCGCTCTAATTACCAGTCCTTTAGATAATTGTATGCTCGGTACTTACCTCAGGGGCAACAGACAGTTTTCAACTCGATCGCCACTGCAGCTGTAGTAAGACTGGAGAACACTGTCTTCCATATCTTGTATTAGTCACAATAAACGATAGGTAAAAAAATCTGTACAGGGGTGTACACATGTGTCTTGAGCAATGACTTCTGCAGACTAACTGGGGAAGAAGGGGGGACGTTCTCTACAGACACAACTAAGGGAGCAACTTAGGGACAAACTTAGTACAGTCTAATCTACCCGGTAACAACAAGGAATTACTGATTGGAGGAATATATACAATGCAGAGAAATGTATACAACAGGCTGTTCCCATTCGTGGGACACAAAAGTTACATAATAATAACAAAACTAAAATAATGTGGTTACGCAAACATCAACAACCTCTTATAATTGGGAATGTAGATGTGTTCAGAATTAGTAAATCACATTTACAATCATGTTAAATATAGGTCAGTACACAACTGCTGTCATTTACAGTGATTCTGATTGGCCTCACATAAGGTTACATTTTTCTAATAGGATTTTCTAGGTTAGGTATACCAAAGAATGATTAGATATACCATAAAACATTGTGAAGATGGTCATCCAAAAGTTGCTAAAAAGAGGCAAGAAAATTGATTCATCAGGCTGCAAAGAGACTTAAAACAGCAGTAAAGGAGATCCAGAAATTTCTGGTAAGTATCTGTTCAGAAGTTGGACACAGATATCTGTGTGTGTAAAGTGGCCTTAAGGGTACTGTTACACGTCGCAATATTGCTAGCAATTTCACTGGCAATTTGCTGGTTGCAGTGAAATCATGGACACATTGTTCTATTTTGTTGCCGTGTGCAAATGTAACAATGTGTCCATGATTTCACAGCAACCAGCAAATTGCCAGTGAAATTGCATGCAATATTGCCGCGTGTGACGGTACCTTAACTTCTAAGTAACCTTTTTAAATGTGAAGCCTAAATCTGTATTCCATATTCTAGATGTGGCCTTACAAGTGATTTATAGAAGGGTAACAATATGTTGGGATCCCTAGATTGTATCTATTTCTATACATCCGAAATTCATGTTTGCTTTTCCAGTTGCTTCTTGACATTGAGTACTGCTACTCACCATACTTGTAACCAGAATACCAAAGCCCTTCTCCTGTTTGTAGTCCCAAGATTACTTCAATCTATTGTATGTGCAGCAATAGGATTACCCCATCCTAGGTTACTCTACATTTATCAACATTATATCTCATTTGCCAAATGTTTGCCCATCTTATCCAGATTGTTTTGTCATACTGTACTGTTAAATTCAGTATTTAATATCCTTCATAGTTTGGGTGTGCAAACACCGACACTTTACTTACAATCCCATCCACATGGTCATTACTAATTAGATTAAAGATAATCGTCATAGCACAGATCCTATAGTAACTCACTGCTGACTATAGCCTTTTTACAAAATGTACCATTTGCAACTCTTGGCTTCCTATCTCTTAGATAATTCCTTACCCAACTGCATAAAGTTTCCCCAGGTCCATACATTTCTCTAATAAAATTTGTCATAGAGTCATAGCAACAGTTTCCATCACTTGGGCAGAGTTTGCCTTCTCTTTAAATATCCTACATTGGTGGTACAGTGATTTGTTGCCCCCGACTCCTTAGGTATGCCCTTTTTCTATAGGGTTTTATTTCTGTGTTTGAAGTTCCATGTAAAAGGATTTTCCTTCAACAGTACACATAAAACATATGAAATGAACTATTCTTTGCCATACATCTTTTTTGCACAATCTGTGAATTTTTGCCAAAATTTTAACCCTAATTTGCCTTTTTGCCCCAATGTGACTGGAAAAATAAATAGGTGATATAAATTCATCAAAATTAATTGAGTTTTGGAAGTACGATCAACTGAAATATTTTTTTGGTCTACTCTCCTATTTAAAGTTATGAGTAACCTAAATCATTTTAAAATGGAAATTATAAGTGTATCTATATCATTAGGGCATGTTTCCTTCTTATAATGAGGAAAAATAATGAATGATTACTTTTATTAGGAATGTGTACACTTATAAAAAGTGCATGTGGTAATGAAATGAAAAAACTTTGCTTTAAGAAAACATTTGTTCTGCGACATATGATCACTTACACTTTCATTATTGAACTCTCATACAATACAGGTGCATCTCAGTGAATTAAAATGTCATCAAAAAGTTCATTTTTTTTTAGTAATTCAATACAAAACGTGAAATGCATATATTATATAGAGTCATTACAAACAGAGTGATCTATTTCAAGTGTTTATCTCTGTTAATGTTGATGATTATGGCTTACAACCTATGAAGGCACAAACATCATTATCTCAGAAAATTGAAGTACAGTACAGTACATCTTTTCCCGTGGAAAACAAGCACTCATATATATCTGTGGACATAAAAATAAAAAGGTTATGACTCTGGGAAGAAGGGGAGGAGAAACAAAACATAAAAACAGAAATTGGTCACATTGTGAAGGTATTAGTCCACGGAATGACATGCATGACAAACCACTATGAGCCATACTAAAAGCAGATATTCATAATTAAGTACTCTATTAGTAGAAATGGAAAGTACTATGGTAGGGATGTAAAGCTACCCAGGTAATGTTGAAAAGTATTCATATCAGAAATTTATAGTGGTAGGACATAGGGGCAGACAAGCACCATAGAAGGCCTCCATGCAAGAATAATAAATTAGTTTGATTCACGTGTCTTTTTTCAATCATACTAACTAATAGAGATGAGAAAATTATTGCCCTGAACTATTTGCATGACACCATTTTCTTTTCTGTTCACAAGCTAATCTTCTTCATGATTACACTGTCAAGCACACAATATTAAAGGACCCGTTACATGATTCAATGTGTTGGCGATCCGACCAACGATCCGACTTGACCTACATTGCTGAAACGACGTTCAATGATCGCTAGTGAGGTCTCAAACGTACTGATATCGAGAACGACGCAGCAATGATTCCGGGATAAGCAAACGATACTTGCGGTCGTTTGGTCTCGTACGTCCTTCAGTTCTGAATAGGCGAAGTCGTAAACAATATCGTTAACAAGGTGTCACACACACTGATGCTGCAGGTTGGACAGACAATCAACGACCGATTTATGGTCCGGATCATAAACCTCTGATCTACGATCAGCCGACTTATCGTTGGTTGATTCTACGTGTCATGCGCAACGACGTCATTACGACGTCTTTGCTCTGCCCCACAACCCGTGATGTACCAACGATATCATTAACGATATCGGAGTGTGAAATGGGCCCTTTAGGCTGCATTCAAATCCTGTGCTGTTTTGTTTTGCCATAAAAGCTATAGAACTGCAATGTTTTTGCTGCAATTTTCAAAACTATGCTTTTTTATGTGATTGTGGCAATACACTCCACTATGTAGCTGCAAAATATAAATTCATCCTTACAGTTTCTTTAGTGCTTAACAGCTTTCTTTTCTACTCTTTCTATCTCTATCCCTAAGCTTAAGGTTGTTATGTTTTCTCATAATCCAGAGACATCATAAAATGGCTGCTGCATTTCCTGCATTTACTTTTATACTAGCTATGATAGTCCCTCTTGATTAGCTGCTCTATTGTCACAGCAGCACAAGAGACACCCAGCGTGCAACACAAAGGCAGGAGAAACCAGGACTCACCTGAACCTAAAACCTACACTCTCTGGCCCGGTTCACATCACGATTTTGGAGCTTCCGAGTGTATCCGTTTCAAAACGGATACACTCAGATCCAAAATCGGATCCCATGTATCCCTACGGGGCTCGGATCGGATCGAATGTGTGTCTTTTGCAATCCGATTTTGGCACCGTCCGATCCTGTCCGATTTCAGCAGGCTGCTGCGTTTTTGTGTCCGAGAATGAAATTGGACAGCCTCGGATCAGAGCTGATCCGAGCCCCGATAGTATAGGAGCCTATGGACAATGGATCCGAGTTGAACTCGAATCCGATGTCACCTCCGTGCTTTATATACTGAGCGTGCCCAGAGGCAGTGGTCAGTACATAATTAACCCTATCTTTCCCTGTCACTTCCTGTCAGTCCCTATCTGTCCCTCTTCTATCTATGCTCTTCTATCCTCCCCCCTGTGCTCTCCCCTCCGGAATGTGTAAATTAAGTAAGGTGGTACCCGTGGTATACCTTAGTTGACGAACCCGTGTCCTTTCTTCCCCGTCTAGGATGGGTCTATACCCAATGGCTCCTTAAAGGTAGACTTGGGGCTCCTCTCCCTCGTGGTGAGGAAGCAGGCAGATTGCTCTGTCTGGCATGGTGACGCAGCCGGTGAGCAGACCGCAGGATCCGGTTGACGACTTTAGAGGTAGACTCTGGCCGTTTCCTCAGGTCCAGCGTTCCCGTGGTGGACTGGGGAATTCCCTGGAGTATGGTTGCTCCACGCTGAAGTTCCCCCTTTCTCTATAGGGCCCAGACTCTCGCGTCAGGCACCCTCTCTCAGGATCCTCTCAGGATCCTCTCTCATCTTCCCTCCGGATCAGCGTAGAGCTGTCCGGGTTAACCTTCTGCCTCGCTCCACACTCCTCCTCGACTCCTCTCCACCTCTCCAACTCCTTTCTCCATCTGACTCAGACTCTACAATTGACTCTAATTCACTTCTACTCTCCCCAGAGGTGAATATATCTCCCTCCCAGGAGTAACCTCCCACCACTACTCTAATGTGGGAGTGCAGGAATGGGTCCCACCTACCAGTCTAGCATCCACTTGCAGCTGGGGAAAATTACACCACTTTTACGGGTGCATTACCCCACTGTGACGCCTGACCATGCGGGGCGCCACACAATCCCCCGGTGCCCTCCTGTGCAAGAGTGGCTATTAACCTCCATGAGTACTATTTGCTACAATGCACTTGATTCACTACGTACAGACAGAAGTATCTCATCATCCAATTAGCAAACTACCCAGTTTATTATTATAGAAGCCTATGTAAATGTGTGAGCCAAGGGCAGGTAATCCTGCATGTCAATGAAACGTCTTTAGGGCCCACCAGAATCAATGTTACTGATGGAGGCTTGACATCCCATTACAGATGCGAAATTGAAGACAGATGTGTGAATGTAGATTAATGGTGATTCGGCAGTCTATTAGACTTGCTGCGCAAGGGGCCACTATCTATGAAATTGGTGCTGATGATGGAGCTAATATTTAAAGGGTATTTTTTGAAATTTGGAAAAGGAAAGTGAACTAAATATCCTGATTATAAAACGACAACCACATTGGATTTTTTCTGAGGAATCAATCTTAACCTTAGGTAAATGCTGCCCTAGGCAATCCCTTCCTTTACTTGTGGCTACAGCCCGTCCTGCCTCTAGGTAATAAATAAATGAGACACATGAGCTGTGAAACTAGCACTGCCAGCCAGAAGGGTAGAATATTTGTCTCCATCTCCAAATGACCGGCAGCATGAAAAGCTTATAACATCACACGTTACAAGCTCTCCTTCAATTTTACATTAGAGGACTGTGAGCCGTACATTTCTAGCAGAATAGGAAAATGCAATAAAGTTTAACATTCCTCCTTGCTTGTTACTTTTCAGTAATAAACTACTTTACTTACTATATTTTTACTGATCGGCTTCTTTTTTTCTCTACATTTTGCCTGCTGCTGATGTCATCAAGCAAACCAATTAATTTTCTGTAAATAGATATTTCAGGGCCATAAGAAAAAGGGAATTCATTCACAATTTGCTTCTTGGGGAGAGGGCGAGCTCGGCACATGAGTTATATGCTTGTTTTGAATGAGTTATTGTTTCATATGGCAGAGATTCAATCAGAAGGAAAATATTGGAAAATTAAATAGTCCGAATTTATGCGAGAGCCGACTTAACAAAACTTCCATGGCCCATGAGACATTTGGGAGACTGCTCAGCAATTTCTGGTTTGTTGGACGGTGCATGTGTTTCATTTCAGGCTGCTTTGTTGCTGTTGGGTAGCGGTGCTGATTACTGATACACATATACAGTATGTAGAGCCATGAGATTTCTAATAAACCTGTACGATGGATTTTGGTGCTGTGTGTGTGATATTTGGAATATGTTCAAAGTTGCCGTTATTTGTTAATGAGATTTTCTACAAAGAAAGGTATATGGAGTATATTTGCTTCCTTCCACAATAATACAGTGGAACTTTGGATTACAAGTAACTTGGTTTGAGAGCGTTTTGCAAGACAAGCTAGCATTTTTAAAAAATTGTTACTTGGTATAAAAACAAGATTTGGAATAAGAGCAAAATGCAAGCTCACCCACCCCTCTACAATACTGTACTCCCTCCCTGCTCAGATACAGTACAGTACTAATCATACTCACATCTTCTAGCACATGTGCATAAGCTGTCAATCGCGGTGTTTTCCTCACTTCTGGGTTCTGGCATTTGCGTGTTGACCACGCCCTGAACACGGAGCCTCCATAAATGATACTGTACATGTGTGACGCCACCCCTAAACTAACTTTAGTTACTGTAACTTATTAACTTCCTGCTCATTTGTATACTATACATACCATAGAACTGCTCGGTAGGACTGTCCCGATGGGGTTGCCTTGTTGAGGTGGGATGGCTTATCCATTCTTTTGATCAATTTAATGTCATCAAGTACCCTATTTTTATTTTTATGCACTATGCAATTTGTTTATTTGTTTAATTTAGGGTATTTGCTCATATTTTTTCTTGCTTTTGCTTTTTTGAGGCCCATGTGAACATACACCTACTGCATGGTTACATTCCAGTTGCAGTTCAGGTTTGGTTCATTGTGTTTATTTGCAGTCATTGCAAACTAAGGTGTTTTCTGCCTTATATGAGCTGTATATTATGTCTGTATAGCTTCTCATTGCTTAGTGTTCTCTATTGGGACCCAGGGCCTGCTCAGTCCTTATAATATCCGTGTCATTGACATCTGGTAAGATTTTTAATACTGCTAGGTAGGGACCATCCCGAAGGGGTCACCTTGTCTTGGTGTGATGGCTTACATATTCTTTTGATCAGAATAATGTTACCAAGTACCCTATTTTTATTTTTATGTACTATGCAATTTATTTATTTGTCTAATTTAGGGTATTTTATATTTTTTCTTGCTGTTTTTGCTATTCTGATGCCCGTGTGAACATGCAGCTGCTGCATGGTTACATTTCAGTTCCTGTTCAGATTTTGGTTCTATACCATAGAACTGCAATTAATTGGGGAATTGTAGTAATTTTTAACAATACATTAGATATTTTTGGGTTGCGGAATAAATCATCTGCATTTCAATTATTTCTTATGGGAAAATTTGATTTGGATTACATGCACATTCCCAGAACAAATTATACTCATAATCCAAGGTTCCACTATAATTCAAAATTCTATTTTTCATTATTGGATGGTGTACCTTTTCAACACGGGAAATATTTTGCTTTTGCATTTCTATGTTCATGAAGCCATAGCCTTCATCAAAGCAATCAGTATAGAGAAATATTTTTTTTGCGTTATGAGTTATATTTTGCCAATTTGGAGAGCACATAACTAATTAAAGGGACACTGTCAGGTCATTTTTCAGTATGATACTAATATTACACTCGAATAGGACCTGGGCAGACCTTTTAAAAACATGTAAAATCATTATTGTACCATTTGTAGTTTCCATGTTATCAGCATTGTCAGACCCTGCAGAGAGCAGCTGCATTAGTCCTCTCCATTATAAGAGACGATTAGGCCTGGCTGTGTTAAACTGTCATGTAATTATGCACTCTTTCTCAGCAGCTCTCTCCTCCCTCCTCCCTCTGCTCCCTGGGCACTGTGGTTTCACTTTTAGGAGGTATATTCTGTTGGGGACAAAGGGAGAGAGGGATTTCGGGTTTGCCTTACCATATCAAGACTTCATTTGTTTCTTTGTTATATTTGACCTCTTTCCTGCCTTCACACAGAGAGAGCAGAGAGGAGAATACAGCGCCTCCACTGATGTCCTGTGCTCTGATGTGCCATGCATATTCATGCTATGGGGAGGGGAAAGCAGAGAACTAAGTGGATCATTCACTGTGAGTGACAGATGAAATGAATTTCTTTATTTGAAGTTTACAGAAGATAGGAGGTAATATAAACAATAGAAATACAAGAATAGAGAGAGCTTAGAGAAAGGAATTAGAAAATGATAGCAGTTACATTTGGATGTTTGACCTGACAGTTTTCCTTTAACTTCTATTAAAACTTCAATTAATTTTTATCAGTTATAGTTTAGTTTTTTTTTAAACTCAGTGGGTCAGATACATTAACATTGGCTTTTTATATACAGGAAATGATGAGGAGATGTGCTGGAGTAATACGCTACTAATTCAGGAAGAGGATTACGTCTCTGTGTGTGCCTAGCCACAAATCTCTGTCTGCAAGAGTAAAATTTGTGGCATAGCAAATGCCACAGCTCGTCATTTTATATTTTTTTTTAAAGTTGAAGGTAGACTTCAATTCATTGAATTCAATCTACAGCCTAGCATGTTGATCCAGAGACAGGCAAGAAAAAACCATATGGAAAACACTAAGATCCATATTAGTTCAAAAATTCCTTCCCGAATTCATGCGTCAATCAGACTAGTTCTGTGGATCAACAGCCCATCACAGAATCTATTACACACAAGTGGTAATGTTATATTTTTCAGGCCCTTCTTAAATTTTAGTATTGAAATAATAATATCAATATCATATGGCAGAGAGTTCTATAGTCTCACTGCTCATAGAGTAAAGAATCCGTATCTGTCATTATGATTCAAACTTCTTTCCTCAAGATGTAGAGGATGCCCCCTTGTCACCTTGCCCCACTTTTCACTAGCTCTGCCTATTATATTAGGGCTGGGAAAAATGGTCTAAGAATATCAAAGTTGTTTCATTTTAGTGCAGCCTAAAGTTGTGCCAAAATTGTGAATTTTCAAAGTTTTTTTTACAACAAAATACTGCTGTAAAATCTTTGTGGAATTGATCCCAATGAGCTTGTATCATTAAGACTTCCATTTTGTACACGAGTCTTAATGAAAGCAGCACTGGCCTTAGATGTGTCTAATTCATTACCAGACACGTGACTCTGTCTGAATTAGGTGCCTCGTGGCTAAGTACTCATCTAGCACGGTAGATAGATTGCAGAATTCGTAAAGTATCTCAAACCGCAATGATATCGGTCTCCAGTTTACATCTGAGAGCGATCCTTCGGGACGCCCCTTTCTTGATGTGTATATTCATAAAGAGGGAGATGTGTCTATATCTACCAAGACCTATCGAAAACCAACATCGACTAATAGCCTGTTAAGGTGGGAGAGCCACCATCCGGCACCCCTGAAGAAAGGCATTCCAAAGGGGCAATATCTAAGACTGAGAAGGAACTGTTCAGGGATGTTAGACTTTCGGGCTCAGGCTGACGATCTGACAAGACGCTTTGTGCAGCGAGGTTACCCACATTCTGTGTTACAGGCAGCACGCACGCATGCTGAGCAACAGAGCCGTGAGGCTCTGCTACTGAAGTGTGCTAAACGCCCAAAAGAGGACTCGGGTGTGACCAGGCTCATTGGGACTTTTGACTGCCAGAATAGGAAAATCATGACGGTGTTGCGCAGATACTGGGATATTCTAACTTCGGACCCCGATTTGAGGGGGAGTGTTTTTTCATCACCCAGCGTCACATATAGGAGAGGGAGGTCGCTAAAAGACAGACTTGTGCATAGCCATTATAAGGCACCAACCAATGGATCCACCTGGTTGGGGAGTAGACCTATAGGGTTCTACAGATGCGGTGACTGCTCTTTTTGCGGATACATGGCACCATGCAAGTCTGTTAGAAGTGCTGCCAATGGTAGAACTTTCTTCTTGCGTGATTTTGCTAATTGCAAGACATCTGGTGTGATCTACGTAGCCACGTGTGCATGTGGACTGGACTACGTGGGGAAGACTATCAGAGAGTTCAGACGCCGTGTGGGTGACAATCTAGGGGACATTCGGAAGTGTAGAGATACCCCTTTGGCGCGACACTTGAACATGGTACATGGTGGTGATCTAAAACAACTGTCCTACAGGATAATGGAGGTGGTTAAAACCGGCCCGAGGGGAGGTAACCATGACCGAAGTATACTACAGAGAGAAACGGAATGGATCTTTAGGTTCGGATCCCTGGCCCCAGATGGACTAAATGAGCAGATGTCTTTTGCATGTTTTCTATACGAGTTATGAGGTCTGTGATCCTTTTAAAACTGGGGTTTTTTGTTCATTATGAACTAAAGTATCTATGTTTTATATTCTGGTCGCTTGATGATGTTAGTCCTTTCCCCCTAATGTCAGATCCTTCCTTCCCCCCTGGTATGGACTTGGAGTTATTATGGACTGTAAGAGGTCCCTTCGGTCCTAAGGGATGTGGGTACCATCAGAATCTTTCTCTAATTGATTTTTACTAATGCTACAACCATCTCCGGTTTGGTATTCCCCTCTTTAACTCATGCCCTTCTGGCTGCTGTAATATAGATCTGGCCGTTTCTGCTTTATACCTATGCAATCTGTCGCCTGGCAACGGCAGGCAAGTGTACTATCTGATTTGCCCATGCGCGGGTAGCGCTGCGTCACTGTGTGTGACGAGCAGTATCAACATCGCTACCGCGCATGCGCGCCGGCATGCAACTTCGCACCCGGATGACGCGGTGTCGCTTCCGGGTGACATGTGCGTTCCAGCGGCCATCATGGCGGCGGTAGCTTGCGTTCCAAGGGGCTAGAACGGCCGGTCAGCAGCGGTGCCCCAGGTAAAAGTTGTATATATGGGGGACCGGTGACTGTACTGGTTGCTCTGATCCCCCGGTGGGGCGGCTATATGTCTGTATTAGTGTTTATCATTGGGGACGACTGGTACAGGAAGTGTTTGGTGAGGGGAGGTGGCCTCACACCCAGATCAGATATAAAGGAGCGACAGCTAACACAGTGGCTCCTCCCTCTATCAGATCAACACTGTGGGCACTTGCTGAATCCACAGTAATGGAACCAACTTATCAGGCCTCCTGATGATGAGAAACACGTCGAGGCGCGCGGGGAGTGACCTGTGACCCTGTGACACAGCTAAGTACTATACCAGGATCCCTCTCATAGAGTATATGTGACCGTACTATCTATATTATCAACTGAGGCGGGCAGATAGCCAGTTACTAAGAGATAGTGGGATAGTCTAGTTTCTAGGCATCTTTCTATCTATCGTGCTAGATGAGTACTTAGCCACGAGGCACAGTTCCTTTTAATACTGGGACATTGGTATAAACTATCCAACCCATAGATATCACCCTAGGGTGGGGAGCACCACCTTCCTCCTTATAAGGTGAGCTTAAGGTGAGTGGAGGATAAGCCGACGAGGAGTGGGGGCGCCATATCGAATTAAGGGCGCCGATCCCCGCTGGCAGGTAGGGTAAGGAGGAAGGTATTTGTTTTATAGGGGCAGCCCCTTCCTTCCTTACTATCACCTGTGCACCCAGTTTTTAACGGGTTTTGATGGGGATTTAGCATACGTGCTTAATAAACTATATCTTTTTAACAGGAATAATGTTTATGATTGACCCTCTGTAATAATAAAGGTTTACCCTGTAAAAATATTTAAAAAAAAAAAAAAAAAATTGAGCTCTTTTAACCCCTTCATGACCGGGGAATTTTTAATTTTTCATCTTCGTATTTTGCTCCCCTGCTTCCAAGAGCCATAACTTTTTTGTTTTCCCGTCAATATAGACATATGATGGCTTGTGTTTTGCGGGACGAGTTTTACTTTCATATGCCATCATTTATTTTACCACCATATAGTGTACAGTGAAATTGCAAAAAAATTCTAAATGCAGTCAAACTGCAAAAAAAGTGCAAGAACACGTTTGTTTTTTGGGTATTTTAGTCGCCATGTTCACTATATGGTAAAACCGACATGACGGGATGATGCATCGGCTCAGTACAAGTTCGTTGACACCCAACATGTATACCTTTACTGGTATCTAGGTGGTGAAAAAAAATTCAGAAATTTGCAAAAAAACAAAAAACTGACTTTTTGCGCCATGTTTTGCGACCTGTAGCGTCCTCATTTTTCAGGATCTGGGGCTGTGTGATGGCTTATTTTTTGCGTCTTGAGCTATCGTTTCTAATAATACCATTTTTGTCGGATCCGCAGTTTTGATCGCCCGTTATTGCTTTTTATAGCAATGTTGTGGCGACCACAAAAACGGAATTTTGGCGTTTGGACCTTTTTTTCTGTTACAGAGTTTACGGCTCTCATTAACGGATTTAATATGATGATAGATCGGGCGATTCTGAACGCGGCGATACCAAACGTGTATATTTTTTATTTTTTTAATACTTTTATTGTGATTGGGGGAAAAGGGAGGTGATTTGAACTTTTATATATTTTTTTTTTACAGGTTTTTAAAAACTTGATTTTTTTTTATTAATTCTTATTTTTACACTGCCTCTTTAAGAGGCACCTTGCTGCACAGTCCAATTGCTTCTGGGAGATACAGATGAGCTGCAGCTCATCTGTATCTCTCAGAATTGTGGACCTGTTGTGGTTGGCAGCGCCTGCAAACCACAACATGGAACTATTTTCTGACAGCATCCGGCGTCTAGCCAGGACCCCGGGCTGTCACATGAGCACCGGAGATCCCGCAATACTGGATCAGGCGGGGAACATCCAAGGGGTTAACAGCGCTGATCGAATCCCGTATCTGATCGGCGCTGTTACCTCGACATCTCAGCTGATGAGATCACTAGTGCACTTTACACCGTCTCCCTTGTCTATCCATTTAAGCGTGCAATTAAAACACCAATTATTTGCATAATGTGAAGCTTTTACTCATTTTTCCCTCAGTTTTTGATTCTTAAATATGGGCACATTCTGTGCCAACCATTTTCTACCGATCAATAGTTTAGCAACATAATCAAGAGTGATATCATTTATAGCTACACTATTAGTGCAGAATCTGTCAACATGTCGCAAGAAAGATGGCATGATACTTCTTCTACAATATCTTTTGTCCTATTCAGAAACTTGTGTTAGCTCCCAGGAGGAGAAAACACCCAGATCCTTAACATTGAACTTGCTATTAGTACATGTCAGAGGATTTCCCTCATTCCTTTGATCTGTTTCAGAGAACAATGCTAAAAAACATCTACTACTGGAACCTGCCTGATCTTTACAAAGCTGGGACAGTTCCCAGCAGAAAACCAAACATGTGGGTTGAGAATAACTATTTTAATGCAAGGTATTAGTGGTATACTAATTTCTTACTTCTTTTAACAAATATGCAAAAAATATCTACTGCAAGGTAATTGCAGTGAAAGGTATTGGCACAGGGAGAGCTGAATACACATCACCATGGATCATTTTACTTGCTACTGTGGGTTGGTATATCACATAAAATGCCAATAATATAACATTTATGCTTGCGGGTGTAACATGAAAAAAAGTGGAAAAGGTCACTGGATCAATAGACATGTTAATTATGTGCAAATGAGAGAAAAGAAAACAACATTTTTTTAAACATCTCAATTAATTTAATATGAAATAGTAGTGCCACGCATAGAAAAACAGACTAATATCTTGAGATGCTGTCAATAGATCATGGTAGCACATTTAGGCCATGCAGGCTGCTTGTAGTAGTATGATAAACATGCAGCTTACTGTTTTTCACATTGAACAACAGCTCCTGTGACACTTCTAATGTTCCCCTGGGAAGGCCAATTCAGGGCATTGTCAATGTGGTCTCTAGTAGAGGTGAACGAACCTTTTGGAGTTCAGGTTTAGTTTGGTTTGCCAAATCTCATTATTTTCACCTACTAATTCAACAAACAGTTCTCTGAACTTCCAAACCCCACAGGATTCAATGGGAGGCAAACCAAAAGACATAATAAGGCTGGTGTCACACATAGAAGTCCGTTTTTGGAAGTGATTTTCATCACCAATCCGTTTTTTATAGGGTGCTTTTTGAGCCTCCTGCACCCCTGAACGTTTTTGGACTTAGGCTAGGGTCACATTTCCGTTTTGTTTTCAAAATCCTGATCCGGTTTTGAGCTTTTAAAAAGCTCAAAACCGGACCAGGAAACGCTCCTCATAGGAGCCTATGCAAAACACCGGATGGCTTCACAAGCCATCCGGTGGCCGGATCCGGCACTGCTGCCTGCGTTTAAAATCATGCAGGCAGCAGTTTTCGCAGCGTTTGCCGGGACCGCACTGCGGTCACCGGATGGCTCAGGATGTGTAATCCTGAGCCATCCGGTAACTGCATAGGTTGCGGATCCCGGCTATTGCCGGGATCAGCAAACCTAGTAAAGAGTTAAATTGATTACTAAAATACTGTTTGAGGTCTGTAGGGGGGGCTTAGACCCCCCTACAGACCGGCCGCCCACTTCGGTGGCCTCCTAATACAATATCCCCGCTGTCACGGGCTCCTCCGAGCCCGTGCAAGTCCCCACACCCTCAGCCCCCCGAATTACTATACAGGGGTGCCTGCACCCCTCTTGTATACTTATTCCTGTATGTGGGGGAAAATGATGTATTAAAGTATTGGTAGCAGGTCATATTTACGTGTCTTCGGCATTGTTGAGAATAATCAATGGGCGGGGCTGTTCGCGGCAGCCTCCGCCCCATCATTTCTTATGGCCGCCCCCTCTGTGCCTCAGCCATTGATGTGAGGCCGGCCGCGTCATGAAAGGGGCGGGGCGCATGGTGTGACGTGTTCGCCCCGCCCCTTTCATGACGCGGCCGGCCTCACATCAATGGCTGAGGCACAGAGGGGGCGGCCATAAGAAATGATGGGGCGGAGGCTGCCGCGAACAGCCCCGCCCATGGATTATTCTCAACAATGCCGAAGACACGTAAATATGACCTGCTACCAATACTTTAATACATCATTTTCCCCCACATACAGGAATAAGTATACAAGAGGGGTGCAGGCACCCCTGTATAGTAATTCGGGGGGCTGGGGGTGTGGGGACTTGCACGGGCTCGGAGGAGCCCGTGACAGCGGGGATATTGTATTAGGAGCCCACCGAAGTGGGCGGCCGGTCTGTAGGGGGGTCTAAGCCCCCCCTACAGACCTCAAACAGTACTTTAGTAATCAATTTAACTCTTTACTAGGTTTGCTGAGCCGGGATCCGCAACCTATGCAGTTACCGGATGGCTCAGGATTACACATCCTGAGCCATCCGGTGACCGCAGTGCGGTATTCAGCACACATTTTTGTAAAAAAATGTTTGTGCCCGGCATTGCGTTCACCGCATCCGGATCCGGATGCGGTGAATGCAATTTAGGTTTGCAATGTGACCCTACCCTTAGTCATTTTTTCATTAACAACGCATGTGCGTTAGCGCATGCGTTAACGCAAGTGCCTATATGTGCCATGCGTTAACGCATGCGTTTCCCATAGGGCCCCATGTTAAAAAAACGCATGCATTTTTTAACTGATGCCAAAAACGTTGCTAGCAACGTTTTTGGCTCAAAAACGGACGGAGCAATGTTTTGAGGTCCAGAAAAAAACGGACAGGGTGTTTATTACATCCAATCCGTTTTTTCTGTCAGTTTTTGGACTTAGAAAAAAAAATGACAAAAATGAAGCCAAAAACGGACCAAGGGCTTATGTGTGACCCCAGCCTAAGCATGTTCATGGAGGTCCAAAAACTGCAAAACAGCTCAAATTTGAGCATACAGCAGGAAAAGTGGCATCAATTCCCCAGAGTTAACATTTTTAACATGGTGCACTATGGATGTCTGGGACAAGTTGTAGTCCAGCATTTCAAGCTTCAACATTGATCAGGAACAGGGAGATGATTGACATGTTTAGGCATGGTGCTCAGAGAGGCCTGCCAAAATAAGGCTAGGGTCACACTTAAAACTAATGCAAGTGCTAAAAACTTTGAAATTTAGCAGCAACGCATAGCGAACTAACGTTATGCGCTTACCAGTGCAACACTGCCTCATAGAAACCCGCTGTTTACCTTAGCAGCGGCCACACATATAGCTGCAGGATGTGCACTTTATCACAGCGCACAGGAAGCGCAGTCTGCAGCATTTTCCTTTGCGCTGTGATAAAGCGCACATTCTGCAGCTTTGTGTGTGACTGCTGCTGAGGTAAACAGCGGGTTTCTATGGGGCAGCGTTGTACTGGCAGTGCATAGTGTTAACGTTATGTTCTGCTGCTGAATTTCAAAGTTTTTAGCGCTTGCCTCAGCCTTAATTGTGACCCTAGCCTAAGGAGACCCCAAGAAGAGTCTCCACATTTTAAACAACAAGATTCAGGTACCATGAAAGTGGCATCAATTGAACCAGAATAAAAATTATAGAATTGCGCACCCTGCATACATGACACAGGGTCTACAATAAAGCCTGGCCTAGCATATGAAAGTTAAATATTGTTTAGTAACAGGGGGCTGACTGACATGTGTGGTGACCGTGTCCAGAAAGCCCAGCTAAATTCAGGAAATAGACACGAAGGAGACGCCAAAAAGAGTCTCCACATTTCAAAAAATTAGGGCCAGATATCAAGAAATTGGCATCAATTGACCCAAAGTAAAAATTGTACAATGGTGAGAATAATGCAGCAAACTGAAACATACAACATCGCCTAGTTGTCCCAGTCTGTGACTGGGGTGGAAAAGTCCTTGGAGATCCATGACTTGTTCATCTTGATAAAAGCTAGGCAGTCTACACTTTCAGGTGATAGCTGGATGCTCTTATTCATCTGGACACCACGAGCATCACTAAAGATACATTCTGAGAGAATGCAGGCCGCCAGGCATGACAAAGCCTCCAAGGCGTGACTGGTGAGCTCAGGCTACGTCTCAAATTATTTAAAGGCCAAAATGCAAA